>CM070639.1:29359379-29730216 GCA_036346255.1 Ampelocalamus luodianensis | reverse complement strand
TAAACACACAAATAGGCATTCGAGTACAAAAATTATTTTTGTACTCGCAAGACTGACGTGTGAACTAGCAGACCTGTTCATAAGCTACATGCAGGCTTATTTGGTGGAGGCCATATGTTTCATTTGCACAAAGCCAAATTTATTTGCAATAATGTAATACAGTTTGAAGGCAAATTTGCAGTTCATTTTTAGTTGAAATAACAGTAAGGATAATAATAACAAAAGAGTAAAGAAAAACAACCTAGAAGTGACTATCCCAATAGTCACCACAACAATAGCACGAATCCCAGATTCGTACCACCCATCAAGTTTTAATTTAAAAGGTTGTAGTCTAACTCTTGGAAGACCTTGTGGCGTGTCCATAACCTAGGGCGAGGCTATTCGAATAGTTTTAACCTGCAGGTGTGTACCACTGTGCCCACACTTCAGGCCGCCTTTAAGCCAAAGCACACCGAAGGTATGCCTAGACGCCTAAGTCCTACGAGATTTTTTCCAATATTGTGTATTAACTACGAGCGCTCGTATGGATAGAAATCCATACGCTTACATGGTAAAGCCTTAAAAGACAACTACCCACTCAGATAAAGCTTTCGGACAACTACTGTGCTCCCAACACCATCCTCCTGCGACCTCCTGCGACCGAGCCAATACACGCCAAAGTACTAGGTCAAGAGAGGTCCCATACCCTCTAGTGTGGTTAGCACGCTAAAATGCTTGGTTTAGTGTAACAAGATGTTCGGTCCTTGTTGACTCGGGCACCTTTCAATCACACCCAATGATCACACCAAAACTTACCATTGTGCCCAAGTCTAAATCGCTTTTGTTTTCATTTTTAGTTTTGCAATTAGACATAGCACAAGTGGAACATAAGAACAATAATAATTTTATGTGATCAAGATCATCGACTAAGTCGATGATCGCCAATCTCCACTAGGAGCTAAGCATGGCTAAGCAACTCGAACTCGTAATCTACTAAGTGATAAGAGTTCATCCAACTAACTCTAATCACAGCAAGTAACTTAGGCTCGGGTAGTAGAGATCAATATTTTACCTACAGGATATGCATTTCACGATTTAACTAATCAATTTAACACAAATTAAGCAATGCATACATACAGCTGAAACAAAGTATTAGACTTTAAAATACTGGGATAAACATGATCAAACTGCTTGCCTGGCTGCTGCTGCTCAATAGGCTCAACCTGTTGCAGAGGATCACTCTCGATAAAACCAGAACCGTCGCAATCTATCGATCGAGCAAAAACCACAAATAAGAACAAATAACACCGACAAAACTCAAAAATTCAATACCATCTAATGAGCACAAAATTCACACAGCAATTAGAGCAAGATTTAACAAAATTTTAGAAACAGAGAACAATTTATTTGGAGTTGTGACGAATTTTCTAGGAATTTTCTAAGTTAAAATACACATAAAAGCACTATTTAATTATTTAACAAACTTTCATGAAACGAAACAAATCTAAAACCTATGCTGATAAATAGTACACTAAAAATGAAAATTTACAAAATTGGATTCACTTGATTTGGATAAAAATTGAATTAGATATGAATTTTCTAAGTTTAATTGAATTAACAAAGACACAAGAAATTCAATTGAAATCCTAAAAGACATTAACTCCTTTTATACCCACGGTCGGCTAGCCACCGCGCATGATAGGCGGGCCCTAGCGAGGAGCTTGACTGAGTCAACCTTGACTCACCGTAGACGCCAGAAAGCGACGTCGAGACGATTTAGCTATACGCTTCTCGCTTATGAAACGACTGATCCTAAACATTGCGAGAAGCGCGCGCGCACAACAAGACGATTTCACTACAATACGCCAAGCCCCAACCGCCGAGAGAGGGCCCACAAGCTAGTGACTCAAAGGATTAAAACGGTTAGATTAAAACTTAAACACGCTTAATCCCACTGGCCCACATGTCAAAGATACAACCCAAAGGATGATTAACACTAATGGAGGAGATTAGCCCTTAAAGCTGCCGGCGGCTCACCGACGTTCACGGGGCGCGGCGGGCGCGCAGCTGATCTCGCGAACCAGCAGGTCTCGGGGCGAGTGGGTTATACCTGCAGATTCACTCGCGAGCTCGCGAACTCGGCGACGACGCACCGGGTCTCGAGGATGCCGGCGGCGAGCTGACGGCGAACGAGGCGGAGAAGAAGTTACGGCTTCCGCGGAGAAGATGCCACAGGCTTCTAGAAGACTCCGGAAGGTGCGCCTTAGCTTCACCTCAACACCAGGAGCAATAAGCACACGAAACGCCACGAAAGAGGGACCGAGGCGGCGGAATGCCACGGCGGCGAAACACCGAGCTTGAGAAGAATTGGTCGCACGCCTCAACGATGCACCAAAGATGAAATAGAACCCACTGTTAGACTCGGTGGACCAATGCGATCCTAAGGATCGGGCCGGCGAGTTAGAGACTCACCGATCGTCAAAGCGATCGCAAGGCCGAGATCACCGGAGGCGGAGAGACGGCGACACCGCTTCTAGCGATTCATCGGGCGACAAGGATCCGGATGGGAAAAATGGAGGCGACGATGAGCAAGGATCACGATGGTGCGGTCGGGCTCGAGGGTGGCACCAACACGCGGCGCTACGCCGGCTTCTTCTCCGCCAAACAGAATCGCGAAGAGAACGAGAGAAAGCAAAGAGGCGAAGTGGGTGAGCCTGAAGATTTATGAAGTCGCGCGATGCCTCGGCACCGACACGAGGGCATAAAGGTGGCGGCGACAGTGCGTGGCGCGCATAACGTGGAACGCCGACGCGTAGCGACGGAGAAGAGCGAGGTGGTCACGGCGGTGGGGTCCGGCTCGTCGCGGCAGCAAGCGCGCGTGAACGGTCCGACTCGGCTCAAGCGCGGCGGAAGTTGGCTTGACCCAACCATGAAGATGACGTCCGCTAGATCTCGATCGGACGGTTGAGATCCGGTGGTGCAGCTAAGCGCGGTCGAACCGAGCGGCGGGTTGGACTCGAGCTCGAGTTGGGTTCGAGGCCGACAATGAGTGACTCCAAATTTGAATTAAAAAGGCATAGAAGGTTTGGGGAATTTTTAGAGGTAGCTCCAGAGCTCCAAAAATTCCAAAATTTTTATGGTAGCCACTTTGGACAGAGAACAACCTTGCATAAATTTTCCAGAAATTTGTATGCACAGAATTGTTCCCAAGAAAATCACAAGCTGCTGCCCTAGGGTTTGACCAGAATTTGGAATAGTTTGACTTGCTCTTTGGAATAGCAAATAAACTCTAAAAATTGTGAAATTTTTCAGAGAGGTAACTAGGATGGTCAAGATGATAGGAAAAATACTTGTAGAGGATGATCACAAGTTTAAGGTCAAGAATTTTGTTGACAACAACTTCCATTCACAAGAATAAATTCTAAAAATGGAAATTGCTAGGGGAAAATTTAGAAAACTTCCAAATGATTTCATGAGGCATCAAAAGTTTTTATTTCTCCTCATAATTTTACATTTGAAATACAAACCCTAACTTAGGGCTGTTACAGCTCGGACCCAAAGTGACGTGGTCCTTTCCCATGTTCCTAAGCACAATTAAATCACTTGCATTAGGTAGCGATCTATTCTCAGTAATATATAAACCTATGAACGAATTCATCTGGTGATTAAGTTGGTGAGCACAAGCTCGAGTAATTGGTCCTTGTAACATTTGTTGTGGATCGGTTATGTGTGTAGGTGCGGTTGTATCCAAGTTAGGGATGTCCTCATCACTAAACCTTCCACTTCAGTATTAATGTTATAGATGTTTTTCTTCTTTGATTCTTACTTAACTCTTGGGTATTTGATACCGGATCGATTGCTTATATTTGCAATTCGATGCGTAGTCTAACAAGGAGTAGGAGAGTTGCAAGAGCGAGATGGATCTGCGTCGAGAATAAAGCAAAGGTTCTTTGCATTAGCCATCGGACGTTGCCATTACTTTTGCCCTCGTGGATTTATTATGGAATTAAATAATTGTTATTATGTTCCACCATGAGTAGAAATTATCTCTGCCTCATGTTTGATGGCGAGAGGTTATAAATTCATTATTGAGGACAATGGTTGTTCTATATTTTTGAATGAAATGTTTTATGGCTATGCTCTGTTTTGAATGGGTTGTTTATTTTAAATCTTGATGATGCACCATACTATAATATTAATGCAAAGAGGCTTCTACTAATGATCTGAATTCTACTTTTATTTGGCATTGTCGTTTGGGTCACATAAGTGAGAAATGTATGAAGAAGCTCCATAATGATGGAATTCTAAACTCATTTGATTTGAAATCATTTGAAACATGTGAATCTTGTCTACTTGGAAAGATGACCAAGGCACCTTTCACTCGATCGAATCGAGAGAATGTTCGACTTGCTAGCAGTCCATATGTACCGATATGTGTGGACCAATCAAAGACGAAGCGACTAGAGGTGGTTTTAGTACTTCATTTCTTTCACTTTGACTTTAGTAGATATGGATATATCTATTTGATGAGGCACAAGTCGGAATCCTTTGAAAAGTTCAAGGAGTTCCAAAGTGAGTGCAGAATCAACTTGGCAAGACAATCAAATCTTTACGATCTAATCATGGAGGAAAATTTTTGAGTCATGAATTTGGTGATCATTTGAAACAATGTGGAATTATTCCACGACTTACACCAAGGGTACTCCACAATGGAATGGGGTGTCCGAGCGACGTGTCGGACCTTATTGGATATGGTTCGATCGATGATGAGCCAATCGGATCTACCATTGTCCTTTGGGGTTACACTTCAGAAACTGCCGCTTTCACTTTAAATAGAGTACCATCTAAATCGAGATAAGACACCATATGATATGTGGATGAGAAGAGTCCTAGTTTGTCTTTTCTAAAGATTTGGAGATGTGATGTCTATGTTAAACGTTTGACGTCCGATAAACTCATACCCAAGTCACATAAATGCTTCTTTATAGGATATTCTTGGGAAACCAAAGGATATTACTTCTACAATCGAGAAGAGGGCAAAGTTTTTGTTGCGAAATGGTGTCTTTTTGAGAAAGAGTTTCTTTCAAAAAGAGCGGTGAGGAGAAAGGTGTAACTCGAAGAAATTCGGAAACATCAAAGTGTTTCAACTCCTCTCGAACCTCTACAGAAGAACAAAATATTGTTGAACCTGTAGATGAGGCATCAGCCCCACGTAGATCTAAAAGGCCACGTCAATTGCCTATAAGGTATGGACATGACGTATTATTATTGAATAATGATGAGCCTAAGACTTATGAGAAGCGATGATGGACCCAAACTCGAGAAATAGCTTGGAGCCATGAAATCCGAGATAGACTCCATGAGAGACAATAAGGTTTGAAACCTAGTCAATCCACTTGATGGTGTTAAAATCATTGAGTGCAAATGGATCTATAAGAAGAAGATTGACATGGATGGAAATGTTCACATTCATAAAGCTCGACTAGTCGCAAAAGGGTTTCGATAAGTTCAAGGAGTTGACTACGATGAGACTTTCTCACCGGTAGCGATGCCTAAATCTGTATGGATCATTCTAGCTATTGTTGCATATTTCGACTATGAGATATGGCAAATGAATGTCAAGACGATTTTCTTAATGGAAACCTAGATGAAGATGTGTACATGGCACAACCTAAAGGTTTTGTCGATCCAAAGAATGCTAGTAAAGTGTGCAAACTTCAAATCCATTTATGGGTTGAAGCAAGCATCCCGGAGTTGGAATATACGTTTTGATGAGGAGATCAAAAGGTTTGGTTTCATCAAGAACAAAGAAGAACCTTGTGTTTACATGAAGATTAGTGGGAGCGCACTTGTAATTATAATCTTATATGTGGATGACATATTATTGATTGGGAATGACATTCCTATGCTGGAATCCGTTAAGGCGTCATTGAAAAATAGTTTTTCTATGAAGGACCTAGGAGAGGCAGCATATATCTTACGAATAAAGATCTATAGAGATAGATCAAGAAGGCTAATTGGATTAAGCCAAAGTACTTATATTGACAACATGTTGATTCGATTCAGCATGCAGGATGCTAAGAAAGGGTTCTTGCCCATGTCACTTGGCATAAGTCTTAGCAAGTCGGTGTCCTTCGACAAGCGATGAGCAAGACCGTATGAATGGTATTCCATATGCTTCAACTATTGGATCTATCATGTATGCCATGATATGCACTCACTGAGATGTATCATATGCTCTAAGTGTTACAAGCGTATACCAAGTCGATCCCTGAAAGTCATTGGACACCGTGAAGAACATTCTTAAGTACTTGAGAAGGGCTAAGGATGCATTCCTAGTTTATGGCGGTGATGAAGAGCTCGTTGTAAATGGTTACACCGATGCAAGCTTCAAACAAACAAAGATGATTATCGTTCGTAATCTGGTTTTGTATTCATTTTGAATGGATGAAGCGGTGAGTCGGAAGAGTTCCAAGCAAGAGACGGTTCTTGATTCTCGATGGAGGCCGAGTACATTGCGGCTTACAAGCTACGAAGGAAGGTGTTTGGATAAGGAATTTCATTCTTGAAGTTGGGTATGGTTCCGAAAGTGCCTCGAGCCCAATGGATCCTATTGTGACAATAATGGAGCCATTGCAGCTAAGGAGCCTAGATCCCATCAAGTCCAAGCATATACTCGAGCGTTATCATCTTATTCACTTAATTGGTGGATAGAGGAGATGTTAAAATATGCAAAGTACATATGGATTTAAATGTTGCTAATCCGTTGACAAAGCCTCTCACACCAAAGCATGAGGCACACACAAGAGCTATCGGTATTAGATACTTAAATAATTGACTCTAGTGCAAGTGGAGACTGTTGGAAATATGCCCTAGAAGCAATCATAGAGATGATTGTATTTCGTTATATTCATCATATTGGATAATATGTTATCTTATTCCTAGAATAATATTGTTAATATTTATTATCAAGTATGTGACTTGATTGTAAAACTCTGTATTTCTACGATGATTATTCTTAAACGTTCCCTAGTCGAAAACATATGAGAACACATATGAATAGACTAGCATATGTATTGGTTGATGACTATATTTCACAGGTCATAGATATGGAGATATCAAACCAATAATATTGACACATGTTAGAGAACATGGTGTTGGTTTGACCCACCTTGAGACACTATTGAGATTGTTATGATTCTATGTGTCATTAGTTGGTCTCAATCAATGATGATGTATAATCCTTAGACCTGAGATCAGCATGGTTTCCTACATGTGTAATAGCACTCTTAGGGGTTGCCAAACGCTACTCGTAACTGGGTAGTTATAAAGGTAGCTTCGGGTATGCTATGAAACATGCAGAAATGTGACTGTCGGATATGGATTTGCCCCTCCTAACATAACAGGAGAGATGTCTCTGGGCCTCGTTGTGTTCGGATAAAGAAAGTGCGTGGTCATGCTACTAGTGGTCGAAGTGTCGACTATATGAAGTTATTCGACACTTGATCGAGAAAGTATTGAACAATCCATAGATGACAAATTATCTCACCTGGAGTTCAACCAGATGTCATAAGCCAAAAGGAGAATACGCAAACAGGTCGTTCAGTTCGACCAGATATAGAGTTTTCCTTAGACCTCCCTTGGACCTCTTCAGGAGATCCTCTTGGACCTCCCTTGGAGATTTCTCTTGGACCTCTTCGAGAGATCCTCTTGGACCTCCCTTAGAGATTTCTCTTGGACCACTTTGGGAGACCCTCTGGGACCTCCTTTGGAGATTTCTCTTGGACCTCTTCGGGAGATCCTCTTGGACCTCCCTTGGAGATTTCTTTGGATCACTTCAAGAGAATGTGGTCGGAACACTATGGTCAAAATAATCTGATCGTATGGAGATACGAGCTGGTCGTGAGACCTGGTCGAGTTTGGTCGGTGGATCGGTGAAGCTAGTCATAGATCGGTCAGAAGATAATCACTAATCGGTCATAAGGAGGTACGAGTTGGTCGTAAGTGATAAGGACACGTTATAGATCATATTACTTTAAGGTCCGTCCAGATATATTCTATGTGTGTTTGGAAATTGTTATGTTCACGCTAGGTACCGCTAACGACTTGTGGTCGAAAAAGAGTTTCAGTCACAATCGACACATGAACCTATAGGGTCACACACTTAAAGGGCTAGGATTTGATTTGGATGGTGATCTGAATTCTTGTAGGCCACGAGCTCTTAATGGGCCTCAAGTTCGAGACCCATCATGGATGCCTATATATAGAGGCGGTGGCATGGGAAAGAGGATGAATCCTTTTGAAGAATTCCCAAAACCCTAATAGCCAAGCCTCCTCAACCACGCCCGCGGTGCTAGCACTCCATCACGTGGTGTCCACGCTTCGTATGTGTGGATACCTTGGAGGTGTTGTTCAAGCATCAAAGACTAGGACAATGCAACTCTTGATGGTCTTAGGAGCGGGAGGAGAAGACGTGCGATGAGTACGACTACTACTGCATCAACTCGCTACATCGACTCTACTTCCGCTATGAGTCGACGTGTCTAGTGGTAATCTCGTGATCTATTACTAGCGGGGTTCCTTAGTTGCGCATCGATTTTTTGTTTTGTGCTATCGTAGCCTACCCGTTATCCTTCAGAAAGTCCAGTGGAAGGAGAAGAAGAGGCAGAAGAAGCCAAAGCTGCAGCACCTGAGGTTGAGGACCCGCAAGACCCTGCCGCCATAGAAGCAATTGCCGAAGTGCAGCTAGATGAGGTTGAACCTGCATGGTAGTCAATCCCCTGACTGAATTCAGGGATGCTTTCAGGACCAACTTTGTGCCCGCTGGATGAGGCGAAGAAGAATGAGTTCCGAGCTCTCAAGCAGGGTCACATGTCAGTCAACGAGTACCTGACAAAGTTCAACCAGCTTGCTCGCTAAGCCCCAAATGACGTGGTGATGAACAGGAAAAGATCGACCGTTTGTGGACGGATTGTGCGAGGACATGAGAGTCCAACTTATCCTCCATGACTTCCCCAACTTCCATCACCGTCAATAAAGCCCTAGTACCCAATAATAAGAAAAAATGCAAGTCACCACAAAAGGAAGATGGCATTCCAGGCCCCAGGTAGCTTTCATGGTCGTGCGTTCTAGAGCAGCCTCGTCGCTTCACCACCAGACCTCATTTCGAGAACTCCAACTCCGCCCCGCGTCCCAATGGGAATGGATTCGCACTCTCGCCCCACTGTGCAACTCAGCGATCAACCCAAAGCCCATCTCCATCGCTTCAATCATGGGAAAATGACACTTTGCCAACAAGTGCCCTCATCACGTAACTCATCGCGAAGATCAACTCGGGAGCCACACCAACTCAAGGCCAGGCGTCAAATCAAAGCAAGAGTCATAAGACTTCACAAGCCTCGAAGTTTACCCCGACACTGAACTGTGGTCGTGTGAACCACATCACTGCCAAGGAGGCCCACGAAACCATAGGAGTGCTATTGGGTACATTCTCTGTTAATTCTGCACTGCAAAGTTTTGTTTGACTCTAGAGCTCGCACTTTTTGTTTCGAGATCGCTTGTTAAAGGCTTAAGTTGCCGATCTATAATCTAAGGAAACCCTTGGTGCTTAGTTCACCTGGGGGATCCCTATATGCTACCTTAGTTAGTCCCAGAGTAGAGATTGCTTTGGAAAATTTTGGATTCCTAGCAAATCTTTTAGTGCTAGAATCCCAAACTCTAGACATCATCCTAGGGATAGATTGGTTAGCAAACTACTAAGGAATGTTAGATCAGGCTAATCGTCAGTGGTCGTACTCACCAAAGATCCGAAACCACAATAAGGATAAGTGTGGATCGTTCCTCTCCCTTGGATCGAGCAGTCCACCACCTTGAAGAGTTGTCCCTAGAGACAACACCTGTAGTCCAAGCTTACCCTAAAGTCTTCCCAGAAGAATTGTCGGGCATGCCACCAGACAGAGATGTTGAGTTTGTGATCAATCTAAAACCAGGGACAGCCCCAATTGCCAAGAAACCATATCGGATGGCAGTCGATGAACTCGAAGAGCTCAAGACTCAGATTGAAGACTTGCAAGAAAAAGGCTTCATCCGACCTAGCTCCTCTCCCTGGGGTTCGCCGGTACTCTTTGTAAGGAAGAAAGATGGCAACGCCAGATTGTGTGTGGATTATAGGGCACTCAATAATGTGACCATCAAGAATAAGTATCCATTGCCCTGCATCGATGACCTATTCGACCAGTTGTCGGGAGCAACAGTCTTCTCCAAAATTGACCTAAGGTCAGGATACCATCAGCTCAAGATCATAGATGAGGACATCCCTAAGACGACATTTACCACTCGGTATGGCTTGTTTGAGTTCACGGTGATGTCGTTTGGCTTGACCAATGCGCCAGCCTACTTTATGAACCTCATGAACAAAGTATTTATGGAATACTTGGACAAGTTCGTGGTCGTATTCATAGACGACATCTTGATCTACTCAAGACCAAAGAAGAGCATCTTTGGACATCCGCATTGGTCCTAGAGAAGCTTAAAGAGCACCAGCTCTATGCCAAGTACAACAAATGTGAATTTTGGCTTCAAGAGATCAGTTTCCTCGGTCACATTGTGTCTGCTGAAGGAGTAGCAGTCGATCCATCCAAAGTAGAAGCTATCTTGGAATGGAAGCAGCCTACCTCAGTAACCGAAGTGCGTAGTTTTCTCGGGTTGGTCGGGTACTACAGACACTTCATCGAAGGATTCCTAAGCATTCTAAGCCGATGACCCATCTACTCAAAAAGGAGAAGAAATATGAATAGACAGAATCCTATGAAAAGAGCTTCTAGGAGTTGAAGAAGAAGTTGACCTCTGCACCAGTGTTGATCCTGCCGGATATACACCAGGACTTTGAAGTCTATTGTGATGCTTCGTGCCATGGTATTAGCTACGTGGTCATGCAAGGTGGACAAGTCGTAGCTTATGCGTCCAGACAACTCCGCCCTCATGAAGACAACTATCCAACTCATGATCTGGAGCTAGCATCAGTAGTGCATGCCCTAAAGATTTGACGGCATTATTTGATTGGAAATCATTGTGATATATTCACGGATCATAAGAGTCTCACGTATATTTTCACCCAGTCGGATCTCAACCTCCGACAAAGAAGATGGTTAGAGTTGATTAAGGATTACAACTTGGATGTTCATTATCATCCTAGAAAGGCTAATGTAGTCGCGGATGCATTAAGCCGTAAGTCCCATCTGCAGATAATGTCATACTTTGAGAACACCAACTGAGAGCTCTACGAGGAGTTCAAAGCACTCAACCTCGAGTTGATAGAGCAAGGCACCCTAGCCGCAGTGGAAGTGCATACAACTCTAGAAGAGCAGATCAAGACTGCTCAAGAAAGACACCCTGGAGTCCAAAGATTCAAGCATCTCATGGCTAAAGGAAAGGCCCCCAAGATGATCGAAGATCAGCAAGGAGTCCTATTGTATGAGAAGCGTCTCTGTTCCCTACGAGAAGGAACTCAAGGAATTGATACTGAAGGAAGCACACAGCTCAGCGTACACACTGCATCCAAGCAGCACCAAAATGTATCAAGACATGAGAATTCTTTATTGGTGGTCGTGAATGAAGAGAGACATCACCGAGGTTTTAGCTTGTTGCGATGTATGCCAGGTGGACATGGGAACTTACTAGAGTTGGTTCTATTTCAAAAACCTTTGTGGTTGGGTTGAAAACTGGTCGGGCTGATGTAACCCGGACTCAGTGTTGTTCCTGGGTGGTCATACCCAGTGTTGTTAACAGTGGTCGTAGCTACCTTTTCAAAATAAGCATTGGTGGAGGTAACATCACGCTATATTTAATTTTGCACAATTACTCTCTTTAAGAAAATGCAATTTGGTCAAAATGCTAAGTGATAAGAGTTTCTAATTTTAATATTTGAAAACATTGCTTTAGCAAATAAAAAAGCCGAGCCACCCTTGCTAAGCCTTGCATGTATATCATTGCATCTTGTGTGTTGGCTCGCGAGCACGGTTGTGCTCACTCTCGCTCTCTCCCAACCCTTCGATCCTATGGATCATGGAGACTACGACTACTACGAGGACCCCAAGTCGATGGGCAAGGCAACGGCGAAGAGAGTAATCTAGTTTCGAGTAGTCTTGGTCTTGTCTCGATCTAGCCGACTCGCCGATGCTTACGCATCGGGTATTGTCCAAGTCCTTAGTTAATACCGCCATCGTACGAGCTGCCCCGCGTTACTGTGGAGAGATGTACTCTACCTCCCTTTGCTTCCACCGTAGTCCCGCTGCTTTCTTGTAATGTAAACATTTGGCCTGTTCGGCCCGCGCTGTAAAAACTTGACTCGGTGCGGTCTATGTGAACTCTGATGTGTTAAATTAGTGAATGGTTTGGTCTTTTTTCATGTATGAATTGATTCAGTGATATATTCTGTAAGTGCTAACTACTGATTCAGAGAATAGTACAGTGTATTCACAGAGGATTTGGATTTTTTTGAAATCCAGGTCCGACACTCTATGCCAGAAAATTACTTCTAAGAATCTTGCCTAAAACTGTATGCAACATAAGTTGCCTCCATATGTGATCTTGTCTGTTAACTAAGCAATGGGGGTAGACCCGGTCATGGCCAGGGCATTTCTGATGAGCTACAGCACGTGCGGAGGTTTCAATCCTTCAGGCAAGATTGCCAGAAGTGTGTTTTTTCAGTTTCTTCAGTGCTGCCTTCTCTGCTTAGAAATTGTCGGTCTGCGTTGAGTTTTTTTTCTGCGTTTTGTTTTCGTTTTGATTTTACTGCGTTGAAGACTAGCATTCAAAAATATCAACCCGCGGTGACAAGGTGCAAGATAAATTTTACACTAGAAATTAAGAGTTTATCTTGTGTCTTACTACTGGAAGCTGCCATTTTCAGTACTTTAGCACAGAGGTCAGGCACTATCTTCAGCCACTTTCAGTGCTTTAGCACAGAGGTCAGGCACTATCTTCAGCACATCACATGCACGGAATAATTAATTTGGGTGTTGAACAAACCGCACAGCTATATGTATACAAGACTATAAGAGGAAAAGAAGAATAAGCAGAAGCTGGTCAGGCACTATCTTCAGCACTCTTCATTGCACTAGTGCATGTGCTAGTGTCGCTGAGTTGTTGTACTCTGAACAGCATCTCATTCTTGAGGTTGAAAATGATGCGCTGCGTGCTTTGGGTGCTACAGGTTGGCCTTATCCGAAATTAGCTAGTCCAATCCTTAATTTATACCAAAGTCCTCAACTTTGTATCGAGTCTGCCTCTTATCTTTATCCTTATCAGAAAGAAAGCAGTGGCGGACCCAGCATTTCAAGAATGGGTGTTCGAAGCTAACAAAATTTTATTCGACGGAAAATGTTAAGGATTACGTTAGCAAAAATCAACGTACAAATTGTTCATGCTAGGAACATTATCTCGAAATATTTTAAAATATGGTATGTAGCAAGTTAGTTGTGTTCTCATCGTAGAAGATACAATATTATTTTGAAAAAGTTATAAACGATATGAAAAATGTGGGAACATACAATAGTAAACTGCTAACCTTATCGACCTCACATGGTTTTGAAATACATTGAAAAAATGCATTCTTTTTTATTTATTTTCCAGAATAAAATCTACAAGTTGTTCAAAAAAATATACAAATAATTGAAACCCAACAAGCAAAAAAAAAAAGATCTCAACAACTTTTACACAAATTAAACTAAAATTAAAAACAAACAAAATTATGATGGTGGAAGGATTCAAACTCAAGACCGGACTACGAGAGAAAAACCCAATGACCAACTAGACAAAGCTAGTTTGTTGTCAGATTAATAGTGATTTTGGCAAATATTTTGGGTGTTCAACTGAACACCTATAACCACTGTAGGTCTGCCGCTGGGTGGTTGCAAAGTGATCAAAAGCCCCAATTTTCAAGCTTAATCGGAGAATGAGATGCTATGCAAAAACAGGTTGCATTCCGCTCATCTAGCTGTAGTGCTTTCACAGTATCTCTATTTTGCCATATTACTCAGGTTTATGCTCAGCTGAAAGTAGCATTGGTCTCCCACAACACTTCTCCTGAACGGTGCCAACTCTCAGTTTATTTCCACTAACTGTTAGTTGGTATACCACGATGAACAGATTGACCTTTTGTATTGTTTCACACTGCACTATTTGACAACTGTTATTTTGTTCGAACAACCATTTGTACAATAGCATCCATGTCGCTCTGCCATTAGAAGTGGAACCACCCACAGGAATAGCCACAGAAACAGTGATGCAAGTAAGCAATGGGCTAGTGCACATGAAAGGTGGTTGCGGTTGGTTGCACCCTGATCACAACCCCCAATTTTAATTTGCAAGCATGGAGAATGAGTGGGATGCTGTGCGAAAACAGGGTGCACCGAAGAATCCATGCTGCTCACAATTCTGGCAGTTGGTTTCGTCATGCTATTTTAAGCACATTCCTTGGCTAATTTAACCTTGCACTGCTTTTGGTTCCTCCCACTCTCTTCTGTGAAGCGCTGTGTGCATTGCATGCTACAGGTTGGCCTTATCCGTAATTAGCTAGTCCAGTCCTTAATTTATACCAAAGTCCTCAACTTTGTATCGAGTCTGCCTCTTATCTTTATCTGTAGCATTGTTAGTATCTTTTGTTTACATTTCTACGGTTACTCTTTGGTGCGCAAGGCCTCGTCTGGTATGCAGGTGCATTACAAGGCTCTCCGTTGTGGGTTTGGTTCAGAGACCGCCCTGTGCGATGCACTTATTGACATGTATGCAAAGTGCGGGCGGACAATGGCAGCACGTGTGGTGTTCGATCGGATGGGCGGCAGAAATGTGGTTTCCTGGTCCAGTATGATTGATGCTTATAGCCAAGATGGGCATGGTGAAGAGGCTTTGGATTTGTTTAAGAGGATGGAGAAAGATGTACGGATGGTTTTGCCAAATGCCATTACATTTCTTGCTGTTCTGCAAGGTTCTAAAAATCGCTCCTAGGTGGTCGGCGTCAAGGCAGGTGGCCGGATAGGCGGTCGGGCCGCCTAGGACCACCTAGTCGGTCAAAGCCGGTCCAAGGCGGTTTGGGCGGCGCTCGGCGAGGCGGTGTGAGGTAGGCGCCAAGGGGTTCCGGACATCCCAGCCGTCGAATCGAGCTCGCCGGCTGCCGAATCGAGATCGTCGCCATCATATCCGCTGCCCAATCGAGGTCGCACGGCCGAATTGAGCTCGCCAGCTGCGGGTGGTGGAAGGGGGGTGGGGGTGGAGGCATGCGGAGCATCGCCGGAGAGGAAGAAAGCGGTAGGGGCGGCGGTGGTGCACGCGGAGCTCGGGCCAGTGGCGAGATCGTCGGGATCTGGCTCAGCTCATCAGTGCAAAGGAGAAAGGAGGAAGACAATGCAAGCCGGTGCGAAGGAGAAGGAAGACCATGCGAACGAGGGGGAGTTGCGAACGGATAAGGTGGTTGCGAATGCAAGTCTTGCGACTTGCGATCGATAGATGGGCTGATTGGGCCGAGTTAGTTGCGATCGATAGTTGGGCGAGTTGGTTGCAAATGATTTAGGCTGATTTGCATTATAGGCTGAGCGATTCACGAACTATTTTGGTTTATTTGCATTGTTGGCTAGGCGGCCGCCTAGGCGCCGGGCACCGCCCGACTAGCGCCTAGCACTTTCTTGAATCTTGCTGTTCTGTTAGCTTGTGGACAGTCTGGTTTTGTGGATGAAGGCCGAGCCAAGTTACATTTGATGAAAATCAAGTATGGGATTGATCCAGGACCAGAGCACTATGATTGGTCTTGAATAAATGTCTTCTCTGTAAATGGTTCTGGAAGTTGAATAAAGCTAAGGATGAAATTTGGTTCAAGATCTTAAAAGCAAAGTATTTTCTGGAGGGAGATTACAGATCCTCTGTCCCTGTAAGAAGTTCTCAATTCTGGAGATCCATCCATAAAGTTCAACACTTGTTCAATGAGAGAGTGTCCTTCCACTGGGAGATGGGAGAACTACTTATTTCGGCATGATGTATGGGTTGATGATTGCTCTCTTAAGATTAGTTTCCCTCATTTATATAAAATCTGTTCTGATTCTGACATCAAGGTTGTTGATTGGATGGTGGAGGGACTTGGTGCATCCACTTTGTTAGAAACTTTGGGAGGAAGAGGAAAGTCAGTGGGTGTCTCTTAAAGATAAGCTAGTTGGGGTGGAGCTGAATGGGAAAGGGATAATATGGTGTGGGGTTTAGATAAAAAAAGAGGGTTTACTGTGAAATCTTTTTATCAATGTTTAACCTTTGGTGGGGTTATTGATTCTCAAATGAAAAACTCTGGTCTAGCTCGATTCCTCTCAAAGTTAAAAATTTTTGTGACAAATTTATCATAATAGAATTCCAACGGCGGATCAACTGAGCATTAGGAAGTGGAAAGGAGATGTAAACTATGCCCTTTGTGGGGTGAGGGAGGATGCGAGGCATGTTCTTTTCAGCGTTCTTGCTAAGTTTGCTTGGTCTTGTTGTATAGAAGCTTTTGGTGGAATAGATGTCCTGACTCTCTTGAAGACTTTCATCACAATTGGTTAGATCTGAGGGTGTTAATAATTACAATATATACTTACTTAGTTTTGCGGCTTTGGTCCGGGCGCTTTGGAAAACCAGAATAGGATGGCGATCGAGAGAGTTTTACCTAAGCAGTCATCGAAGTTATGTTCCAATTTATGTCCTGCTTGCTGGAGGGTGGTGATCAGAAAAGAGGAGCATCTAAGGCTGGAAGAAATCTTCTCGACGCTTGGATGAAGAGCTTTGCGCTACAAATAGCTAGCTGATTTTGATAGTTTGCTGCTTCTTGTACTCTGTTTTTGTCCATGTTTGTTTGTTCCTGTTAGCTCTTCATTGATAACTGGTTTCCCCAGTCTGTTTTCCTTTTGAATGTAAGAATTCTGTATGTTGCTTTCTATAAAAGCAGGGCATGCCTTTTTTCAAAAAGAAAAGAGCACTATGCTTGTTTTATTGACATGTTAAGTCGTGCAGGCCAGATTGACGAGGCATGGTATCTCTACTGTAGTTTAAGTGTGAACCGAAATGAGCTTTTCGGTGCCATCTGTGTGGCTATGTTGAATGCATGTAGAGCAAACATGCATATGGTGAGAGGCAACAAGGTAGCTGTTCATCTTCTGGAGGTTGTCCCACAAAATCCTGGAAATCATGTATTAATATCAAATTTTCATGCTGCTGCTGGACAATGGTCTGAATCAGATATGTCAAGAAGGGTTATAGTGGACAAAGGTCTCAGGAAAGAAGCAGCTAGCAGTCAAGTCTCAAAACTGATTTTGCACAAATCTGGAGGTACAGTTCATCAACTTACCAGAACTATACACCACAAGAAGTACGTGCTTTTTTTTTTTTTTTGAGGAGAAACAAACCAAGAACTCAACCTCGTGCTAATAAGAATTAATGAATGATATTGTCAAAGAGACTCAAAAGGGCTACTGGATGTGGTTCAGTGCTTATTGTGTATACGAAGTGAAATGGTAAGGTCAATTTGCTGACGCTTGTGTAAATATTTACAACGGCCGAAACTATTGAAAGACTCCACAATGTTTCAGTGGTATATATGCCTTATTATGTGAAATGGTGCAGTTGTATCTAGCTCACCTATGTTAGTAAACATGCCACGAACTACAGTGTTGGAGTTCATTTGTACGTATCTTTGGAAATTTGTGTTGCAGTGACAACTATTGTACAGTTGGACATGATGATAATGTGCCTGATTTTAGAATTGCTTACTATTTTTTTGTGTCAAGAAGTAGAATGTTGCAGAAGTGACGCAGAATCTCTCTCTCCTCTAAAAATACATGTGAGTGCATTCTGAATCTGAAAATGTTTTATGCTTTGGACAACTATACACTAATAAGGGTGAAAATGGATTGAATACGGATGGATAATGGCTCTGCTATATTTGTTTTCATATTTTTTCTCCCAAATGTGGATACGGATACAATACAAATTATGTCAAATACAAATACTGAACAAATACGAATCAAAGCGAATACGGTCATAGATATTTTTGAAACATGATAACCTTTTAAATTGTAATGAAAATTAACATGAAACATATAACTATTTTATTTGATCCAAATATTCATAAATTGTTCACATTTTTAGTAACCACGTATAACAAAACATGAGCTAGCTCATCTCCACTTCTCTCCTTCCAATCTCTACCAAAAATCACAAATCCTCTCATGCATGACATATCATTTCGATGGTCATCATGTGTGCGTTCCATTTTCGCAATCGGTTCGTGCATGCGAGATGGTTCGAATGTTTCGGAAGAAGAAGGATAGAAGGCGCAGTGGCAGTGGTAGTGGCTGGGGGGAGGAGGCGCGGCAGCTCCATGCGGCATGCTTGAAGAAGGAAAGAAGGCGCAGTCGCTCCATACGGCCGAGGCGCAGGGGCGCCAAGGTGGCAATGGCATGCGCAGTGGTTGAGGACGCGACGACGCCAAGGCAGCGGCTCCGTGTGGCGCTAAGCGCGGTGCGGCCGGCGGCGCGACGGCTCGGCAGCACAGGCACAGGCGGCACGGGTTGTGGTAGCCTGGAGCGACGGCAACGCCCAGTGCCTAGCGGTGGTGGCCGGATCCGGCCAGCTCGGCAGGCCAGAGGAGAGAAGAGAGGAGCCAGAGTGAGTAGAGATGAAGGAGAGCTCTGGAGGTAGAAGGAAGGAAGAGAAGAAATGGGCTGGACATGTAAGATCCCAAAATCCATAATTTAGGAATACATAATAGAAATGCATTGGGAAAAACACTTTGATCATTTTGCATATGAAAATTTACCCATGTTTGAAATTTGAATTTTTGTTTAAAAGCAAATGCTGAAATACAAACAAATATGCACTTAAAGGGAATTGGGTTAAAACAAAAAAAATGGTTGAGAGAATTATTTTGAGCATAATTGCTCAGGCAAAAATACACTAAACAACTTATATAAATTGTTATTGAGAATAACAAATACAATTACATAAGAACAGAAACTTATAATAATTTTAGATAAAATCACAAAAGGGATAAACTTTTGAAAAATTTACATAAGGGACTACATTAGGTCAGGAGCCCTCGCAAAAAGTTTCATAAAATTTGGACTTAGTTTGCCTAGGGTTCCAACAGGAGGATTGCTAGTGTTGGGCTGAATTGCGGATATCCGGCCTGGCATAATCAGGATAATTCGTATTCATTTCCGATAAAAAAAATCTGTATTCATTTCTGATCTGAGAAAAATCCGATCTAAGATAATCCAAATTCACTTTCGTCTGGACAGGTCAGAAACTATCCGATCCGTTTTCACCCCTATACCTTGATATATACATCAATTTCCCGTTATGACTTCTCAATTGCCATATTGTTATTTTTACTACATTTGAGGCGTTTCTTGGTGCAATGTTTTGGTAAACAACTGCAATTACTTGATATAACATGAGTTACATGATGTATTTTAAACTTACACATGTAATTAATTTTATGTGTGTAAATTGTTGGAGTAGTCCACTGCACCACAGAAGTACCAAACAAAAGAAGATAAATACATTTTGATGTTGCATGTTTTGAAAGATCAATAAGACTAATAGATGCAATCTTTTAATGAAAATACTCTTCTGGTATAGTTGAACATTTTGTTAGCAAATGATTTACAGTTTTGATCACTAAAGATCTTTTGGTAATGTGGTGGATTTGTCTTAACTTCCTTAAGGGACAGGAACAAGCTTTCCAAGCCTGACAGTCTACTATTTAGATTACTTGGGTGTTTTTTTACGCACTTAGGGAGGAGCGCTTTTAAGCTTGATTTTATGTAGCCAATTCTCTCCCTGATAATTATGATGAGGTCAGTAAACTGTTCACTGTGACAGCAAAGACTGGTCTCACTCCAGTTACTTCAAGGCTGACAGGCACCAGCACCAAATTGGTTACTTGCAATAATATGCTGTTACTTTTGGCCAAAACACTATGAAGAACTTTTGCAGCTAGTGCCCCATTTGAACCCCATTTCTGATGAAATTTGGTAGATCAGCAAGTTTCTGCACTCTTCTTTTTTCCCAATAGACCTTAAATATTTGTGCTTGAAACGTGGAAGAATTGTACTATTACCAAATACTTCGTCAGCGGTGTTTTCAGTTCTGGCAGTGACTAGCTGGTTCCCAGTTCCCACTGGGATAAGAAATGCTTTTTCTTGTAAGTAAAAAATCATCTGAATTGCCATCACCTACTGTCTGATTTGGTCAGATTTTAAATTTTTATTACGGCACCATGGATTCATATTATTATTTGATCTTCAGTTAAATAGCACCCAGGCCTTTTACATGCTTTGCTTGATCAGCAACAATATAAGAGAACTAGTAGGTAAGGCACGGGCGCAATGAAGGACTCTGATTGGCACAAATATGAATGGCATATTAACACACTAATTATCCCTCATAAAAATTGACAAATAACATAAGCTACAATCTGTCATACACAAACACATAACAAAAGATGCTTATACTGTTCAAAGGTATCGGAGGAATTGCAGTCATGCATATCTGAATAGGTAATAAAAACTGTAAGTAAGCAGATAATATTTTAGTCTAAACATGCACCTCCTCTGTTGACATATTCTCATCCACCAATATTCATCGTTTTAGTACAGAGTGAGTCACGGAACCGCAAGGTAAATAACAACATATGAAATTTCTTCGGTTCTTCAATTATTGTCAGAATTAAGAATAAATTATAGTTCAGAGGAATTTCTTCAGTTTTAGTACAGAGCGAGTCACGGTACTGCAAGGTAAATAACAACATATGAGGGTAAATACTAGAATATACGGCTAATAGTAATCCAGCAAGTAAATAGGGATTGTAACTGCTCGGTAGGCCTTCAACAAACATGCCACCCCGCTTAATAGCAATAAATGATAGTTCAGAGGAACTATCAAGGTTTTCATGGAGTGAGTACAAACACCAAATTTGCATAGTACGACAATGAAGGGTTTCTATTTCCATACTCGCACACATGGACCCAGCATAATCCATGAATATTTCTCAATAAGCACCTTTGCTTACCCATGAATAATTCTACATTTCTATTACCTCGATTTCGTGCGGACAACGCAAAATAGTAAATATAGTATGATATGAGTTGGCCATGTTAGATAACCATTTCGTAGAATTGTAGAAGAGGACGATATCCAAAGTAACTTGATTCAAATGGACAAATATAAATAACTAGGATTTACAGGACAAACTAACAGAAAAATATAATCAGGAGCAGTTCATGATTGACAGCACTCGTAACAAAAAGAAAAAAATAAAAGAAAATTGGACATGGCCACTAAGATTATCTCCCAACAGAACAGGGACTCAAACATGTAGAACTGTAGAAGAGGGCGATATCCAAAGCAACTTGATTCAAATGGACAAATACAAATAACTAGGGTTTACAGGACAAACTAACAGATAATATATAATCAGGAGCAGTTCAAGATTGACAGCACTCGTAGCAAAAAGAAGAAAATAAAAGAAAATTGGACATGGCCACTAAGATTATCTCCCAACAGAACAGGGACTCAAACATGTACGCCACATGTTTAAAGGCTCAAACAACTTGAAACCAATATGCTAATCTTCAACATGAGCTTCCAAATTGTTTTCAGGGAACTCTGCCATCCAGCAAGGTGTGTACGGAAAAGACAACATTATCTGTGCCGTACGGCCGGCCATATCATGGAAATATTTTGGGCATAAGTTACCTAAGTCTTGAACCATCGAACTATTCAAATGATACGCCACCACTCTCCATGAAACATTCAAGAAGACAACGTCTTTGTAAGGATGAAACCAAGGAAAGTAATATTTCCAAAGTTGCGCCCTTCAACCTCATATTCAGTGTCGCGAACATTATCATTGTCAGAGTCCCATTCAAATTTCTCTTCCACAAGTGCTTTGTTGTCATCTTCATCTTCATCATTGTCAGAGTCCCATTCAAATTTCTCTTCCACAAGTGCTTTGTTAACGTCCTGTAAAATCCAGGGTCCCTCAATTTGTTGAACATAGTTCAATACACGCAAGGCAGCAGGCTCAAGGTCAATCTGATGCTTCAACACCCACTCTATCTGACCACACGATTCGTCAAGGATCCAAACCTGAAGGTGGTACCAATGATGAACTAATGCACAGCACAACCCTTTCTCTGATCTTCCTAGATAAAGTTCATCAAGTTCCTCCCATTCAATATCTGTTGGCATTTTAATTACTTGGTACTTATCATTTGACAAGGATATTCTGCAAAAAATCAATCCATTAACATTTTTTAATAAATCACAGAATTGATTAATCTTTCAAGGGAAAAGTAGCAAAACGGATGGATGTAACTACTTGTGGGTACATGAACACACACAAAACAAAGGACAATAGAAATCATATTTTACAAATATAAGCACTAACATAAATTAAAAAAAGGATCAACCAAAACATGTGTGCACCGAAATCAAAAGTCACATAATTGAATTATATGATGCTTACCTCATAACAAAATCGCCACCATTGCACTGCACATAGAATGCACCCCGCCAATAAACGCCGTAGCTCCGCCAGAACCATCTGTACTGCTGCCATCGCATGTCGGCAACCTTCCCCGCGGCCTCGCCTTAACGAGCAAATGCCCTCTCCTCCCACCGCCCCGTCCGTGACGAGAACACACACAGTACGCATGTCGATGTTGGCCATTCCATCAAGCGATCATCCTCACACTCGCACGGTGATTCCACCGTTTCATCTTTGCACTCTTCCTCTTTCGTGTCGTCAGCAGACGATGAGAGGAGCCGCGCCGTCGCCCGCCACAGCTTCTTGTCAAACTCCTCTCTGCCGGGATTGTCAGGAACGAGCAAGACCTCATAGTGTGGCGACTCGGTGGGATCAAACACGAGGTGCGCGACGGACCACAAGAGCCCCCAAAAGCGCGGCGGCGGGGGCAAGCGCGCCCAGCGCCGCGTGGCGGGGTTGGCCACGTGGAGCCCGTGCGGGTCTTGGTAAAGCAAGATGCCATTGCAGTGATCCAGGACGTCGGCGAACCTGCACCGGTCGGGATCGAGCAAGAAGTCGAGCTTGCCGTAGATCTCGGGTCCCGTCGAGGGGCGGCAGAGGAAGACCGGGTAAGGAAGTTCATGGTACATGAGGAAGATGCCGCGCACCGAGTGCGGCAGGAGGTCCGGGAGCAGCAGCCGGCGGGTGTCGACGATGGCACGCCACGCCTTGCAGACGCACCGCGACGCGGCGAGGCTGCGCGGCGCGAGGCGGCGGAGGACGTCCGCGAGCACGTCTTCGGGTAGCGCCATGCCCATCTCCTTCCAATTTCGCAGCTAGGCGAGGGGGATCTCGATTGGGGACGGAATGGATTCCAATTAGCGCTCGGAAGTTTGGGTGGTTTGTCATGGGAAGGAAGGTAGTTTGGGGATGAGAAGTTCGGGTTAAGCTTGGCGGCACCGGCGCATGTGGCCGTCACCACCCCACTCCTTAGGTTTTGCTTGCTCAAATAGTAGCTAGCCTTAAGCCCTAAGCGGAGATCCAACGGGGCCGGCCGGCCCAGCATTGCCCATTTGCCCGAGCTGAGCCGAAAACATTTTTTTAAAAAGGAGAGAATGCCAGCTTTTGATAAAAAGCAACATTACAAAGTCTTAAAACTGAACAAAAGAAAACAGTCGACTGGGATCACCGGTTTAGCCAATACAAGCAACCAACAGCCACCTCAGAAGTCACTCCAAAAGAAAACAACACCAGCAGCAGAAAGTTACTGGTTACAAAATGTCTTGGTCCAGAACTCCACCCGCATCAGGAGAGGTTCATATTGTCTTTGTCATCACTTTTGAGAAGAACAGTCCATCGCTGCAAACAAGATAGAAAATTATAGATAACTTTCATTGGATGCTTAGGAAATGCTTATCAAAAGTCATTCGGTTCCTACAATTCCAAAGTTCCCAAATTGAAGCTGCAAAACTAAATGAACAAGATTATAATCATTAGAGCCCTATTCTCTAACCAGTTCAGGTAAAAATCATCTAAAGATCTGGGAGCCCTCTCCCAACTTAAACTCTCCTTCATGCAAAGCCAAAAAAACTTAGGCAGACAGCAATTAAACAGGACATGATCAAGAGTTTCGGCAGACCCACAGAGAACACAGATATTGTCCCCTTTCCACCCCCTTTTAGAAAGTTGATCAAGAGTCTGAATTCTATCATGAAAACACAACCAAAAAAATATTTTAACTTTCAAAGGAAGCTTGCTCTTCCATAACTTTTCGAACTTTCTACTGGACACACCTCCAAACGTCAAATTTCTATAAAGAGATTTAACCAAAACAATACCAGATTTTTCAAAGCACCAGAACACAGAATCTTTATTAAGATTGAGCTCTACCTCCAAGAGATCATTCTTAAGATTCTCCCACCGCATAAATTCCTCAAACCCCAAACTTCTCTTAAAAGGAATGCTCCACATACCTTCCAACAAGCAATTAGCCACACTCACATCAGGGCCCTGACAACCCAGAAAAAGCTTATCATACTTGATCCTTAAAGGGCAATCAGCCAGCCAAACATCTCCCCAAAAAGAAGTATTGCAGCCATCCCCAATTTTAAAGGCACTCCCTTTAAAAAACAATCTCTTGATTTTCTGAATACTCTTCCAAAGCGAGAACCATTCAGACATTAGCATCTCTAAAAGCACCCACAGGAAAATATTTAGACTTAATGATTGAAACCAGAGCTCATTATCAGCAGATAAATTTTTCGATCCATTTAGTTATAAGACAATCATTCATCACTCAAGTGTTAATAATCCCTAAACCCCCAAATCTTTGGGTCTACAAACAGCCTCCCACCCATCATATGATACTTAAACTTGTTGCTAGCACCTCTCTAGAAAAATTTAGATCTAATAGAGTCCATTTTCTTATGCACCTCTTCATTGAATCTATAGAAACCCATAGTGTATATAGGAAAAGCGCTTAAACTGTTGTTAGACAACACTAATCTCCCCAGAAGACAAAAGTTTGTTTCTCCAATTGTCAAGTCTCTTGTTCAGTTTAGTAAGCACATTCTTAGCAGTCTTCATCCCAATGTGTCTATCTCCAATCATGATACCGGATAATTCATAGGTAGATGCGCGGTTTGCAATAAAAATGCTAGCCACTCACACCTCCTCATGATCCACTCCCGTACATAAATCTCGCTTTTGTGGTAGTTAATTTTCAAACCCGACATCCACTCAAAGCAATAAAGCGTAAACTTGAGATGTAAGTAATAATCATCCTCACATTCCATCATAATAACAGATTATCATGCATATTGCAAAATGGGAACCCTCCTAGAACCAAATGAGAAATGACCCTTTAACTAAACCTTTCTTCTAAGCTATGTTAATAATCTCTGCGGAGCATCTGCAGCTAGGTTAAAAGAAGAGGGACAAAGGATCTCCTTGCCTTAAACCTCTATAAGTCCCGAAAAAAGGTCCAACCTCCCCATTGATGTTAATACTAACTCTGCCACCCCTCACAGAACTCATAACCATTTTAATCCAACTGTCCGAAAAACCTTTTCTTAACATCACCTCTTACAGAAAATTCCAATGTATCTTATCATAGGCTTTCTCAAAGTTAAGTTTTATAATAAATCCTTTCCTTTTAGAGCATCTCAACTCATGGACAATTTCATGCAAAGCTACCACCCCATGAAGAATGTTTTTGCCCTTAATAAAAGCCGATTGACTTTCATTAACAATTCTATTAGCAATCACTCCTAGCCTGTTAGCCAAAAGTTTAGTGAGAATTTTGAAACTGACATTGAGTAAGCAAATGGGCCTAAATTGTCTTATGTTGCTAACCACTTTGAGTTTTGGAATAAGAGTAATCACCCCATAATTGAGTCTTTTAATATCCAAGACCCCTTTACTAAAATCTTTCATAAGCTCAATAAAACGCTTCTTAATCACCCCCAAAACTCTTTATAAAAAGAGTGGGAAACCATCTGGACCAGAGCCAAGTTAGAAGGTAAGTCCTTAATAACTTTAAACACATGATCTTCAGCAAACTGCTGGAGCAAAAACAAGTTGTCACTCTCTATAACTCTAAGGTTATTACTCCAAACCTCCTCATCCAACCTCACATCAAGATCTTGCTCAAAACCAAAGAGAGTTTTATAAAAGCCCTCAATGTGTTCTCTTAACTCATCCTTGCTGCTTATAATGGACCCTTCATGAACCAGATTAAGAATTAAATTTTTCCTTCTTCTCCCATTTGCACAAGTATGAAAGTAACTAGTATTAGCATCACCCTTAATCAACCAATCCGAACCACTTCTTTGCTGCCAATGTCTTTCTTCTACTTCTAACACTTTTTCATTTGCACCGAAAACATAACCCCGTGGCCGCTCGGCTATAATAGAGTGGATTGTAAAGAGTCGAGTTGTGGCAGATCATATCATGGGCCCGCGAGACGGATCATCGCATAAAGCAGTGGCACAACCTGTTTTAGGGTTGTAAAATTGTTCTTGTTTTTCTAGCTTACTATCAGATCTGCGTACGATATACGACATTTCTTCTTATGAAGGTTCTTGGATGAAATGGACATGGCATATGCTGCTGCAGACGACCCCAATCCTCGCCTGTGTGGTTGCCTCCAGGCAGCGGCTGCACCCGAGGTGGGGAATTTGTATCGATCGAGCTGCTGCCACGCGACCGCCGGCTTGCATCCGATACAACCATTTGCCCGCGCCTCCATCCCCACCGTCGATTCCCCGATGCTCGTTCCAAATCACACGCCTCGTCTCGTTCTGCTTCTTTCTCTTCTCCTCGATCTAGCTGTGTCCCTAGCAAGCGGGCCCCACTGGTCGCTGGCTGGATCTCGCTGGTGCTTTGTAATTGCGACCTCGCTTCTCTGGCATGGCGCACAACTTTGCTTTCTCTATGATCGGATTTGAAATTAATTTAGTTCCTTGTTCTTGCGCGGTCTTAAATTGATCTTGTAGCTGTGTTAAGTAATGTACCTTGGCGCACAACTGACATTTTACGGAAATTTGGTTGGGAAGTGCAGGGCGTATTATCTGCAGTGGTGCATTAGCATTTGTAATAGTACGAAATAACCGTTTAAGCGAAATGAGACTACAGAAAGATAACATAGGGGTATTCATTTTTATGTTATTATTTGTAATTTCGAGATGGTGTAAGTAAAGTGCTTGTTTAGTTTATTCGGATTGAATCACTCAACTGCCTACCTTGATAGAGCCATGCCATTTGTAGAACAACAGTACAAACACTTTTTCTCTCCCTTTGGTGAGATCTTATTACAGGTAGATGTTACTTATCCTTGTATAGTATTTCAATCAAGTGAAGTTCGGGCTGAGGAATGCTAGATAGAAGAGTAGAGTGAAATTAGTTGCTTGGCAGTCTTAGTATAACATAATAATCCAATTTACTTGACTCATTTTTTGCGCAAGCTTATCTGGATAAAGTATGTGGTGTTTACTTGCAATATACCAGATTTATTAGCAGGTTCATGACATGAATCACGTCTATGTTGTTGTTCACAGGTGCTGATCCACAGAGTTTGCTAGAAGAGAAAATAGCAGCGGAAGAAAAATTGGCACTCACTGAGTATGATCTCCGACTGGCCAAAGAAGATTTTTCCCAGTTGAAGCTTGAGTTACAAAAGCAACAAGAATTATCCCCTGATGACTCAAATGGTTTGTGACCTTGGAAATGATGGATAATGAGATACATGATATATTAGCATGCTTTGACTTTTCATGTTGTTGTGCTAAATGAAAACAATCAATTTTCTGTCTCGATGACGCCACTTTGTACATGCTGTCAAATACACAGGTCAATTATGAGTTATTATATAAGAACAAGATGATGGTTATAAACAGTGGTGGACCCATGATTTTTAGGATGGGTATTCAGACTTTAGAGTTAGGTTATCTAAATATGTCGATACCAATACGCCAATACCATAAAATATCTTCTCCCCTAAAAACACTGATACGATGATACACATATATATAATAAAAAACAAAAATATAGAAATTAATGATTTCATATGAAGAAATGGACGATATAAGGCAATCATAATGACATGAATTAAACAACAAATTATAGATATCAATGACGGTTGAGGAGGTAGAATTAAACTAGGAATAGAGCTATTTTAGCTCTATGCTTCATATTTTGCTGAATTATGTTGTTTTTGTAGGGTGCGGCCAAGACTTGTGTTTGGTACTTAGTCGTTATTGTTTTCTCTATTTTTTCTGTTCTGGACTGTAGCAGCTATACAGCTAAAACTTATTTTATTTTCCTGTAATAGTGATTGGTAGAGCTTCTGTCTTCTTTTTCAAAAAAAAAACTTGTGCTTGGTCGTTGTTGTTTTCTCACTTTTTTCTGTTCTGGGTTGTAGTAACTAGACTGCTAAAACTTATTTTCTTCATCTAATAGTGATCCGTAGAGCTTATACCTTCTTTTTCAAATATTTTTTACAGTTGCATACCTTGTTGATCCTACTCTTTTTTGCTCTTTTTCTGTTAGCAAGAACCCCATCTAAAAATGTTCCTTTCATAGAGCAAAAACTAGCATGTAAACATATGTAACAAGAGTCCAACTATCTGTTCATTGCCCAAAGTAAAGATTGTATTTTTGTACAACATTCTTTGGAAAGAATCAAGAAAGTAGAGGAAGGGGCTAGACTCCAGAAAGCAGAGGAAAGGGCTAGACTCCAGAAAGAATCGGAGCTGGAGCAAAGCAGAGCCAGGGAGAAGAAGTGGAGTGTGCGGAACACACCTAGATCTAGAGAGAGGACGATGACGGTGAACTGGATATAATGCTCCCTTCCCACTGCCACTCTCCCTCCCAGCCACCGCGTTTCTCCTTTGGTGCCATCCGCTCCCTTCCTCCCTGTTAGTTGCGCTGTCACTCGCTTGCTCGCGCCGCTCGTTCTCTGTCGCGGTGTGCAGCCGCCGCGCATACTCGCCTCGCGCCGCCACGCTGCTTGCCATCGCGTCGTAGCATTGTGTCCACTGACTGTCGCTCGCCTTCGTAGACCGTGCCTCCACTAACATCTAATATACCTATTATATACTAGATATTTTGCAAAAAAAAAAAAAAAGTTTGTTCAGCTGAACACCCTTGACCCATGGAGGGTCCACCCCTGGGAAACACACCTAGATCTTGAGAGAGGACGATGACGGTGAGCTGGATATGTTGTTCCATTCCTGTCGCCACACTCCCTCCTGGTCACCGCGTTGCTTCTTTGTTTTCACCCACTCCCTTCCTCCCTGTATTGCGCTGCCACCCGCTTGCTCGCTCCATATCTCTGTTTGGCCGTGCAGGTGTGCTGCCTCACGTTCGTCATGTGCCACCTCACGCCTGCTTGCCGTCGCGTCGTCACACCGTGTTCACCGACTATCGCTCGCCTTCGTAGCCTGCGCCTCTGCTCGTTTGCCACTTGGGGGCGGTGCCCCCCCACCCCCCAAACAGACACCAGATGAGAGAAAGAATAGAGGTTGGGGTTTCATGGACTGGAGAGTAGAAAGGAAAATAGACCTAATATGTTACATAAGCCACGTACGAGGTGTGGAGAGTGCGGACCGAATTCATTTGCGGATACAAATTTATAATTTTGGCCTAACTAATAACGTATACATCTAATGTACCTATTATATACTAGATATTTTATATAAAAAAAATGGGTGTTCAGCTGAACACCCTTGACCCATGGAGGGTCCATCCCTGGCTATAAAGAGATGAAAGTGTCGGATCAGGGATCAGAAGAACACACACGAGCACAACTGGATAAACACACAGAGGAAGAACTCAGTTGTGGTGCTGAACCAACTGCGCACCTTTTCGCTTTTTTCTTACTCATTATTGCTTTTCGACGTGCTCACGATACCTATTACGAACCAAAGACAGAGAGTTCGGATAACACACGCACGCACGCAATAGCTAACATACTCCATCCGACTCTCTAGCAACTAACACCCATGACTACGAAGATATCTCTAGTCGCAGGAAGTCCCGTTGCAAGTTGTCTTTGAGTCGTCGGCCGGCTTACCATCATCATCGATAGTGATGGCATCGAATCAACTTGTAGTCGTTCGACGGACCACCGGACTAAGTGTGCGCAGGCGTCGTGCAGGCCGTTGATCTTCGCCTTCTTCCGCAATTTGCCACCGGTCCACGCACCTAAGTCTTTTGCCATCCAAAGAATACCTCGAGATGTCACCCCACAAGCACCACAAAGTTGGCCCGATCGAGGTGATGCGGGCGTGTCGTTCCACCTGCGCCACCTCGAGGTCGATCGGCGGAACCTCGAGGCCTCGCCACCACGACGCAGAGCGTCGCGAGAACCACCTGAGCTCGGGATTAGGGTGATTAGGGTTGTGAAGGGTGAGTGTACGCACACTTCCGAGCATGTTTGCCTTGCCCGCTTTGATGTCCTTCACTTCTTGTAGGCGCCGGTTTACGGGTTTGCCGAGTAGGTCGTTGTAGCCACCGCCAAACGTTAGCACACTAGAGCCGAGGATGAGGTGTGCTCGCTTTGAATGCGAACCATTACTCGTGCTATTGGTGAACCCCTCAATGTAAATGTTGTCGTCTCGGATCGCGACCGTCGTCTTGTCCGCAATAAACGTCGTGCCGCACGAACTTGACGTGGATCCATCGGGCAGGAACACGGTCCTTGCGTTGCTGCGCCAGAACAGGAATTCCCCACATCCCTGTTCGTTGGGTTCTCCTTCAGCACCTCAAATAGCTTCTTCAGGAAGGTCTGGTAGTCGTCCGTAACGACCTTGAAATTGATCGTTATGATCTGAGGCGACAGGTCACTGCAGATAGACAGACAAAATAATTATGAAAGAGGAGTCGTAAAGGTGTATTTGGATAATATGTTTCTATTACAAAGGTGCAAATAGGAGAACTTACTCCATCGGAGCAGTGGCAGACCCAGGATTTTTAGGATGGGTATTCAGACTTTAGAGTTAGGTTATCTAAATATGTCGATACCAATACGCCAATACCATGAAATATCATCTCCCCTAAAAACACTGATACGACGATACGTGTATATATAATAAAAAACAAAAATATAGAAATTAATGATTTCATATGAAGAAATGGACGATATAAGGCAATCATAATGACATGAATTAAACAATAAATTATAGATATCAATGACGGTTGAGGAGGTAGAAACTAGGAATAGAGCTATTTTAGCTCCAAGCTTCATATTTTGCTGAATTATGTTGTTTTTGTAGGGTGCGGCCAAGACTTGTGTTTGGTACTTAGTTGTTATTGTTTTCTCTATTTTTCTGTTCTGGACTGTAGCAGCTATACCACTAAAACTTATTTTTTTTTCCTCTAATAGTGATTGGTAGAGCCCCTGTCTTCTTTTTTTTAAAAAAAAAAAAACTTGTGCTTGGTCGTTGTTGTTTTCTCACTTTTTTCTGTCTCTGGGTTGTAGTAACTAGACTGCTAAAACTTATTTTTTTCATCTAATAGTGATCCGTAGAGCTTCTGCCTTCTTTTTCAAATATTTTTTACAGTTGCATATCTTGTTGATCCTACTCTTTTTTGCTCTTTTTCTGTTAGCAAGAACCCTATCTAAGAATGTTCCTTCCATAGAGCAAAAACTAGCATGTAAACATATGTAATAAGAGTCCAACTATCTGTTCATTGCCCAAAGCAAAGATTGTATTTTTGTACAACATTCATTGGAAAGAATCAAGAAAGCAGAGGAAGGGGCTAGACTCCAGAAAGAATCAGAGTAGGAGCAAAGAAGAGCCAAGGAGAAGAAGTGGAGTGTGCGGAACACACCTAGATCTAGAGAGAGGACGATGACGGTGAGCTGGATATGATGCTCCCTTCCCACTGCCACGCTCCCTCCTGACCACCGCGTTGCTCCTTTGGTGCCATTCGCTCCCTTCCTCCTTGTTTGTTGCGCTGTCACCCGCTTGCTCGCGCCGCATCTCTGTTCACCCGTGCAGGTGTGCTGCCGCATACTCGCCCTACGCCGCCTCACGCCTGCTTGCCATCGCGTCGTATCGCTGTGTCCACTGACTGTCGCTCGCCTTCATAGACCATGCCTCCACTAACATCTAATATACCTATTATATAGTAGATATTTTGCAAAAAAAAAGTTTGTTCAGCTGAACACCCTAGACCCATGGAGGGTCCGCCCCTGGGGAAACACACCTAGATCTGGAGAGAGGACGATGACAGTGAGCTGGATATGCTGCTCCGTTCCCGTCACCACACTCCCTCTTGGTCACCGCGTTGCTTCTTTGTTTCCGCCCGCTCCCTTCCTCCCTGTGTTGCGCTGTCACCCGCTTGCTCGCGCCGCATCTCTGTTCGACCGTGCAGGTGTGCTACCGCACGCTTGTCCTGCACTGCCTCACGCCTGCTTGTCATCGTGTCGTCACGCTGTGTCCACCAACTGTCGCTCGCCTTCGTAGCCTGCGCCTCTGCTCATTCGCCACTTGGGGGGCCGGTGCCCCCCCCTCCCCAAACAGACACCGGATGAGAGAAAGAATAGAGGTTGGGGTTTCGTGGAGTGGAGAGTAGGAAGGAAAATAGACCTAATATGTTACATAAGCCACGTACGAGGTGTGGAGAGTGCGGACTGAATTCATTTGCGGATACAAATATATAATTTTGGCCTAACTAATAACATATACATCTAATATACCTATTATATACTAGATATTTTATAAAAAAAATGGGTGTTCAGCTGAACACCCTTGACCAATGGAGGGTCCATCCCTGCATCGGAGACAAACGAGACACATTTCCTCGAGCCGGATGGGGCGCGGGCACGAGTAGGACGAACACCAACACAAGCAAATGCAAATGAACGACCATTGTGGTGGGTGCGAGCTAGCCAAAGCTTTGGGATGTTGAGCGGAAGGGAGGAGGCCAGTACTTATAGCGGAGGCCATCTGATTAGTTGTCTTAAGATCTAGATGTTCTTCTCTAGCTTTTCTTGGTGACCGATTTATACAGTATGGTCAATTTTGTTGACACGTGTAAATATTTATAACAGCCGAAACTATTGAAAGACTCCACAATGTTTCAGTGGTATATATGCCTTATTATGTGAAATGGTGAGCTAGCTCACCTGTGTTAGTAAACACTAGCACTCTGCCCGCGCCGTCTGGCGCGTGAGACAGCACACACGGGCACGCGCGTTGAGGCTGAGGAAAAGCAGCGCGAGAGGTGAGAAGCGATCGGACCGCGACGCGCCGCGCGAGACCGAATCCAACGGGCAGCGGAAAAACGGAGACGTGGCCCTCTGCCCTCGCCCCAATTCTCCCACCATTTACCCTGTAAGGATGCCACGAACTACAATGTTGACATTCATTTGTACTATTCTTTGGAAATTTGTGTTGCAGTGACAACTATTGTACAGTTGGACATAATGATTGAAGGAACACGGGTAGGCTACACTACCACAAATTCAAAAATCTACCGTGCAACCAAGGAACCTCCGCTAGTAATAGATCACGGGATTACCACTAGACGTGCAGATTCGCAGCGGAAGAAGAGTCGATGTAGCGTGTTGGTGCGGTTGTAGTCGTACTAGTCTCGCGCCTCCTCCAAGTGCTCCTCGTGGCCGTCACAAATTGCGGATCGTCCTAGCATTGAAGCCTCGCAGCAACGCCTCCAAGGTATCCACACGTACGGGGTAGGAACACCGCACACCGAAGTGCTAACGGCGGCTGCACGGTTTTGGGCGAAGGAGGTGTGGTGTCTAGGGTTTTGGGAATTCCGAAAATCACCCTTAACCCTATGCCACCTCCCATACAATAAATATAAGTTAATTATAGAGTTTCACAATCAAGTCACATACTTGATAATAAATATTAACGATATTATTTAAGGAACAAGATAACATATTATCCAATAAATTATGAACATAACAAAATATAATCATCTCTATGATTGCTTCTAGGGCATATCTCCAACAATGATAATGTGCCTGATTTTAGAATTGCTTACTATTTTTTTGTGTCAAGAAGTAGAATGTTGCAGAAGCAGTGGCGGATCCAGGATTTTTAGGATGGGTGTTCGGCGTTATAAAAATATTGTACAATGTAAAACATAAAAGTTCATAATATAAAAAAAACAAAGCACAAATTGTTCTTACTAGAAACAACATGTCTAATAATTTAGAAAAATTACAAAATAATTAAGAAAATTACAATCTAACTCGACGTTCCTTCATGGCTTGGAAGCGAGATATGATATCATCATCCTTAATTTGCACAAAAAATTCTCGCTCAAGAAATGTAACCAAACAATCATTCAAGTATTGTTCTCCCATCCTATTTCTTAGCTTATTCTTCACATAATTCATTGAAGAAAATACCCTCTCAACACTAGCAGTTGCTACCGGAAGAATCAACACCAATTTGAGAAGCTTGTAAACAATTTTATAATGGAGGTTCTTCTTTGTTTGAACAAGCATAATGGAAAGCTCAGCAAGATTTCTTACTTCTCTAAACCTTTCATCTCTTCGCATATCAGCAATGAAGTGCGTACATTGAAATGGAAGATGCATCAATTCTGTGCTTGAGAAATCCTTAGGATAAAACTGAGCAAGCCTAACCAAGTTGTCCTTGTCATAAGCAAAATGAATCAACCGATTGAATGAAGACATGCAAAGAAGCAAACCGTGTTTACCTCATCAAATCTATCATTAAGCTCTTGAAGTTGTCATCAATGACACTTAAAAACATGTCAACATGGAAGCGATGGAGATTCTTGATTTTTTTGAAGAATCTTTTGGATCTTGCAACTGGCATATAGAAATCATCCATTTTAGCAACTTTGATGCCATGCTTCACACAAAAGGAATTGGCATCTTTAAGAAAAGTTTCCCATCCATCATCCTCTCGTAATAATCGCAATTGAGTCTTTGTCAAATAAATGAGATCAATAGCATTAACAATATCTTGATCTCTCTTTGCAAAGCATTGCCTAAATCATCTGTGTACCCAAATATGGTTAGCAACAAGTGTGCCATAAAACAAACTCAAATGACTCAAATGATGTCAACATAGTTTGAGCTTGTATAGCCTCTGTGCTTGAAGTGTGGTCTTCTCCAATTTTTATAAGAACTCGTCGAATCGAAGGATATAAAGAGATAATATGCATAACAGTTTTATAGTGAGAACCCCAACGAGTATCACCCGGCCTACCTAGGCCCATCTCTTGATGCAAACCCCGGCCAGTTTCAATGTCACCCAATTCTAATGCTTCTACAATCCGATCAGCTTGAGCTACTCGAAGCATTTGTATCTTTTTACAAGACATCCCAAGAACATTCAACAAATATGAAAGTTGTTGAAAGAACCAAACACAATCACCATTCTCCTTAGCAACAGCAATAAGAGTTAATTGGAGTTGATGGGCAAAGCAATGAATATAATAAGCAGAAGGGGACTCATCCATAATTAGTTTCTTTAGACCATTAACTTGACCCTTCATATTACTAGCTCCATCATATCCCTGTCCACGGACCCTAGACAAGCTCAATGAATGATCCATAAGCAAAGACTCAATTGCTGTTTTAAGTGTTAAAGCAGTAGTGTTTTCAACATGGACAACACCAAGAAACCTCTCAACTACCCTTCCTTTTTTATCAACATAACGCAAGCAAAGAGCCAATTGTTCCCGCAGGTACACATCACTAGATTCATCGGCAAGTATTGCAAAATAATCATCACCAAGGTCTTCCATGATAAGCCTAGTGGTTTCTTTGGCACAACATTGATGAGCTCTTTACAGTATTGTAAGGCGGCCATTCGATTGTTCCTGGGCACTCTTTAGAACTAACTTGCTAACTTCTTTAAAATTTTCTGCTAGCCAATTTAAAAGTTCAAGGAAATTTCCTTTATTATGTGATTCTTCACTTTCATCATGTCCACGACAAGCCAACCCTTGGCGCAAAAGAAACCTTAAGCACTTAAGTGAATATGTCAACCGGGTTTTATACAGGACCTTGTCTTGTTTGGTATTAGAAGCAAAAGACTCTTGAATTGATGCTCTAGGTGTAATGAAGAAATCATATTTCTCTTGAGCTTCATTGTGAGCACTATTAATACCACCAACATGTTTCTCAAACCTATTTTTATGGTTCCAATTTCTAAATCCTCCATTCACAAAACTATCTCCACCAGCATGATTAGTTTTGTCCTTGAACAAATAACAAACAAAGCAGAAAGCAGCATCTCGTTCCACACTATACTCAAGCCAATTATAAGCATCATACCAACCAGCTACGAATCGACGCATACCTCCAACATTTCTTCTTGGAAAATCATGTTCTCGTGGTTGACATGGCCCCAATGCAATGTATCCCCTTCTGACTGCATCTTGTTCATTGATATCATACCGTGTGATTGGAACCCGCTTTCCAGGATCATGGGAAAGTAAATCAATATCATAAATTGCTTCATCATCTCCATCATCATCTTCTTCGTCGTTATTTATAATTGGGGATAATGGGGAGGTAGAGGTACTATGCCAGGTTCTATGCTTGGTTGTGTTGGTTCTGGACTTAGGACTTCGTCTCGGATATCACTATCATTTTGTGCTTGCAATTGAATGGAAGGTGAGGTGCTTTGAACTTTGCTTTCAATTGATATCGGCCTCTTTCCAACTCTATCCCACAAGGATTTCAAATCTACATGCTTTCTCTTCATTTTTGAATGCTCTGCGCTCTACATAACAAACAAAAGCTTCACATAAATAATTGGACATTTAAGACAAAATAATCTTCTCTTGTATCTAACAACATAAGCTACATGCCTACACCACTATCCAAACGAGTAATAGCTAGCAGTACTCATATACATACAACTATACAGTATACAAGCTATGAGAGTTAGCTTTGTTATTTTAGACCAACCTGGTGGTACAGTTGTTTAAGCTATTGACTTATATATAAATGCTTTTGGTTCATCCCTTATCTGGTGTTTCTGGGTTGTTTTATTTGTTACAATAGATAACCTTGCCTTTTTCATGTTTAAACAATTTCCACAATACTTCTTCTGCGCAACAGAAACTATACAGGTTAGTTAAACTCCATATCTGTTAACATTGTTGCAGTACAAACTAAACATTGCTAGGCTAACCATTAGAATAGCACAGAGCCACAGAACCATCTTATCTCAGTCATTATCATAACATATCGATTTTTCCATCCTAATGTAGTTCTTGTTTAGCAACACGTTTGTACAAAGGAGATACATATTTTTCCCCGCCAGTCTCCGCATCATGTTTGTTTTTAGACATTTTACCATCGCCAACACCCAACATCCATAATCCACCACTGCCTTTCATATATATTTCTAACCTTGAATATCAGACCAACATATCAAATTGACAAATTCTAAATTCCACAATGCCCTTTAATTGAATGACTAATGCTGAAATGCTCTGTAGTCTGCACGGTGAATGTGCTTGTGCGGTTGTGCCTTTTTGCCAATCTCAATCTCAATCTCAATCTCAATCTCAATCTCAATCAGTGAATCACACAATTAGTGCCAATGTGCCATTGAGCCGGATGGAGGCAAGAAACCAGCGGAGGAGGAGGAGCTCACCTTGACTTCATCGCGTGTCGTCGTCGCCGCCGCCGCTCCTTGCGTCGGCGCCTGATGCCGCTCGGGTTCGGTCTCGGCGCTGCCGCGCGGCCGCGCGCCTCCATCCTGGCTCCGACTCGACGCCTCGGCCTCGCCGTGCCCGCGCGTCCTTGGGAGTTGGGCCGTCGCCGGCTCGCCGCCGCCGCCAGTCTGCCACAGATCGAGAAGTGGGGAGGAAACTAGTAGCAGGATGGATAGGTTGCCTGCCGCCGCCGCCCGATCGCGTGAGCACTGAGCCTTGGCCCTTGAGGCGTTCGGCGCTCGGCCTGGTGGTGTGAGGCGTTGTGCTGGTGGCAAACTGGCAATGGCATGGAGTGGGGCGTGGGCTGGACTGGCTGGTGGCGTGGTGGGCTGCTGGCATGGTGGGCTATAGGGCTGGTGCGTGGAGTGGTCTGCCGGCTTCTCCAATCAGGAATAATTCGCCACTACAGTTAAAATACGAATTTTAAGTATATTTTTTGATATATATACCTAATATACCTACTAAATACTAAGTTTTTCACCAAAAAATTTGGGTGTACATCTGTACACCCATGTCCCATGCTGGATCCGCCCCTGTGCAGAACTGACGCAGAATGTCTCTCTCCTCTAACAATACATGTGAGTGCCTTCTGAATCTGAATATGTTTTATGCTTTGGACAACTATACCCTGATATATACATCAATTTCCAGTTATGACTTCTCAATTGCCATATTGATGTATTTTATAGCCCAGGAAAGGTCGGGAGGTACATTTGAGAGCACCGGCAAGGTAATGGGGGCACATCTTGGGAATGCTTCCTCGGGAAGAAAGAGAGATATTTGCATCGTATGGTCCTCGCTCATTAGTGCAAATGCATACTTGACAGTGCTCGTTGACTGATAAGTACCATATGATAGTAATATGTCCGAGTTAGAAAAATGGCGAAGTATGAGATTTGCAATTTTGTTGAGAAATGAGCATAATATGCTCTACCAATCTTTTTGACCTTTGGCTGTTATTGAAAATTAGCTTAAAGCATCTTGGTCATGTCACTAGGCCTACATACCTAATGTAGTGGTAAGGGGTAACATACAAAAGGCCCTTTTTGCAGACCTTGTAAGTTCCAATGCAATAAATCATAAAAGTCAAGAAAATGAGTTTGCACACAACTATACTTTAGAAACCCACATTTGTTCAACGATCAACAGCTCAACAAGGCACCTAAAATGTAGCATTCTCACATCTTAAGCATAGATAGACAAATTCCTCATGATTTATCATGGGATGCATAACACTGTGCTAAGTATACATTTTTTTGAGGTAACTGTTCTTCTGTGAGCTAGCATATTTAGAAAAGAACTGGTTTGCAGCTAAGGAAAGTAAAAATATGATCCATGATTATTCAATAGTAATCCATTTGACAGTGTTCTGGCCTTACATACGAGTATATGATGACCCAACATTCCAACAACATTTTCGTACATTTAATTATGCTCTGGAGAACTTAATAATGGTTACACGAATCAATTTTCTTCTCTGATTCAGATGACTGGTGTGATTGTCGCAACGCGTTTAATGCAAAGTGCAATGCTCTTTAGTATAGGTTTCCATATAGTAACCATGTATTTGTTTCTAATAGCTGACAAGTGCCTTGTAGTTTGTAATATACATCACCTTTTGTGAAGCGAAGGAGTCCCTCATTGTGTCCCTGTATAAGCCTTGTAGTAGTCGGTGTGCATGCACATGAATTAGCACTGACGAGTCAAAATATCTGACGCTGGAGAATATTCTGCAGTTATTACTGCTGAAACCGACTATAGTTGCCAAATCTTTTTATTGCATGAAACTGAATCTATTTTTGTAATATACATCTTGGGATTGCTTCCTCGGGAAGAAAGAGAGATATTTGCATCGTATGGTCCTCGCTCAACTGCCTACCTTGATAGAGCCGGCAATGTTATTATTTGTAATTTCGAGATGGTGTAAGTAAAGTGCTTGTTTAGTTTATTCGGATTGAATCACTCAACTGCCTACCTTGATAGAGCCACACCATTTGTAGAACAACAGTACAAGCACTTTTTTTTCCTTTGGTGAGATCTTATTACAGGTAGATGTTACTTATCCTTGTATAGTATTTCAATCAAGTGAAGTTCGGGCTGAGGAATGCTAGATAGAAGAGTAGAGTGAAATTAGTTGCTTGGCAGTCTTAGTATAACATAATAATCCAATTTACTTGACTCATTTTTTGCGCAAGCTTATCTGGATAAAGTATGTGGTGTTTACTTGCAATATACCAGCTTTATTAGCAGGTTCGTGAGATGAATCACGTCTATGTTGTTGTTCACAGGTGCTGATCCACAGAGTTTGCTAGAAGAGAAAATAGTAGCGGAAGAAAAATTGGCGCTCACTAAGTATGATCTCCGACTCCGACTGGCCAAAGAAGATCTTTCCCAGTTGAAGCTTGAGTTACAAAAGCAACAAGAATTATCCCCTGATGACTCAAATGGTTTGTGACCTTGGAAATGATGGATAATGAGATACATGATATATTAGCATGCTTTGACTTTTCATGTTGTAGTGCTGAATGAGAACAATCAATTTTCTATCTCGACGACGCCACTTTGTACATGCTGTAGTCAAATAGACAGGTCAATTATGAGTTATTATATAAGAACGTGATGATGGCTATAAAGAGATGAAAGGTCATGGTGATGGCAAGTTACTCCAGATAATGAGAAAACAAAAACTTTAGAAAATTAGTTAAGCCAAAAATAAAATTATTATTTATTGGGATTGAGGTTTTGTTTTGTACATTGCTTTGACTGGGATAGATAATACATCTGCTGGCACTCAAATGACTGTCATAACGGGCTTTGCTTGTTGGATGGAAGCTATAGGGTTTAGAGGAACGACAATAACTGCTATCCAAAGAAAATGGAAGGCAGATCTCCAACAGTATCTACTTATGAGTGGCCTGGAAAAGCATATTCTTCTAGATCCACTGATTCAGCACAACATTAAACCTGTTGAAATATCTCTAGCTTTGCAGTCTGTTTTCCAGCTTGGTTTGCTGCTTGTACTCCCTATGGTCATGCAGGTTGGCTTGAGAGGGGTTCCGCACAGCGTTAGGAGCAGTGGCGGATCCAGGATTTAATTTTAGGTATGGCAGAGTAAAGATTTTGAAACACAGACAAAAGTGTATTACCCAAATCAAAAGAACTCATATGTGAACTATATTGCAATCACACCAATACGAGTATATGACATTAAACGGTATCAACGAGTGAAGATAAATGTAGGATATCGAGAGACACCTCACTAATGAAGCTTAATTAACAACTTGCCACCAAGCTATCAAACATAATAATTTGAATAAAGATAGTACATAGAAGAAGCAACCTGTCAAAAATAAATGGATTAGTAGTGTCACAATTAGTTGAGTATAAACTATAAAAGATACAGAAAAAAGAGAAGTCAAAAGACATACCGCTAAAGCACTAATTACGATTAGGAGAATGAGGCAATTTCATTCTCCGAGATTTCATAACTTGAAACCGTTTCTTAATTTTATCACGATTAAGTCCTTTGAATATCTCTCGCTCGATGTAGCACACCATCAAGTCATTAAGCCAATCATCTGATATCTTATTGCGCAAATCGGTCTTGATAATATTCATAGCCGAGAAGACTCTTTCAACCGATGCTGTTGCCACCGGTAACAGCAATGCTAACTCAATGAGGCGGTAGACCAATGGAAATACAATATATGCCTTTCATTTTCAACCATCTTCATGGCCAAACTTCCAAGATCATGATAAACAATAAAATCATCAATTCTTCGCACATGAAGAATGAATGTTTCAAGTTGATCCCTTATAGTCGCACGATCAGCAATGGAGAAATCATTATCATATATCTCCGTAAGTCGAGCAATCTTATCCACATTAAACTTAGAAAAAGAATCTCTTGGATCAAGACAAGAAAAGCATACAAGTAACTTCGAAAATACCTCATTGAAGCGATGATCCATCTCTATGGTAATAGCATCAATAGCTACAAAGAAAGTATCAACACGATAATGATGGTCTTGAGTTATTGTGATCCCATCCCGCCTTGATCGGCCCTATCTTGGTATTGCTTCATCCATATTTGGTACCAGAATCTTATTTGCATCACAAAATATTTTAACTTCTGCAAATAATAGCTCCCAACCGCCCATCCTCAAGTTGATCAAACGTGCTTTCACATCAACAAGCAATGACATGGCTTGAACAATGTTTTGATCCTTCCTTTGCAAAACCAGAGATAACTCATTTGTAATGCGAAACACTTTCAACATCATCTTTAAAATGAACACAAAGTTAAAGCTCTCCATTATTTGCATCAAACCTGCTGCTTTAGATGGATTACGCCCATCTTCATGCACAATGCCTAGCACATTTATCACTGCATCCCACATTGACTCAATACGGAGTAAGGTTGCGTAATGAGAGTCCCATCTAGTATCTCCAGGTCTGGCCAAGCTAGTTTCTTGATGTTTCCCTCTTCCTGAAAAAATCTCACCGCTCTCCAGCTTACCCAAAATATTTTGACGGTGCTTCTCAAGCAATACATCCTTCCTCTTGCAAGATGCACTAGTGGTGGTCACAATCAAAGTCACATACTCGAAAAAATCATGGATAGACGAACAACAACTTGTGACAGAAACAATTACCAACTGTAATTGATGAGCAAAGCAATGGACATAGAAAGCATGTGAGTTCTCATCACGAATCTGTCTTTGAAGGCCATTGAATTCACCTCGCATATTCGAAGCCCCATCATACCCTTGCCCTCGTAGTCTAGCAATAAGTAAACCATGTCTAGCTAGCATCCCAACCAATGCTCTCTTCAATGCATTTGATGTTACCTCTGTGACATGTTGGAGCCCCAAATATCTTTCCATGACCTTCCCTTTATTGTTCACAAACCTGTAGGACAAAATATAAAATTAGTTGAGTAGAACAATGGAAAGTTTCAAAAGAAATGATAGAACACACAATCAATCACTAACCTCACAATCACGGCCATTTGCTCTTTGATGGATATATCACGAGATTAAATCGATAAGGACGGAGAAAAACTATCTCCAATCTCTTCCTTTATCACATTAGTGACCTCCAGGCACAACATTTCACAAGTCGCTTTGAATTTTTGGACAAGTCATGTGGGCATTCATAGGACATAGCTCATCAAATACATGCCTCACTTCCTCTTTCCTTTCTTGGTACCAATCAATCATCTCTTTGAAATTACCCTTATTTAAGGAAGAAGAAGATTCATCGTGTCCACGAAATGCATGACCTTGCATTAGGAGATAACTTACACAATCTAAAGATGCAGACACACGAATATCATATTTGATTTCAGATTCCTTGGCATGAGATACAACCTTATGTGACAAACTTAACTTTTGGTTTTTAAAATCTTCATATGATGTCCTTGATTTATTGTGAACACTATTAGCCCCACCAACATGATCAGGAAATGATTTGTATGCATTCTTCCAAGTGTTGAACCCTACTTTTGTAAAGACATCGTGAGCAAATTTTTCATCCAAGGGATCATGTCTAAAAAGAAAGCAATAGAAGCAAAAGCGCATCTTTCTCCACACTATATTCCAACCAATCATATTTCTTATACCATGCTTCACGAAAGACCCTAAACGCCTTTCCATATTGTTTGCGAGGAAAATTATGACCAATTGGTTGAGTCGGGCCCTTCGACAAATAAGCCCTTCTAACTTGATCTCTAATGTTTGGATCAAAATCGTCAATTGGAATACGAAGTCCCGGATCAACAATAATGTGATCTGGATTAAACTCCTTAATACCCCCGGCTTCTTGTTGTGGTTGTGCTGCTTCGGCTCTCGCTTCTTGTGTTTTGTGTTGTTATCGCGTCGCCGTCTACTTGTTCTTGTGCAACACCGACGGTTGTTGCATCAGCATCAGTACCTTGTGCTTGTGCTTGTGCGGCGGTACCACTAGCACCGGTACTTGGAGAGGAAACATTGCTAAAGTATCTCTTCAAATTCATTTCTAACCAATTAAAAAAACAATCATTCAAACTCAAGCACAGTTCAATACTTCAATATAGATATCTCTAATATCTTCAATATCTTTCTATGATTATGTGCTGTCCAATTTAATTTTAACAACCAATTCATTATTCAATATTCATATAAATATCAACTAATATTCTAATTCATACCATCATACCATTCACATTTCACAAATCACAAGTTCTGAAGTTTGCAACCATTGAATCTAAAGAATCAATCAATCACTGATTAAATCAACCATATCCACTCAGGCCTCAGCCACTTACTATTTGACATTGCTCTCTCGGTCTCTCCTCTCAGTCCTCTGCCCTCTCTGCAGACTGCGGCAGGAGCCAGGAGGGGAGGCGGAAGGCGCGAAGGTGGGCAGGCGGCAGAGCAGCGTCGCCCGGCCGTGGGCCGCCCAGTGCCGCACCTGGAGGCCTAGAGCACCGTCACTCACCCTTCACCGGCTCACCCGGCGGCCGCCAGCGCCGAGAGCAGCAGCGGAGCCGCGAGGAGGCGGCGGCGCTCGGCGGCTCGGCGCGCGCGCCCGAGGCTGGAGCCCTAAGTAGCAATGCCCGCGGCGGGCGTGCGGCGACGCGCGCCGAGCTCGAGCCCTCGGCGGCGGCGGTGGCCGCTCGCCCGCTGCGCCGCTCGGCGGTGACCGCCTCACTCGTCCGCTTGCGCCGCGCTCGTCGGTGGCGCCTCGCCCGCTGCGCCGCGGCCGCCGCCTCCGCGCCTCGCCCCGCCGCCTCCGCACTCGCCGGCTCGCCCACTTTCGCACCGGGATTTGGGGATTTAGGGTTGAGTTGTGCGTGTGTGACCGTGAAGCGATGGTGGGGCACTTTGGGCTTGCACTTGGCCGGTGCTTGGTGGTGGGCCGCCGTGGCTGATCGCGGCGGCATGCGTCGCGAATGATCGCCCGTTGAGCCACCCAGCGCCAGCGGGAGGCAACGTCTTCTCCGACGCGGTGCTTTGCTAGGAGGTCGGTATAGAGAAAATACCGGGGTAGGGGTACCGGCGGCCGGAGGAAGCTCTGGCATTGGCGGACCTTGCGAGAATGGCGGTCCACCACTGGTTAGGAGAGTTTATCCTCATGCAGCTTCAGTTGGCCCCTGTGTTCTTCACGTTCCAGCTTGGCACCAAAACCCACTACTAAGTTTGCTGAAAATTACCGCATGTACTCCGTAGCCACTTTGTGAGAGGACTCAGCCGATGCTCTGGTTGTGTATCAAGTCTATGGGAGTTCCTACCGCAGCTCAAGCTTGAACCTTTTTGTCACCATCTCTGTTATGATCCTTATATCATAGGGGTAAATATCACCAGGAGGATAGCCGGGTGGCGTCGGCTGCTAGGGGAGAGGAACTTAGACTATAGATTGGGGAGACGAAGGGAATTGAGACTTAGACTATTGTATTCTCATTACTTAATTCCAACGATTACAATAGGCCTCCTTATATAGAGGGCTCTTCTAACAATTATGGATAGAATCAATATAAAAGATGACCTTCCTAACTAATAAATGACCTTCCTAACTAATAGATGACCTTCCTAACTAATAGATAACCTTTCCAATTACCTAATCCCTATACAATGTAAAATTGTTCTTGTTTTTCTAGCTTACTGTCAGATCTGCGTACGATATACGACATTTCTTCTTATGAAGGTTCTTGCGGTCATTAGCGAAGCAGTTGAAACACAGGTCGATGAGGTCGCGCGGATCGGCCTCGGCGCAGAGCTTGTTGGCGGCGGTCTGCGACTTCTCGCACCAGAGCACCGAGGCGTCGGCCGTACTTCTTGCCAGGAATCTTTCTCCGGGGCCTGGCTGGGGAGGACCACCTCATCGGCCTGAGGGCGCACCGGCAGGTTAGCGACCAAGCGTCTTGGCTGGAGCCCGCCATCCAGGTAAAGCATGGCCTTTCCCCGAGCAGTCCCGCTTGGGAGTCGTAGCTCCAGGGCGGAAGGGGACCGGTGCAAAGTAGGCCCGTCTGCGACCAAGGGAGCAGCGACCGGGGAGGTCCTAGGGTAGGTCATGGAGGGAGGTCCTAAGGGAGGTCCTAGGGAGGTCCTGGAGGGAGGTCCTACGGAGGTCCTGAGGAGAGGTCCTGGAGAGAGGTCCTGGGAGGTCCTGCAGGAGGTCCTGGGGAGGTCGTGGAGGGAGGTCCTGGGGGAGGTCCTCAGGAGAGGTCATGGGTCCTAGGGGAGGTCCTGGAGGAGGTCCGGGGAGGTCCTAGGGGAGGTCGTGAGAGGTCCTGAGGAGAGGTCCTGGAGGGAGGTATGTCCTTGGGAGGTCCGAGAGGAAGTCCTAGGGGAGGTCCTGAGGAGAGGTCCGAGAGGAGGTCCTGGAGGGGGGTGCTAAGGAGGTCCTAGAGGAGGTCATAGAGGGAGATCCTAAGGAGGTCCTGGGGGGAAGGTGCTGAGGAGGTCCTAGTGGAGGTCCGGGGAGATCCTGGAGGAGGTCCTGGACAGGTTCTAAGGAGGTCCTAGATGGAGATCCTAAGGAGGTCCTAAGGAGATCTTGAGGAGGTCCTGGAGGAGGTCCTAGGGAGGTTCCGAGGAGGTGCTAGATGAAAATCCTAGGGAGGTTCTGAGGAGGTCCTGTAGAGAGGTCGTGAGGAGGTCCTGGAGGAGGTCCTAAGGAAGTCCTAGGGAGGTACTAGAGGAGGTCCTAGAGGGTCCTAGGGAGGTGCTGAGGAGGTCCTGGAGTAGGTCCAGAGGAGGTCCTGGGGAGGGCCTGGATGGAGGTCCTGGGGAGCATCTATACATGTATACTATGTAAACTACATAATTCATTGTTGGACAATAATGTCTACGTAATCATCCAAGCTATGGATAGCAAAGGAAAAAATCATTCTGCATCTAAGGGTAGGTAATCATCCATACACGTGTACTATGTAAGCTACATAATTCATTGGCAACTAAGAAAAATGCTGAAACGTAATTCCAAGCTATGGAGAGGAAAGGAAAAAACATTTAGCATCTAAGGCTAGGGAGCATACATACATGTCTACTATGTAAGCTACATAATTCATTGGCCAGTAAGTAAAATAACGAAACATAATTACATGAGTCTGCACAATCAGTATATGTTGTTCTTCTTGCTCTAGTATGTAACAGTGTAGTATGGAATCTAAATCACCAGTAGGTAATTTTTAAATCAAAGGCTGGGACGATTTCATTAGTTTCAGAATTTGTTGTGTCTGTGAAGCATTATACTTGTAAAAATGCATACATTTTTGTCTTTGGCTATTTGTTTGCCAAGGAGGTTCTACATAACAGAGTGGCATATACTTGCATCTCTGTAGTGTAGTTTGGTTGGTTATCCAGATGGGGGAAACAAATTAATGTAGGAGCTCTATTAATGTATATTACAATTGTAATTATAACAAAAAGAAACTAATAAAGCAAGCATTGTGGACTTACATGATCCACTTTTTCTATGTCATCAGTGAGAAATGATTCGCTGTAGTATCGAACTTTGACCTTGTTCTAACTATGAAAGTCTTTTTTTGATGGTCACACAGACCATAATAATCTCAATTCATATAGATCCTAGGCAGTTTGAAACCTGCATTGCTAGAGAACTAAGGAGATATAAGACAGAATCATTTTCTTCCTCAAGTAAATTGTTGAAATAGTTAAACTAAGTACCTGGGTTGTATTTTGGGATGTTGCTCAGATTTTCAGAGTAAGTAATCTGCTTTGACATCTCCTTGGATGAACATAATTGAGTGTGCTTATGCTCCAGATAGGGTGCAGCTTTGATGAACCATCCTCCTTTCTACTATTGTCATAAAGAATTTAAGTGAATATTATGTAGCATTTTAGGCTCTAGTAGCAGTAGCGAACTATTTTTTTTTCTCAACTGACCTCAAAGCGAATAAACCAGCTGTGGACTCTAGAGCCAAAACCTCAGTATAGTTGATTTGCTCATAATTGACAAATCAAAAGCAGATGTTTCAACAAAGACCTATAAATGTGTCCCATTAGATTTAAGGGACTCACTCATTCGGCCACCAAGCAGACCTTCTATCAGAAATGACATGTGCAAAGGTGCATATGAAAATCATTCGTTGGTATATCCGAGTCTATTAGCTCCAGTATGTACAAATTAACTTTGGAGGGTGAAGAAAAAATATGTAAAAATTATCTTGACTCCAGTATTTGTGGCATCTCTTGATGCTTGAAGCAATGGATCAAACATGGGATTGAATGCGACAATAAATCCACAATCAACTATGTACCCCGAGATGAATCACGATATCATGTTAGTTTTTGCAATTAGAAATGGCCTGAATTTATACTTCCAAAGACAAACTAACAAAATTGAAGGAGCACCTTGTTGGAAAGGCAATACCTGCATGTAGTCCATTCTCCTTGATAAGTTTCCGAACCATGTTTTCTAAAGTTTCACATAGTGCAATCGTTAACATTCTAGGCTTTAAAATGCTCCTCGTATATTTTCGCACCTAGCAAATCAGAATACACAATGTAGAGCTGTAACAAACAGCAGATAAATTAAAATGAAGCTGCAAACAAATCAAAGAAGAGCCTAGTATATTTTAAACTTGTCTATACACTTCTGCTGCTCGGTGAACAACATTGTACATCGGCTTTTGTAGTCGTTCCAGTTCCCTAGTAGCGACATGGCAATAGAAAATCACATAGTATCCTGTGAAGTAGCGAAAGAAGGGGGTCGAGGAGAATGGATCGGGAAAGAGACAACTGAGCGGCGACGTTTGAGTAAGGCATGCAGCGGCGGCACCCGAGCGAAGGGGAGCGAGGATTAGAAATGCCCTGAATTTGTACTTCTAATGACAAACTCACAAACCCATAGAAAATATCATAACAAACAACCATAGAAGAAGGAATAGAACAAAGCAAAATAATAGACAGACCATCTACATGTGTCCCAAAATCTAGCTTCATCACATCATCATATTGTAGTACAGTTTTATCACAAGAATTTGGAGTCCATTGAACTGCAACTCTAAGCAGTGTTTTTTTTTCATCAATATAAGAAAGGGATGCAAAACTTGGAAGCACGCTAGAGGAATATCATACCAAGTGAAGGAGCACCGGTTGGAAAGGCAATAACAGCTTGCAGTCCATTCTCCTTGATAAGTTTACGAACCATGTTTTCCAAAGTTTCGCATAGTTAAATCATTAACATTCCAGGATTCAAAATGCTCGTCATATATTTCCACAACTAGCAAATCAGAATACACATTGTAGAGCTGTAACAAACAACAGATAAACTAAAATGAAGCTGCAAACAAATCAAAGAAGAACCTAGTATAGTTTAAACCTGTCAGAATGAAAATGACAAAACCTAAATACACTTGTCGAGGAATCTAACTGATCAGTGCAAATCCGAAGAACATATAGCGTCATCGCAGACATGAGGATCTGGTACCTCAAGGGAAAAAAGGCAAACAAAGTAGCAAATCAGAACCCATATCATAGGTGCCCGTGCATCATAGGTTTTAATTATGTACATCAACATTTCAACAAACAGCTAGTGTGCACAAACATATAGTTCGGTTGTAAAGAGCTTACTGGTTGTGAGGTTCTCCTACTTAAGATCTACAATACTACAAAAACACATTACTACAATATATTATAGCACCGATTGATCCAAAAAATTACAAATAGGCATGAAGCAATCAATCTCACATTGTCATCAGCAAGCAGGGGAAGGTGGGATGATGATATATCCATTAAATAATTTTTCACATATGTAAGAATGTGGTTCATTGAGACATTGTATCAAACACGTGGTGTGCAAACTCAACTTAATAGCAATGACCCAGAGAGTGGCGATGATGCCAGAGATTCTGCGTCTAGCAGCTTCCTGTGTAGCAGGGACGGGCCAAGCAAGCGGTAGGAGGCGCCCATGGGCACGACGCAAGAGCGGGCCGAGAGAGGAGCATGGGTCGTGGGCGCGGGTGGCGCGCAGGCAAGCAGTGGCGGCACCGGGGCCGAGCCAGGTGGGTGGCGGCGCAGGCGAGCAGTGCCGGCGCCGGGGCCGAGCCATGCGGGTGGCGGCGCAGGCGAGCAATGGCGGCATCGGGATCGAGCCAGGGCCAAGCCTGGCGACGGCGGCGGTAGCGCTAGGAGGAGGCGGCGCCTGGGGGTGGGGGGAGGCCGAGGAGGAGGCGCCATGGAGTTCCATTCGGCCATAGCAAAGCACCAAGGGGGGATGAATGGAGCATTGTTATTAAGTCGTGCGATTAGTCGAGCCAACGACTCGACTAGGAGGGCTAGTCGTCCGACTTGCCGACTAATCGGCGGTTAGTCGCGATTAGTCGAGCGTGGCTAGCCGCTCGACTTGCTGGCCCACTGTCAGCTTGAAAGGGGAGGGAGGAGAGAAAGGGGACGAGGAAGAGGTGCTGGTGGTGTTGGTGGCGCAGCGGCAGAGGAGCAGAGGAGAGAGCCTCGACTCGACGTGCGGCACCGCGACGGCAGCGAGGGGAGGAGGGAGAGGAAGAGGGAAGGAAAGGGGAGGAGGGAGAGAGCAGGGAAGAGGAGAGAAATACCTGCGAGGCTGCGACGGCGAGGGAAGCTGCGGCGACAACGACGAGGGAAGGGCAGTGGCAACGACGGCGAGGGCTTGCGCAATGGAACGCTTGCTAGCTTAAGCAATTGGGCTGGCCTGGCCCAGAGGCCCATATTTGCTCTCTTACTAAAAACCTAGCAGCAGCAAAGACCTCATTCCCGGTCCCCACCGAGCCGCCCCAAATGAACCACACAAAGGCGAGGCGGCGGCGGCGATGGAGCTGCGGCGAGGTCTGCCGGCGATGCGATTAGAGAGACGACGACGAGCTACGACGAGGTCAGCCACGGCGAGGACTAGCTGCGAGCCTGCGACAAGCGCCGCGCCACGCGGTTGCGAATTTGAGGCCGCCGCGCCGAGCCGTGACGAGGTCGCTTCACCTCCTTGTTAGTCTCTGTCTCTCTCCTCTCCTCCATTTCTCTCCTTCCTTCTCTCTGTTTTGCTCTACTCTGTCAGTAGATCTAGAAATACATAAGCAACAATATGTGGTAGATGTCTATGAAATAAGCAGAGACTTCTTCTAGTTTATTACACCTAGTCGACGACTAGTCGAGACTAGTCGCGACTAATCGGCAAGTCGGTAGCATGGCGACTCGACTCGACTATACGACTTAATAACCTTGGAATGGAGGAGCGGGGAAAGGAAGAAGAGGAACGGGAAGAGAATGACCCGAGGGAGGGGGAGAGGAAGAGGGAGGGAACAACAAGGCGAGGAAGGGAAATCGAGTGGGCGACGGGGAGAAAGAGCGAGGGCGGCTCCGACGTGGCGGCTGGTAGGAGCCCGAGGGGCGGGGAGGAGGGGGCGCGGGACGGAGCGAGGCTGCGGGGTGGAGCGGCGCATGGGAGAAACAAGTAGGCCGAGGCGGCGGGGAGGAGGGGAAGAAGGTTCAAGCGCGCACTGCGTGTGGGGGTACAAAGAGGAAGGCGAGAAGAAGCTCGCGAAGATGCACCGTGGCGGGCGACATGGAGCGCCACGAGGTGATCGTTCCTCGCGGCGCACCGGCAGATCGGGCGGCGGAGCGAATAGCAACGCGATCGGACGGACGAATTCCGGTGACGTAGCGGGTGAGATGAGCTCCAAAGCTAGCGACCTTTAAGTATAGTAACCAGAAGGAAACCAGCGCCAATGGCGCGGAGGAACCCGGAGACAAATGTCATCATCAAGGAAGATCACATTGTTGAGTTTTGAAAAGAGATGGTTAAATAAATGAGAACAATCAGGTAAAGAGCTGTGAACATAACAACACGACACGTTTTTTTATTTATTTATAAAATATTGTCAGAGTCTTTTATAGGTTATGTATAGCCTAATTTGAAGGTAAAAACAGTGTTTATGTTACCGGGGAGGTCGTGAGGAGGTTCCGAGGAGGTCCTCGGGAGGTCTTGGAGGGAGGTCCTGAGGATGTCCTAGAGGGAGGTCCTAAGGGAGGTTCTAGAGGGAGGTCCCGAGGAGGTCTTAGGGGAGGTCCTGGAGGTCCTAAGGAGGTGCTGGAGAGGTCCTGAGGAGGTCTTGGAGAGGTGCTGGGGAGGTCCTAAAGGAGGTCTTGAGGAGGTCCTGGGAAGGTTCCACGGAGGTCCTAGGGAGGTCCTAGGGGAGGTTCAGGAGGTCCTGGGAGGTCCTAGAGGGAGGTTCTAGGCGAGGTCCTGGAGGAGGTCCTGAGGAGGTTCTGGAGGGAGGTCCTTGGAGGAAGGTCTTGGGGAGGTCCCGAGGAGGTCCTAGGGGAGGTCCCGAGGAGGTCCTAGAGGTCCTCTAGGGAGGTCCTACGGAGGTCTTGGGGAGGTTCCGGGAGGTCCTTCGAGGGAGGTCCTGTGGAGGTCCCGAGGAGGTCGGGAGGGAGGTCCTGGAGGAGGTCCTAGGGAGGTCCTGAAGGAGGTCCTAGAGGGAGGTCTCGAGGAGGTCCTGGAGGTCCTCTAGGGAGGTCCTATAGGAGGTCCTAGGGAGGTCCGGGAGGTCCTTGGAGGGAGATCCTGTGGAGGTCCTAGAGGAGGTCCCGATGAGGTCCCGATGAGGTCTGGAAGGAGGTCCTAGGGACGTCCTAGGGAAGTCCTGGAGGAGGTCCCGAGGAGGTCCTGGAGGAGGTCCTAAAGGAGGTCCTTGGAGGGAGGTCCTAGAGGAGGTCCCGATGAGGTCCCGATGAGGTCTGGAAGGAGGTCCTAGGGACGTCCTAGGGAAGTCCTGGAGGAGGTCCCGAGGAGGTCCTGGAGGAGGTCCTAAAGGAGGTCCTTGGAGGGAGGTCCTAGAGGAGGTCCCGAGGAGGTTTGGAGGGAGGACGTCCTAGGGAGGTCCCAGGGAGGTCCTGGAGGAGGTCCTAGAGGTCCTAGAGGGAGGTCCTGGAGGAGGTCTTAGGGAGGTCCGGGAGATCCTTGGAGGGAGGTCTTGTGGATGTCCTAGAGGAGGTCATAGGGAGGTCCCGAGGAGGTCTGGAGAGAGGTCCTAGAGGAGGTCCTAGGGAGGTCCCGGGGAGGTCCCGAGGAGGTATGGAGGGATGTCCTAGAGGAGGTCCTAGGGAGCTCCTAGAGGGAGGTCCTGGAGGAGGTTCTAGAGGTCTTGGAGGAGGTCCTAGAGGGAGGTCCCGAGGAGGTCTTGGAGGAGGTCGTAGAGGTCCTAGGGGGGTCTTGGGGAGGTCCGGGAGGTCCTTGGAGGGTAGGGATGGCAATTATGCCCGATTATTCGTGTGCCTGCGGGCAATTACCTTAATGGAGCCGGGTACGGGGGGCTTTTTTTGCCCACGGGCATAGAAATGGGAGCAATCCTCTACCCATCGGGTGAACGGGCGCGGGCATGGGTGAGCTCTACCCGTGCCCATCACGCCCGTTTACCCATCAATCCACGTTGACAGGTATGCCCATTCATCTCCTCTCTCTTTAAGTTTGTAAGTCTACCGTCGCTGCTCGCCACTCCCCATCTCAAATCCAATCCCCATCTCATCTCTCTGCCGAGGTCACCTCCTGCCGCTCACCTCCTTTCCCGTGATCGCCTCCTGCCGCTCACCTCCCTCCCGTGGTCGCCTCCTGTGAGACCCCGGTTTATTCTACTTGTAATGCTTAGTCTTCTATTGACCCTAGCATCACAAATCAAATAAACCAAGCCTCGAGATATGTATACTTCCCAGAAATGTAGTATACACACCCCGTTACAAAATCATGCATCAATTCCATACATCACAATATAACAATCATAGCAAAAGACATACATAATATAAAGTTATTACAATAACAGCGGAAGAAAAAAGGTGCCATAAGATGGCTTTAAACAAAAGTCGATCGGTTAGCCATAACCCACAAGGCAACCGACCGGACCGCCAAGCTAGTCGTCCAAACCGAAGCAAAACTCACCGATGTCAATCCCTTGGGGATCAACCTTCTTCCTCTGCAACAATTAAGCAAAGCAAATGAGTACAAAATTGTACTCGCAGGACTTACTGGTAACAAACCTAGTTACTACTACATGCAGGCTTTAATCAAAGGGGAAGGCTCAAGGTTAATTTTCAGCACAAAGCAAGTTTTATTTGCAATAAGTAATAGTTTGAAGGCAGTTTTAACAATCTGAATTTTATTTACATAAATAACAATGAGACAATAATGTAATAACATAAAGACATCCCGAGATGACTAACCCAATAGCCATCACAACAATAGCACGAATTACCCATTCGTACCACCCATGTCAAGTTTTAATTTAAAAGGTTGCAGTCTAGTTCTTACGGGGCGTATCCGAGCGTGTCCATAACCTAGGACGAGGCTATTCGAATAGATCAAACCCTGCAGGGGTGTACCAATGTACGCACTCTTCAGACCGCCTTTTTGTCAAGCTATTAAGCACACTTCCTTTGGTGTGCCGGCACGGCTAAGTCCTACGAGATGTTTCCAATATTGTGTATCAACTACGAGCCGCTCTTATGGACCGCAGCCCATACGCTTACATTGTAAAGCCGAAGGTCAACTACCCTATAGGGGTAAAGCCTTTGGACAAGTACAATGCTCCCACACATAAGCCACCTCATTTTACCATAACACAACACACACACACACACCTGTGACTCGTAGCTAACACACGCCAAAGTACTAAGTCAAGAGAGGTCCTATACCCTCTAGTGTGGTTAGCACGCAAAATGCTCAGTACGGTGGCGCAAGTAACTCGGTCCTTAATTGACTCGGGCACCATTCCAGTCACACCCAAAATCACACCATCTTACCATTGTGCCCAAGTCCAAATTATTTTGTTTTCAATTTTTAGTTTTCACAAATAAACATAGCACAAAGCTGAAATATAGAGTCATAATTATCATTTGTGTGATCAAGGTCATCGACTAAGTCGATAACCGCCCAATTCTACCGGTAACTAAGCATTGCTAAGCATCATATCGCAAAGACAATAAAAAGACCATAAATCATCCACCGGGCTCTAATTCACCTGTGAGGATAATAACCTATGGCCTTGGCGGGGGTGAACGATTTCAGGGAAACTATGCAATGGGATTAGCTATCTTTAATCAACAAAATAAATCTTGACACAAAGAAGCATGCATACTTAGGTTTTGCAAACAAGATATTAGACTTTAAAAGTAGTAGGAGCAATATGATCAAATGATGTTACACTGCTTGCCTTGCTGAAGATCACTTTCTTGCTGCAGAGGATCACTCACGTAATCAATAATTTCTTCGGAACCTAACGCAAAAATACGATAAAACCAATAAGAACGAAGAACACCAAAAGAAACTCACAAGCAAAAGTTATCCAAATCTCATAAAATTTACACAGAAGCAAATGTATGATTTTAAATAAATTTAGAAACAAGAATCAAGTCATTTGGATTTAGTATGAAAAAGTTATAGCTAAAACAATTTCTCTCAGCCTATTAATTCAACTAAATTAATTGTTGTTACTGTTCATAGCATAAATTTTTGGAATGATCTAAAGTATGAAATTTTTATGCTAGGTAGATAATGGCATCCTAAGGTCAGCAAAGTTGGGTTTACTCAATTTGGAGTTAAAATGAATTACTTATGATTTTTCTAAGTTGTAAAACTAGCACATATCATTTTTCAGAATTAAAACCATGATCAAAACCTATTTCATATTAAAGTATGCTAACAGAGGAATTTTACAAGCTTGAGTTTGCTCAAATTGGAGTTATACAAGAAAAGATATGCATTTTACAAGTTTCAAATCAATTTTTGAAATATTCTAAAATGGCTGAAAACAAGATAATATTATTTGCAAAATTTTCTGGCACAGAACAATGTCTAAACACATTTTTATATTAAACTTTAGTTAAACATGAATTTAATACAGTTGGAATCATCTAAAAAGGGTTTAAAATGAATTAGATATGAGTTTCTAAAGTTTTTATACAATTTTTAGTTGACAAATAACGATTTACCGAAATAAAACAAAGCTTATAAAAAAGAATCGACGTGGACGAACATGGGCCTTTGATTCGGAATCCAACGGCCCACGCGCATGGAGAATAGCGCACACGCGCGATCTAAAAGGAGCCCACCGTTGGATCAAGATCCAACGGTCCACGTGGATCGGTATTCGGAGGTCCGAATGTCCCAATCAACCACGACCGTAGATCTGGAGATGGAGGGCCCAGAGCGCAAGCGCATTCGGAAGTCCGAAAGTACTCACGATCTTAGCCGCAGATCGTGAGATGGACGGCCCCGAGCGATTGGGACATTCGGGGGTCCAAAAGTCCCATAGATTTGAGCCGTTGATCTAAAAAATCGACTGTCCATGGTGATCAAGGCTTTGCGCACGTGCACAGTGCGGGGACTAAGGACGTTGGGCCCACCTGTAAGTGACAGGCAACGCCAACTCACGGTGATTTAAATCGCACGGGTTTTAAACGTGCGGGCCCACATGTAAGTGACACACAGGGCTATTTAGGATAGCTATTAAATACTAAATTCAATGATTAGTGATGATTAGCATTAATGGTGTCCTAAATATATCGCACCGAAAGGGTTTAAGTGGGTGGGGGCCCACATGGCAGTGGCACAATGTACCATTTCGAACAGCCATTAACTCCTAACAATGCTTAGCAATTAATTAAACCCAAACTTTGTCCTAACGGCTCCGTTACTGCAATTTAGGCCTACGGGCCCACATGGCAGTGACTTAAGAAGTCATTTTAAGACAGCCACTTAATGATAAACACTAATTATCAATGATTAACATTAATTGTGTCCTAACGACGTTGAATAGCGCCAGCCGGGGGGGTTTTAAGTGGCTGGGCCCACTGTCAGCGACTCAAAAGCAACATTAAGACAACTATTTATTACTAAACCATGATTAACAATAATTAAACAATGATTAGCCATTAATGGTGTCTTAATGACAACAGCAGGGAGAGGTTTTCGTCTGGCAAAAACCCGAGCGCAAGGAAGGGCTCATCGCCGGCGTCTCCGACCACGGCGGCACCCACAAAGTACCAAAATGGGTTCGCAATAGTCTTGCGGACCCGATGGTGATGACCTCGCCGGCGGCAACGGTCCATAACGCCGGCGAGCTAGAAATTAATGCCGGTGACAAAATCGGCCGAAAGCGAAAAATGATCAAAAGCTCCGCAACAGTCCAAAGAAGCGTGTGCCACGGCGTCTAGGGACTAATTAGAAACCACCTCAACCAAGATGAGCTTCAAAGATGGCCGGAGGAGCTTGGACAGCAGATAAACTCGCCGGAGTTGGAGAAGATGAAGTAGAAATTGCAGCCCGGGCAAAATGAACACCACTGGTGGTCAAAGTAGCTGCATTAAAGCCCACAGAAGGTCCATGAGCAATTAATTGCAAAATGAACCACTTACCGGAGCTGAGGGAGAAAGGGGGGTAAAACCGGCCGAAATGATCCAAACTCAAAATTGGCCAATTCCTGTGAATGAAACCCAAAATTGAGTTAGGGGAAATGCATAGGTGGTTAAGGATTTCAAAAGGGTACAAGAAGAATTGAAGATGAACCACTCGAGAACCAAAGCCATCAACAGAGCTTCACGGCCATTAATGGTGGTCTTGGTATTTTTGGGTGTTTTGAGCTCCACAAGCAAAGAGGAGCTAAGTGGTGCTGCAAAGGAGCTCAGAGAGAGCTAGGGTTTGCTAAAATGAAGCCCTCGGGTGAGCTCAAAGGTGGGCGTGGCTCTCTGCACAACCGTGGACCAAAGGAAAGGATGGGAGACAGGAAGGAGCACGATCGTGCCGAAAGCAAGCCGCACGCATTCACTGCCCCGACCAAGAAGAGTTGACGAGGGAACTCGAAGTGACCCGCCATGCCGCTCCCTGTTCACGCATGGCTCGAGGAAGAAGACGACCAGAAAAGGCTAGGGCCGTTGGAGGCGGTTTGATTTAAGATGGATGGCCAGGATTGCTTCAAGCCCTTGAGGTTCAAAACGTTGGGGAAGTTGTGAGCGTTGGATCTTAATCCAACGGCTCAGAGTTGAGATGGCTTGGTTCAACCTATTTAAGTGACTTGGGCTCGGGTTTGACTCGAGACCAAGTCTGACTCAAACCCGAGTTTAATTTTTAGGGTTTTGAATTGAGACAGATTTTGGGGATTTATTTCAGGTAGCAAAACAACTCCAAAAATTCTGAAATTTTTACAGGAGCTTGCTAACTTAGATATTAACCTTGTGTAAAATTTTTAGAGGTTTTTATGCAGTACATAATTCTCCAAAAATTATGCAAGGTTCTGGACTGGGTTTTGACTGAAAGTAAAACAGGTTTGACTGCCCTCCAAAAGCATTCAAACAACTTCCAAAAATTGTAAAATTTTTCAGAGGGATCACACACCAACCCTAGAACTTAGAAAAAATATTTCCAGGAGATGATCAAAAGATTTGACAAGATTGTTTTTGGAAGACAAGGTTTTGGATCAAAAGACTTGTGACTTTGTATTTCCATAATTCTTGTACAGGAATTGCTTAGAACATATAGGAAATACATGATGTAAGACAAAGTTCCAACCTTTTTGAATTGAAGCAAAGTCTATTTCAAGAAACTTGTTTCTGGAATAGTGAAAATAGCCCGTCAAACAAAACTCTAATCGGTCTAACTTTTGATCTACACGATGAAACTTGACCAAACTTGAGACACACCTTCCTAAGGATATCAGAAACCTATTGCAAGCAACGATCGTCCAGATCTATGCCAAAGTCCTAACCTTTTTCCATTTGAACGAAGGTGGTTTAAAAAACCAGACAAGAACGAAAATTTTATCCAAACACTTGCTCGTGGGTGATTGATTATCAAGAAGATCCTAGATGTATTCCCACATGTCACAGCAAGGTAGATTGGGGAAAGAAACCACCAGAGTAACAAAGGATCAAAGAAAAGCCCAAAACATCAAATAGAGAGGATGAACACATAGATACTCATCTCATGAAATCTGCTTGGATTGATTTGAGATGGTTGATTGTTGTTTACAGCCACTTCCACATGGAGTACAAAGCTCTATCCAAGAGCACACACTCAATCCAACTCTAGAAACCCTATCCTCTCATCTTCTTTCTTCCCAAAACCCTAAACACACAATAGGGCTATCCAAAATGGCCAAAGGGTTCAGCTGGCTCTCTCCAATAGCCGCAGGAACAAGCAACCAGCCCAAAACCCCTATTTATATGGAGGCTAGCATCTAGAGAATATTCCATTAGGGCACCCATTAAACCCTAACACACAAATGGGTCACACACACGCATCTCAAAGAGTCGTCTTTATCTTCGATTGACCTAAACCACTTCTCCATGCGCCGACCTGTGCCGCGGTTTAGCCAAAAGGTCACCAAGGCGGTATTTTGTGAAATGACCAAAATACCCCTTCTCGATCCTTCTCCAAAGGCCGAGTACAATCCTAGTGAAGCAATCGCCTGCTTCGCCACGTGTAGGTTGATCAACAACTCCATCATGTCGGCAAGTCTCTCCCGTCCGGATCCCACCGGCACCACTGAGGCACTTGCACTGACTCCTGCACCGCTTGATCCAACCAGCTACACCGAACCACCTGTTCGGTCATCCTTGTCCATACTGCGCCCTGCTTGAGTCCTCTGACCTCACCCGGCATCCTTGATCGTTCTGGACATCAGCTCTCCAAGTTTAGTACCGATCCTCCTCACCGTTGGCCATCATTGACCTACAAGCCACCTGCACAGCAATAGACCAAGAAACCATCTCCGGGAACAAGTTCTTCACAACTTGACCCACATTAGCCAAAACATGCATCATGCAACACATATGCACTGATGAACATGAACTTGACCTAACCTAAAATCAAATCTTCAAGAAATTTGACAATCATCTCAACAAGCGGTACTACCACCATGCTACAAGAGGTATTATCGCCATGCAATCATACCGCACAATCAATCATGTCATATCGCACTTCGAGAATCTCAAAATCTCCAAAACATGCTCTTTGGTATTTCCATACCACATTCCTTCAGATAACGCCTGCGTATTACCTCCGTTCAACACGCGGTCATACCGCTCCTCAAGGAAACCAGCTCCAAAGACACCTTCTCGGAATTTAAGTACCGCAAAATCACAATCGGTGCTACCGAGGTGCGGTACTACCTCACTTCCAGCGGTACTATCGCTTGTAAAAACGCTCAAAACCACAAAAACAAACCCTCTCGCCACGGCGCACGAGATCGCCGACCGATCGGACCACGGGTCTCGACCACCGATTTGGGCACCGCTCGGATGGTCCAAACATCTCCCTTGATCTCAATCGTCCGATTTCAATCTAACGCTCAAAAGACCCTTCACGTTCGGACGGTCCGAACGTTCACCGCGCCATGACCGTCCGATTTCAATCTAACAACCAAAGGAATCCTACGGGCAAAGTGACTTGCGGTAATATCATGTTTCACTTGTGGTTGTACCTTTGGCGGTAGTACCGTAACCTGGCGGCATTATCGCAAAACACGCCACTTGTTGATTTTCACAAGTCAACAAACTCTCAATGCGATTGCAATTGTTTCATCACCTAAGATCATGATCATGTCCACATGACATCCACAATGTCCTCATGACATCCACATAGACCTTTGATCATGTTGATCCTATTTTACAAAAAGCATATTGTTTTAACATAAACATGCATGGCTAGTTGTATAAAAAATGGTTTTGGGAGTAGTTAAACACCGACTTGATTTTATGACTCCTTAGACATTGGAAAACAACATGTTGACATGTATTCCTTGGACATCCGTAGGATGGGTTATCTTAGTTGGACATTGTTGAATACCAACCTGGGTGCGTATTATGCTTAGCCATGCTTTAGCTTGCGATGGCCTCGATCTCATGACTTAGTGATGTTAAACTTGACTAAATGATCTATGGAATTGTGGCAACGCAACTGTCGATAAAAGTTGTTGTGCTAGGACTAGGGTGGTCCTTTGGCTGGTTCAACCAAAAGTGATTTTCTTAATCGGGCGAGTGATCGTGCAGTAAATGGGGTGCTATACGCATATTGGGATGAGGTTGTCTCGCCTGAGTAGCCACTAAGGACTTAACTTTGTGTGCTAGTGATCCGGGCTTACCGTGCAACCGCAAGTTCATTTATGGGGTGGACTGGGCCAACTAATTAGCGATGTTCTGGTTCGGTTCTGTCTGGGTGGTCGAATTGGCGCAAGAGGGGACCAGGAAGGCGAAACCTTAGCGGGGCAGAACCGAGTCAGGGCAGACCTTTGTAAAGGCCTTGACATGCTTTCTAGCCTGCTTACCAAAGGTAGTGGGCAGTGGGATCGACGGGGGCCAGACCACCTAGAGAGGTCATGTATTGTGGGTAAAGCTGTTGTAACAGCCCAATTTTCAAATTTCAGTAGAAATTAAAATTCATGAATTTTTGTGGAATTTTTTGGAATTTTAAAAGCTTTTTATAATTATTTTAAAGTTAAAACAAATTTAATTTCAAAATTAAAAGCCAACATTGAGTTGAAAATAATTTTATTAAGTCCAGAATAAATCAGGAAATTTCTCTGAATTTTTCCATAATTTTTGGAATTATTTTCCTATTTTCTAAAGCCTATTTGAATTACCAGAATTAAAACAAATAGAAAATCAAAAGAAAAACCTAAAACTAGCTTTGGGCCGAAACCCAAAGGCCTCGGCCCAAACCCTTCCCGCGCAAGGCCCGTACCGGCCCAAGCCGCGCACGACCCCCTCTCTCTTTCCACCGCTGGATCAAAATCCAACGCACGCGCCCACACACACACACGCCTCCATCCAACTCCGACCGTTGGATCTAAATCCAACGGCCCGCACCCCCTTTCTCTCTTAACCTTGCGCAACCTCGGCCGTTTGATCAAAAATTAACAGTCAGATCTTGCGCAACCTTCGGAGGTCCAATTGTCCACCTCATCGTGAGCCCTTAGATCTAGAATGGACGGCCACGATTCCTTATACCTTTCGGGAGTCCCGAATGTCTCAATCAACATGAGCCCTACGATCGAAATCCAACGGCGCACGTGACACCCTTCGTTCCATAACTAAACTCGAACGTTTCTAAATGTTGCGGACCGTTCGATTTACATCCAACAGTATCGATTCAACGCACTCTCAGATCAACACCATACCTTGTGGACCATACGATGTAAATCTAACGGTCACGATTCAACCACCTATATTCCTTTTTCGTTCCTTTTCTTTTTCCCTTCTGTCACTGCCAAGTGGACCCCGCTTGTCAGATCGTCGTCTTTGTCACCTTCGTCTCCGCGAGGTCAAGCCGAGCCCGCCATTTTCGGGGACTTAAGAGCTTCGCAAACAGCCTGATTTCAACCTCCCCAATCTTCGTGCGTATATGCACACGACCACGTCTACCTCCGCCACATTTCCCCCATGTTCTCCCCTCTTCTCCGCGACGGTTTCGCCCACGTCCACCGCAACCGCCGCCATGACCCCCACCTCCTCCACACCACTTCCGGCCTCCCCTTGCCCTATAAAAGGGACTCCTGGGTTCGCAATACTCCCCGCATTCCAGAACCACCATCCACTGCTCCTCTAGAGCTCCAGCGCCGCCGCAATTGTAAGATTAGGGTTTTTCGCCGCGGCGGCAAAACTTCGCGTTGCACCGCCGTCTTCGTCGCCTCGCCACTGTGGAGTGCACCGCCGGCATCCTCAATGCCTAGGCTACCCGAAGCACCCATCCATGTCGCCGGAGTCTTCCCCGAGCCCCTTCCCGACAACACCCGAAGCTCCTCCGCCGCTTCGAACTCGCTGCTGGCCACCACAGTCACCCTCTATCACCCAAAAGTATACCAATAGATTCGCAATAGTCGTAGCTACACGCCCATACCACTCACCGCTGGTAACACGCCGTCGTTCGCCGTTGTCGGGCAAACCCAAGCTCTGTCGTCGGCAAAACACCGTGGCCTAGCCACCTCAGCGCCGCGTCACCTCTCTGACTCGCGTGTCGCCTACGTGGCGCGTAGTGAACGCCCACGCACGCGCTTGCGTGGCAGTCCAGCCCAACCCCAGGACCAAAAGCCCATAAACCTAGTCCACTATGGACCGTGTCTATGACACGTGGTGCCCGCACGTCGGAAATTAATTTATTTCCCTAAATTCCGAAAATCTAAGGCTGATGTCATAATTGCGCAGTAAGTTGATTTTACTTTAGAAAAATAAATCAAGAAAATATAATAAATTCAGAATTTAGGTTTTAAATAGATTTAAATTTCAAAAATTCATAACTTTTGCATCTGAACTCCAAATTGTGTGATTCAAGTTGCAAAATTTGTATAAAATTATAATCTAGCTCACTAAACCAAAATATTTCAATTTGGAGTTAATTTGAGCTATCGTTTTGAATTTATTTGAATTAGAGTTAAATATGTCGTATTTTCACCTATAGACTTCGACGACTCCGGAGAGTTTGACCACCCCGAGGACCTAAATTTTCAGGACGTCAACGAAGGCAAGTTATACCATTTATCATATTGCTCCTAGTAATTTAAATTTATTTTCAGTTTTTTAATTATTTAATGCATGCATATGTTTATATAAATATTTCAATGCCCTGTTTGGTACATAGTTATTCCAATATTCATTGTATGGCCAATTTGAGTATTGTACACAAATGCCTTGACACCATTAGACAAAATGTTACTAAAATTAGTCATATGCTTAGCCCTGCTTAGATTACACTTATGAGTTTGGGATGGTTTAGCCAAATCTTTTATAAACCTGATTTAAATTCGATACTGTGGTATTCTCTTACCATAGAAGGTTTATAAAGAGGGTTTTACTCTAAATAAAATCAAAAATGGGTTTGGACTTGGGCGAATTGGTTGAATGGTGGGTGCAGGTTTATGCACGGGTTTAATCTGGTTAAGGTTAAGGTCCAGGGTTTGATTAGAAGTCGCCCAAATCAATTGAGGACCGGTCTTTGAGCCACTTTTTGCTATGCCTTACCGTACCACCACATGTCTTGTATGGGCAGAATTTGGCTAATTAATTTGTAATGTTTTAGTGTATTTGTGCCATGTTGATTGTGTGGGTGTCGGTTAGACTTTTATTCCCACCTGGCGCAAGAGGGGCTTTCTGGAGGACGGTTAGTCCAAAGGGGTGAAACCTTAGCGGGCATAAGTACACTAGGATATAACATTGTAAAGGCCTCATGATAACTGCTCAGTCGCACGCCTACGAAAGCGTGTATTGGCCGACATAATGAGCATATCATCTCGTGTGGTACAAATTGCAGACTCTGCAGAGTAGAAAACTATTCGAATAGCCGCGTCCGCAGTCATGGACATGCTAGCAAGGCCACTTGAAGTTAGACTTATTTTTGGTTTTCAGAATGTTTTATCAAATGTTTGAGGATGGTTAATACTTATGGAAAATTGGGTGGGAAGCCATGTGATAGGAGGGTATCCTTCACCTATTTATTTGGAGGTTATCCATACTATAAAGATGTCAATTTCAAACCTGATTTTAGATATAGTATAAAATTTGCCTTGGAAATTACTATGAGTATTTAACCTGAAAATGCTGTTTATGCAAAATAACCCCTGCCTTATTCACTTCTTTACCTTATGCATACATTTTCATTCAATATTGGGTGTAGCTTGCGAGCACAGAAGTTGTGCTCACTCTTGCTGAATAACTCTTATTCAGGAGAAGACTTTTTCCCCGACGGTGAGGACCAGGACGATTAGGCCTTCGACTCCAGACGATCGCCTGTGGCGAATTATGTGGCCCATTTATATTACTATGCTTCCGCAGTGTTATTTGTTATTTGTTTATCAGACTCAGTTGTATTAAACATTTGGTTACTTAATGTTATTCTATTCTCGTGATATGATTGTGCTGCCAATTTTGTGAGACTGTGTACACTGGAAATCCTGGACAGGTATATGAACACAGAAAATTCAGGATCCTTTGCTCCCGGGTTTGACAAAATTGGTATCAGAGCCATATCGACTGTAGGTCGTGGCCTTAGGTAGAAATGGTAAAACCATTAAGGGCTATTTTCAAAATCTAAAAGTATTTACCTATCTTCCAGAGTCTTACTCATCCTTTCTCTGTTAAAAGATTTCTAAACTCTTGTCCTTTCCAAATTTGTAGATGGCCGAGAGACCCACCCGCATCTCCCACGGAGTTTTTGCTGGAGAGTGGGCCGACATACTGTGGAAAATGATGCAACATTTGGACTTCAAGAAGAGACCTACGTACCAAGGCTATAAGTATATAATGGGACAGCAGGAACGCTGGAGGGTAGAGGTTCTCCTATACTCTAACCTGGCAAACGATACGGTGTTCCACATTTTCGACGCCCCAATGCGTCGGGAAACCTTTTATGACGACATCCACCTTTTATGACGACATCCAGGACGCAGCAAGGGAGGTGGTATACCGACTCCGATACACCTATGACCATCGCCTCTAAGACACCGGATTTCACTACTACCCTATGCATATCCCCCCAGACTAGGTAGTGCTTTCTGCCCAGCCGGTAATGAGGATTCTCCATAGGTTACCCATCAGGTGGATCTAGCCAAGGCGATGAATTACGCCTATGGCAACACCCTGGAAGAGCTATACCTCGTTCAGGGAAGATTAGAAGTCGCGAGAAGTCAAGGCGGTGACGAATCGCTCTCTACAAGGTGGGCCAAGCATCAAAGAACTCCCCTGATTGCACCCCATACACCCCATAGATCCTTTCTTTTTCCATAGTTTCGATTTAGTTGCGAATTATGAGCTACTAACCCTTTGTGGTAGCCATAATCAATGAATAAAATAAAGGAACTACTTTGAAAAAGAAAATCTTGTTCTTTGTCTTGTGTTTGTATGCTTTTTGGGCTAATATAAATTGTTCCCCCCTTAGTACTATCTTTTCTTCTCTTTTCTAAGTCTTTGGGAATTCAGCAGATGGTGACCACCCGCACCGGAAGTGGCAGCGCCCGAGGCCAGGGCAACGAGAACGCCGACTATCAAGAGCAACCTACCCAGCAGCCTCCTCCACCGCCAGCGGAAGGGCCTGACTGGCGACAAATGATGGCCAACCAGACTCATCTTATCGACTTGCTAGCCCGGGCCGCTAGCAACTCCTAACGTGTAGGCTATAGCGGCGGCGGCGCGCGCGACTCCTGCACCCACACAACCTCCACAAAGGGTGACCATGTCAGAATTCATGCGCATGCGTCCCCCAACCTTTTCCAGCAGCACTGAGCTAATGGATGCTGACGATTGGCTCCGCGCAATCGGGAAGAAACTGGATATCACCCAATGCATCGACTGTGAGAGGATCCTGTTCGCCTCCCATCAGCTTAATGGACCAACTTCAGAGTGGTGGGACAACTATTGTATCTCCCACGCCAATGCTCAAGCCATCTCATGGGACGCGTTTGTGAGAGCTTTCCGCCATGCTCACATCCCTGCTAGGATGATGACCCTGAAGAAGAAAGAGTTCCATGCGCTCCGCCAGGGAAATCGCTCAGTGAGCGAATATCTGCATCGGTTCAACCAGCTGGCTCGCTATGCCCCAGCCGACATAGCCCGAGATGAGGATCGATAGGAGAGGTTCCTGGAAGGACTGAATGATGACATCTCCGTCCAACTGATCTCTCAGAACTTCACCGATTTCCAGCAATTGGTGGATAAGGCGATCCGTCAGGAGGCCAAGCATCAAGAGATGGAAAGCCGCAAGCGGAGGATGGCCGCTCAGAGGTTTAATGCAGGAGGCCTTCCCAAGCCTCGATTCACCCAGCCGCAGCCACCGCAGCGTGGGAAGTTCCAGTCCTCCACGTCCAGAGTCCCAGTGCAGAATCAGCGCCCCAACACCTCCAACTTCCGCAACGCCGCATCTGGAGGGCAATTCCAGCAGAAGAACTCCACTACTGCAGCCACAGGAGTGACCTGTTTCCATTGCAACGAAACATGGCACTACACCAATAGATGCCCAAAGAAGCAGCAGGTAGTGGCATCTTCCAAGCCAAGACCAGAGCCCGACCACCGCGCACTTCAAAGCCGACGGTTCAGTTTACCAAGCGACGTGTGAACCACATCACAGCTGAAGAAGCCCAGGCAGCACCGGATGTCGTTCTTGGTATGTTTCTTGCCAACTCGATACCAACTTCAGTTCTGTTTGATTCCGGAGCTTCGCATTCTTTTGTATCAAACAAGTTTGTAGGAAAATATGGGTTACCAATATCCTCCTTAGTCAATCCTATGATAATCCATTCCCCGGGCTCGGAATTGAGAACTAGTTCTCTATGCCCGAACCTCACCCTTGAAATATCCGAAGTATCCTTCCTGGCAGACTTGATAGTCTTGCATTCCCAAGGTTTGGATGTAATTCTTGGAATAGACTAGCTAGCCAAGAATTATGAACAAATAGACTGTACCAATAGGTTTATCGCTCTCACCAATGAAGAAGGAATTTCAATCAAATTCAAGCCCAAGACTTGTATCAAAGGAAGTTCCATCCTCACCAGCATGAAGGAAGTAAAGCTTGAAGACATACCTATGGTGCGAGAATACCCCGATGTCTTTCCTGATGATCTACCTGGCATGCCACCGGATAGATACATAATGTTCTTAATTGACTTAGTCCCCTGGACAGCCCCAATCTCGAAGTGACCCTATAGAATGCCAGCTAATGAGTTAGCAGAGCTGAAGAAACAAATTGAAGAATTGCAGAACAAAGGATATATCCGACCCAGTTCATTACCTTGGGGAGCTCCAGTACTATTCGTTAAGAAAAAGGACAATAGTATGAGGATGTGTGTAGATTACAGATCGCTCAATGAGGTGACGATCAAGAACAAATATCCGTTACCCAGGATCGATGATTTGTTTGATCAGCTGAAAGGAGCAAGTGTCTTCTCGAAGATTGATCTGATATCCGGCTATCATCAACTAAAGATCAAACCGGAAGATATTCCGAAGATAGCTTTCACCACCAGATATGGACTGTACGAGTTTATAGTAATATCTTTCGGTTTGACGAACGCCCCTGCTTATTTCACGAATATGATGAACAAAGTGTTCATGGAATTTTTGGATAAGTTTGTGGTTGTTTTCATCGATGACATTCTCATCTACTTGAAGGATGAGGAAGAACATGAAAAGCACCTCAGAATGATTCTGGACAAACTCAGGGAGCACCAGCTCTATACCAAGTTCAGCAAAAGTGAATTCTGGCTAAGTCAAGTGGCTTTCCTTGGGCATATAGTGTCAGCAGGAGGAGTTGCAGTAGATCCCGCCAAGGTTGAGGTAGTAATGGATTGGAAACAACCCAGGACAGTCACTAAGGTGAGAAGTTTTCTTGGACTAGCGGGTTATTACCGTAGGTTTATTGAAAATTTCTCTAAGATTGCAAGACCCATGACCCAACTTCTGAAGAAGGAAAAAGAAGTTTGAATGGACAGATGCTTGTGAGGAAAGTTTCCAAGAACTGAAGAAGAGGCTAGTCTCAGCACCCGTGCTAATCTTACCTGATATCCGTAAGGATTTTGAGATCTACTGCGACGCATCCCATCAAGGTCTTGGATGTGTAGATGCAAGAAGGCAAGGTTGTGGCTTATGCATCCAGGCAGTTGAGGCCACATGAAGGGAATTATCCGACACATGATCTTGAGTTAGCAGCGATTGTGCATGCTTTGAAGATCTAACGGCATTATCTCATTGGTAATCGCTGTGAGATTTTCACGGATGATTAGAGTTTGAAATACATCTTCACGCAGGCAAAACTAAACCTTCGATGGAGAAGATGGCTAGAGTTGATAAAGGATTATGATCTCGGAATCCACTACTATCCAGGCAAAGCAAATGTAGTTGCAGATGCCCTGAGCAGAAAGGCTTATTGCAACACCATTATGGTGCAGAAGGATCAGCCTGAGCTGTATGAAGAGTTGAAGCATCTGAACTTAGAAATTGTCAACCAAGGTTGTGTAAATGTTTTGGAAGTACAACCTACACTTCAGAGTCAGATCAGAGAAAAACAGCTAGATGATGAAGATATCAAAGAAATCAAGAAGAACATGCGAAGAGGCAAGGCCCCAGGATTCCTCGAAGATGAACAAGGAACAGTGTGGTTTGGGAACCACATATGTGTACCTCACCAGCAGGACTTAATTCAGTCGATTCTGAAGGAAGCTCATGAATCACCTTACTCCATTCACCCTAGAAGCACCAAGATGTACCAGGAACTAAAGGAAAAATACTGGTGGGTCAGCATGAAGCGAGAGATAGTTGAGTTTGTCGCTCATTGTGATGTTTGTCAGCGAGTTAAGGCAAAACATCAGAGACCAGCTAGACTGTTACAGCCATTACCTATTCTAGAATGGAAGTGGGAGGAAATTGGTATGGACTTCATCATCGGACTTCCTAGGACCCAATCAGGATATGATTCTATATGGGTGATAATTGACCGGTTGACTAAGGTAGCTCACTTCATTCCAGTCAAGACAACCTACAGATGCAATCAGCTAGCAGAGTTGTACGTGGTCAGGATCATCTGTCTACACGGAGTACCCAAGAAGATTGTGTCCGACAGAGGTTCCCAGTTTACATCAAGATTCTGGCAGAGTCTGCATGAAGCTTTAGGCACCAAACTCAATTTCAGCACAGCCTATCATCCCCAGACAGACGGTCAGACGGAACACACCAACCAAGTTCTTGAAGATATGTTTCGAGCCTGTACCCTAGATTATGGAAAAGTTGGGATAAGAATCTGTCGTATGCAGAATTCTCGTATAACAATAGCTATCAAGCTAGTTTGTAAATATCTCCATTTGAAGCTTTGTATGGCAGAAAGTGCAGAACTCCACTCCTATGGGATCAGGTGGGAGAACATCAGCTCTTTGGACCTGAGTTGATCAAAGAAGCTGAAAGTAAGGTAAAAGCTATAAAGGAACGCCTGAAAATGGCTCAATCCCGACAAAAGAGTTATGTTGATAACCGTCGGAGGGAATTAAACTTTGAGGTAGAAGATTTTGTTTATCTCAGAGTTACTCCACTCAGAGGAGTAGGAAGATTCCGGACGAAGGGAAAACTTGCACCCAGATTTGTGGGACCTTACAAGATTCAAGCCAGAAGAGGTGAAGTTGCATATTGTAACAGCCCCAGTTTTAAGGAACAGTAATAAGATGCTTTATGAACAGTAGTGAGATGCTGTTCATAACATCACTGTTCATTTTGGAATTTGGATGTGTTGTTACAATCTAAAACCTTCCTTTTCTAGCCAAAATCCAAAACATATTTGAAGTTTCAAAGGAGATACCAGTCAGTGCTTGTATTATGACTGGAAAATATTTTTATCAAATACCAGATAAGTTATCTGGGACAAAAATAATTCTTGTCAAATTTTCAAAACCTATTCTGACCTTAGCAAAATTTCTTGTTTTTAAACAAACCTATATATAGTCCATGTGACCTATTTATGTATTTTAATAAAAGAAACTCTGGATTTTATATTTTATCTGGGATTCATGTCATCCCAGAAGTCTCCCTTCAAAATTTCAGATTTTTATGAATTTATTTGTTATTTTAAAACCCCAGTCAAACCTTTGTAGTTTTGAATTTGGGCTGGTCAACTTCTCCGGCTTAACTCCAGTTTTTGACACTGTAGCAACCGAGCCAACCAGGTTTGAGTCCAAACCGGTGCATCGAGCCTTGTCTGCCATGTCTTTACGTGTGCCCCAGTCCTCGGTTCTTGCGAGCCGTTGATCTCCAAGCGAACGGGCGAGATCTGCGAAGCCGCGTGGGCTATCCACGTACGCGAAGCAATCTCCACCGTCATATTGCAATCCAACAGCATCCAATCTTAATTCAAAACCCTAATGTGCCTCCAAATCTCCGCCGTTAGATCTTGATGGACGGGCCAGATTCATTGGAATGTTGGGGCATCCTGATGAGCAAAGCAATCGTGGCCGATGGATCGGAATCGTGTGGTGCGCCATTTTCGGGCAATACCATTTTTAAATGGTAAAAGCCGAAAAGAGCGCAAGCCATTGGATCCTCAATCAATGGGCCAGATCTTGTGGGCCGTTTGGACCACCGAAAGCACCAAGAAATCTCCACCTTTGGATCCGGATCGGACGGACCGCATCCATTGGGCCGTTCGGGTTACCGAACCCCACTTCAATCTCGGCCGTTGATCTCTAATCCAACCGCGCCGTCCTTTTGGGTTTGAAACTCAGACGTGCGCAATTAATCGTGACCGTCGGATTTCAATCCTACGGTACCTCTTTGTTTCACTTAAAAATAGATTGGATCTTGTTGTGGCCGTCGGATTAAGATCGCGTGGCCCATATTGAAAGATACCAGTTAGAGGTCATTTTGCCCATCAATCGTGGTCATTCATTTCTAATCGAATGGTTGTCATTCCTTGGGGCTTGCGATGTAGTACGCGTTGCTGTGGCTGACATTGGGACCCGCTCGTCAGTGAGGTCTCTCTCTTCCTCCTCTTGCATGTGCATCGCCGCCGGCTTTGCTACCGGAGTGGAGGCATTGCACAGTGAAGATGCGAATATTCCTTTGATATTTAGCATCATCTTGCCATCACATCACCTCTAGAGCCTTCTCGTTTGCTCTAGGAGATCATTATCTATTTAAACCCTACTTTTGGGCTCACTGCCATTGTTGACCAAAGAGCTTCTTCTTCCTCATTATCACTTAGCAGTGAAGTTTCCTTGCTCTCATTTCTTGCTTATCAATCTTGGTGTTTAACTCACTTAGTAAGATGAGCTTTGGGCATCAATTGTAGGTAAAGCCAGTGCTATCACTCTCCGTTGGTCAACACCGGATAGAGCACCACTTGGTGAATTCATGTTTCGGTGAGGTATGTGTGAGGACCCCAATTTATTTGGCTTGTAATGCTTAACCAACCACCCGGTCCTAGCATCACAAATCAAACAAACTAAGCCTCGAGACATGCATACTTCCCAGAACTGCAGTATGCACACTTCTTCATAAAATTATGCATCAACTCCATTCTAAACATAAAGTCCAAACATCACAGTACTAAATAGTAAACAACATAGTAGAGTTATTACAACAAAAGCCGACCGGCCAAATTACAACAGATAACTAAATAAACAGCGGAAGCAAAAGTGCCATAAGATGGCTATAAACAAAGCCAATCGGTGTGCCTTAGCCCACAAGGCAACCGACTGCACTCGTCAAGCTAGTCGTCCCGTAACCCGCACATCTCACGTATAAGGCCCTTGGGGCTCACCGCCTCCTCGCAACAAAACATTAAGAAAGCATATGAGTACAAAAATTATTTTTGTACTGCAAGATCGACGTGTGGACTAGCGCACCTATGCATAACTACATGCAAAGCTTATTTGAGTGGGGTCATGTAATACCACCCTAACTTAGGGTTTGTATTTCAAATGTAAATTATGAGGAGAAATAAAACTTTTGATGCCTCATGAAATCATTTGAGAATTTCTACAATTTTCCTAGCAATTTCCAATTTTTAGAATGTAATCCTTGTGATTGGAAATTGTGGTCATCAGATTCTTAGCTTTCAAACTTGTGATCATCCCCTAAAATTAGGAAATTCCTATCATCTTGATCATCCTATCTACCTCCCTGAATTATTTCGCAATTTTTAGATTTTAGTTGCTATTTCAAATACCCAAGTCAAACCAGTTTAGAAATCTGGTCAAACTTCTGTTCAGCAGCTTGTGAATTTTAGTGGGAGAAATCTAGTGCATAAAAACTCCTGGAAAAATTACACAAGGTTGTCCTCTGTTCCAGTAAGCTTCCATAAAATTTCGGAATTTTTGAGCTCAGAGCTACCTCTAAAATTCTCCAAACTCTCTCACCTTTTAAAACTCCAAATCGGTATTCATCGTTCCTCGCTCGAACCCGAGCCCGACTCGAGTCCGATCACGCCACTTGACTCGGTCGCACCACCTAGCGAACACCGCTCGAGCCCGATGGTCGCCACCGTCCGATGGAGATCGAACGTCCACGCGTTCGCCTCGCCGACCGTCCAATGCATACACCAATCTCACCGTCCATTTCAGATCCAGCCGATCGCGCCGCATTTGACTCGCTCGCACCGCTTTGTTTCTTTCGGCAAGTGGACCCCACCGCCGATGCGCCTCGCCTTCTCCGCACTACCGAGCTCGTGGTCGCACCGCATGCTTGCAGCGCCGCTCGCCGCCGCCACGCCGGGGCGCGTGTCCTCTCGGCATCGCCAGAGCTTTATAACCTCACCGCACTCATCCATTCTTCGCTTCTTTGCTCTCGCTTTCTCGCGCTTCTCTGCTTTCGCCGAGAAGAGAACGGCGTAGCGCCGCCTAGCGCCGCCGCCCTTGGCCGCATCGCACCACCGTGATCCACGCCGACGCCGCTCCATTTTGCCCAACCCGGTCCTTGGCGCCCAGTGAATCACGAGGCGATATCGCCGTCTCGCCTCCGGCGATCTCGATTCCGTGAGCTCGCTTGCGATCTGGTGAGTCTCTAGCCTCGCCACTTGGTCCCTTAGGATCGCATGCGATGCACCGAGTCTAATGGCGGGATTGTTTCGCTTTGTGCATCGCCAGTGGGCATGCGACCAATTCTTCTCCAAGCTCGGTTTTCGCCGCGTGGAAATTCCGGCCGCTCGAACCTTCTTCCGTCGGCATTATCGCGGTGCTTATTGCTCCTGGTGTTGAGGCAAAGCTTAAGCACACCTTCCGGTCTTCTCGGCTCGCAGCGCCTTCTCCGCAAGCACCGTGTCTTCTTCTCCGCCTCCGCTCGCGCTTGACCACCGCCATCCCGTGGGTCGCGTCACCACCATCGTTTCACGAGCTTAGAACCCGGCAAGGTATCACTCACTCGCCGTAAACCCTCTCGTTAGCAGCAATGCGCGCCGCCGCCGCCGCCTTCGCGTTTCGCGGTGAACCGCCGGTGAAGTTTAGTTTAGCGCTAATCTCGCTCGAAGTCGCCGCCATGTGGGTCCATGCCGCCGCTAGTGGTTGTGTAACTCGTGATACGCTTTGTCCGTCGGAAGCGTATTTCTGCGTAGTATATGTTAGAAGTACACTTTGATAAGTCAAAGACGATTCTTAGAATACGCCGACGTCACTTTCGCGCAAGGGTTGTTGCTCGTCAAGACTTTCGCGCAGGCCCGCTCACGCTGTCTGGGGCTAGATAGCGTGGGTAGAAAAAGGATTAAATGCTTTAGTATTTCAGTAATGTGTTTCTGTTGCCTCGTTAATTCATTTAAACTTAGAAAATGCATAACTAATTCAAATTTTATCTAAATCGCATGAATCCAAAGGTCGTTAATTTTCATTTTAAATGTGGTATCTACTAAAATTAGTTTCAACCTTGTATCTGTAGCAAAACCTCGTTAATTAATTAATTGTTGTTTTATGTATCTTCTAAATTAGAAAATGTATCTCTCTTTCAATAATTGTCCAAATCCAAAGGTGAAACCAATTCTCAGTAAAATTTCATTTTTAGTATACTAATTTTCGTGATAGGTTCTAGATATCGTTTTTGTGCACAAAAATTTGTTAAGTAATTAACTAGTGTTTGATGTGTTTTTAGCTTAGAAAATTCATGGAAAATTCTTAATAACTTAAAATGATTTGTTCTCTGCTTCTAAAATTTTGTTATATCATGCTTAGGTTGTTTGTGTGAGTTTGGTATGTTTTGATGTTGTTGTATGGTTGAGTTTTGTCGGTTTTTCGCTCTTATTCACATTATTTGTTCTATCGTTAGATTCGATATTTGCGGTAACCCCAGAACGACCCTCCGCAACAAATTGAGCAACAAAGAACTGTGCAAGCGCTTTGATCATTTTATCCCAAAGTATTTTAAAGTCTAATATTTTGTTTCAACTGTATGTATGCATCGCTTATTTTGTGTTAAATTGGTTAGTTAAACCTTTATATGCATAATCTGTAGGTAAATATTTGTCCTCTACTACCGAGCCTAGGTTATTTGTCGTGATTAGAGTTCACTGGATGAACTCGCCACTTAGTAGATTACGAGTTCGGTTGCTTAGCCATGCTTAGCTACCAGAGTTTTGAGCTATCATCGACTTAGTCGATGATCTTGATCACATGCAATTATTATCGTTCTTATATTCCACTCGTATATGTTAATTGCAAAACAAAACCGAAAACAAAAATGATTTAGACGCAGCACAACAGAAGATTGGTGATCTGTTGGGTGTGATCGAAAGGTGCCCGGTCAATTAAGGACCGAACATCTTGTGAGTTCCTCGTTATCCAGCATTTCGCAAGCTAACCACACTAGAGGGTATGGGACCTCTCTTGACCTAGTACTTTGGCGTGTATTGGCCCGGTCGCAGGAGGTCGCAGGAGGATGGAGGTGGGAGCATGGTAGTTGTCCAAAAGCTTTATCCCGAGTGGGTAGTTGTCTTTTCTGGCTTTACCATGTAAGCGTATGGATTTCTCATCCATCTGAGCGGCTCGTAGTTAATACACAATATTGGAAAAGTCTCGTAGGACTTAGCTGTGCGACATACCTTCTAAGTGTGCTTTGGCTTAAAGGCGATCAAGTGTGGGTACAGTGGTACACCCTGCAGGTTAAAAACTATTCGAATAGCCTGCCCTAGGTGATGGACACGCTTGGGTAAGCTTATCGAGAGTTAGACTACAACATTTAAATTAAAACTTGATGGGTGGTACGAATCGGGATTCGTGCTATTGTTGTGGTGACTATTGGGATAGTCACTTCTAGGTTGTTTACCTTTATTCTTTTATTATTATTTATCCTTTCTGTTATTTCAATCTTAAAAATGAATTGCAAACTTGCCTTTAAACCAGTATACCTTATTGCAAATGAAAATTGGCTTTATGCAAATGAAACATATGGCCTCCACCAAATAAGCTCGCATGTAGCTTATGAACAGTGTCCGCTAGTTCACACGTCTGGCCTTGCGGGTACAAAGACAATCTTTGTACTCGTGTGCTTTGCTTAATGTTTTTGTTGCAGAGGAAGAAGGTGAGCCCCAAGGGCCTTATTTCGTGGAGTCGTTGCCGCTTTCGTGGGCGACTAGACTTGGCGGTCCTGGCCGATGCCTTGTGGGTTGGAGGCACGCCTGATTGGCTTTGTTTATAGCCATCTATGGCACTTTTGCTTCAGCTGTCGTTCTTGTCTATTTGTGTATCTTGTGGCACAGTCGGCCTCGCATGCGTAATAACTCTACTATTTGTTTATCTTCTGTTGGGTAGTGTGGTGTTTGGACTCTATGTTTGGAATGGAGTTGATGTCTAATTTTGTACCGGGGTGTGTATACTGCTTTCTGGGAAGTATACACATCTCGAGGATCAATTTATTTGATTTGTGATGCTAGGACCAGGTGGTTGGTTAAGCATTACAAGCCAAGTAAATTGGGGTCCTCACAGCTGTATGGCTCATTTTAGCACAAAGCAATCTTTATTTGCAATAATGTAATACATTTAAAAGCAAGTTGGCAATTTATTTTTAATGTTGAAATAACAGTGAAATAAAGATAGATACAAGTAACCACCTGGAAGTGACTATCCCAATAGTCACCACAACATAGCACGAATCCCTGATTCGTACCACCCGTCAAATTTTAATTAAAAGGTTGTAGTCTTACTCTTGAAAAGCTTACCCAAGCGTGTCCATAACCTAGACGAGGCTATTCGAATAGTTTTAACCTCATAGGGTGTACCATCTGCATTCACACTTGCATCGCCTTTAAGCCAAAGCACACTTCAAGGTATGCCGGCACTGCTAAGTCCTACGAGACGTTTTCCAATATTGTGTATTAACTACGAGCCGCCAGTATGGATAGAAATCCATACGACATGGTAAAGCCGAAAAGACAACTACCCACTCAGGATAAAACTTTTCGGACAACTACCATACTCCCAACACCATCCCTCCTGCGACCTCCTACGACCCGGAGCCAATACACGCTAAAGTACTAAGTCAAGAGAGGTCCCATATACTCTAGTGTGGTTAGCACGCAAAAATGCCTGGATAACAAAAACTCACAAGATGTTCGGTCCTTAATTGACCTGGGCACCATTCTAGTCACACCCAACAGATCACACCACCTTACCATTGTGCCCAAGTCCAAATCATTTTATTTTCAGTTTTTAGTTTTAACAATTAAACATAGCAGAAATGCTGAAACAAGAAGTTATAATAATTTTGTGTGATCAAGGTTACCGACTAAGTCGATAACCGCCTATTTCTACCGATACTAAGCATATCTAAGCAGTTGAAATCGGATCTACTAAGTGACAAGAGATCATCCAACGATTTCTAATCACAACAAATAACCTAGGCTCAGGTAGTAGAGGAATATCATTTACCTACAGATTATGCAACTAAAGGGCCCACTAACCATATTTTAACACAAAATAGCAATGCATACATACAAGTTGCAAATAAAATATTAGTTTGAATTTAAAGGGATTAACATGATCAAAATGCTTGCCGTTGCTGTTGCTCAATATGTTGCTGAGGCTCACTCTCGATAATACCAGAATCGTCGCAATCTATCGATCAAGCAAAACGAGCAAATAAGAACAAATAACACCGACAATAACCAAACTTCAAATTAATCCAAAGAGCACAAATTTCACACAGCAGATAAAACATGATAAAACAAAATTTTAGAAACAGAGAACAATATTTTTGGAGTTATGAAGAATTTTCTAAGAATTTTCTAAGTTTAACAATACATAAAAGCATCATTTAATTATTTATCAAAATTTATGAACAAAGACATATCTAACACTTATTCTGATAAATAGTACACTAAAAATGAAATTTTACAAAATTGGTTTCACTTGATTTGGATAAGAATTGAATTAGTTATGAATTTTCTAAGTTTAAAAGGATTAATAGTGTAAAAGAAAATCAATTCGGAAATTCTAAAAGCAATGAAAACTTTTCCTACCGGCACCCAGCCAACCCACGGTCACTGACCGATGGGGTCAAGCGAGAAACGCTGACCAGGTCAAACCTGACCCAGCCCCGCCGAAGGTGACGTCGAAAGCGTATTCTAAGAATACGTCTTCGGCTTATCAACACGTAATTCTAACATAAACATACAGAGAAATACGCCTTCTACCGAAAGAAAATGCATTTCGCTATTTTACGCAACACCTTAACCAGCCGAGAGGACCCACATGTCAAGGACTCAGAAGATTATAAACGGCTGGATTTACACTTCTAAACACACTTAACCCAGAAGGGTCCACATGACAGAAATACAGCTAAGAAGGAAATTAGTGCTAATGAGAATGGTTAGACCTTAACCACCGGCGGCTCGACGGAGTTCCCGCACGCGGCCGCGATGGCGAGGTGGAGGATCTGGAGCTGGAGTGGTTCCCTGGGCTCGCGAGAGGCTCCACCAGGTTCACCAGGACCTCGCGAAACTGATGACGGCGACACGGGACCTCGAGGATGCCGGCGGCGAGCTGGCGGCGAACGGAGGCGGAGAAGAAGACACGGCTCACGCGGAGATGACGCTTCGCGACGCAGAAGACTCGGAAGAGCGCCCGGCTCCGCCTTGATCCTGTGGAGCAATAAGCACAAGATGATGACGACGAGGAGGTCCGAGACGGCGGAATCACCACGACGGTGAAACACCGAGCTCGGAGAAGAACCGGCCGACGCCTCAACAATGCACCAAAAGCGAAAAAGAACCTACCATAAGTCTCGGTGGAGAAATGCGATCACGAGGACCAAAGCCGAGGTTAAAGACTCACTAAACGCCCTAACGGCGCGGGCGAGGTCGCCGGAGGCGGAGACGATGAAGTCGCACTTGATGATTCACTGGACGCCAAAGACCCGGAATGGGCAAAATGGAGGCGGCAACGAGCGTGGATCATGGTGGTGCGGTTGCCGGGCTAGAAGGGCGGCGCTAACATAGCGGCATCGCTCGGCTTCTTCTCCCACGGGAACCATGAAATGGGCGGAGGCATAGAGTGAAGCAAACGAGAAATGGGTGGGTGCGGTGAGATGATGAAGACCGCGCGACACTTCGAGAGGGACACGCGCATACGAGGTGGCAACGACGAGGTACGTGGCGCGCATGCTATCGCCAATGAGCTCCGGTGAGACGTGGAGAAGACGAGGGCGATACTGACAAGGGGGACCCACTCGTCAGCGACGGTGACAAAGCGGCATGAGTCGGGGTCTGATGCGGTTCAAAGATTTGGTTCGACTCGATCAAATAGATGTCGATCGTTCGATCTAGAATGGACGGTTGAGATGAAAGGATGCAATCGGACTGGTTGATTGTTTCAGACGATACGAACCACACGATCAAAGATCCGATGGTGGAGAGTGATCGGCTCGCGCGGTGCAGCTAGGCGGTGCGGCTGAGCTGCGGCGCGGATCGGACTCGAGCAGAGTCGGGTCCAAACCCGAGGAACAAGTGATTTCAGATTCTGATTTCAAAAAGGCTGAGAAGATTGGGGAATTTTTAGAGGCAGCTCCAAATCTCCAAAAATTCCGAAATTTTTATGGTAACTCCTCTGGATAGAGAGAAACCTTGCATAATTTTTCCAGGAATTTTTAGGCAATTCAGTATTCCCAAGAAAATTCACAAGCTGCTGTCCCAAAGAGTTGACCAGAATTTAAACTAGTTTGACTTGCTCATTTGAAATAGCAAATAAAATCTAAAAATTGTGAGATTTTGCAGAGAGGTGACTAGGAAGGTTAGGAAGGTAGGGAAAATACTTCCAGAGGATGATCATGAGTTTTTGACTTCTTTTTTTCTCTTTGTGTTTATAGTTTGGGTTGTATGTTTTCAATTGTTTTCAAAATTTTAAAGACAAGGGAAAATCAAACAAAAATTTTAGGAAATTAATACATGCTCAAAAGTTTTAAATTATACTCATTTTATTACATTTGAAGTACAAACCCTAAATTAGGGATGTTACAAATCTCCCCCCTTACAGGAATCTCGCCCCGAGATTCGGATCACTGAGAAAAGAAGGATGGATAGTCTGCACGGAGACGATCTTCCCGCTCCCAAGTGGCCTCATCCTCGGAGTGATTTGACCACTGGACTTTAAGGAACTTGATGGCACCATTTCTTGTCCTTCGCTCAGATTCCTCAAGAATACGAACAGGACGCTCACGGTAGGTCAAATCTTCTTGCACATCGAGATTTTCCAACGGAGTTTCTTCGGTCGGAACACGAAGGTACTTTTTCAATTGGGACACATGGAACACATCATGCACCCCTTCAAGTGTAGCTGGCAACTCCAACTTGTACACAACAGCTCCCACTTTCTTGATGATGCGATAAGGTCCAACATATCGAGGAGCTAACTTGCCCTTGACGCCGAAACGTCGGTGCCCTTTTAGAGGCGAGACTTTGAGATAAACAAAGTCATTGGGCTGGAAACTCAACTCACGGCGACGACGATCTGCATAACTCTTTTGCTCGGATCGGGCCACACGCAGATGCTCATAATCAAGTGAACTCGACTTTCACCTTCATTGATAGAGTTCCGGCCGAAAACCGCTCTCACCGGCCACTGGGTTCAACGGTGTTCTGCGCTTTCTCCCATACAAGGCTTCAAATGGTGCCATGCCAAGACTAGCTCGAAATCGTTGTTATAGGAGAATTCCGCAAGTGACAAACACTTCTCCCAATTCTTTCCATAGGAAAGAACACAAGCGCGAGCATATCTTCCAACACTTGGTTGACTCGCCACCCGACCGCCGCTTTGGGGATGAAATGTTGTAATCAAGGAAAGACGGGTTCCCATAGCTTCTTGCAATTTGTGCCAAAATCGAGAGCTAAAAGAGAACCACGATCGATACAATCGCTCGTGGCACACCATGCAAGCTCACAATACGGGATATGTAGAGGTCCGCCAATGACCGACATTGAGAGTAGTACCACCGCGTAGTGTGCTACTTTAGTCACCGATCGATAACAACCCGTGATAGCATCCTTCCCGTAAGAACTACGGGCAAACCGTGATGAAGTCCATACCAACGGAATCCCACTTCCACTCGTGCACCGCAAAGGTGAAGAAGACCTCCTGGCGCTGATGTTCGCCTTCACACGACAACACACGTCGCACTCTCAAGAACGAACTTGGCAATCTCGCGCTTCATTCGGGTCCACTAGAATCTCTGACGAAGATCTTGATACATCTTGGTGGCCCCGGGATGGATGGACAAGGGAGAATCATGGGCTTCGCGGAGAATCAAATCCCGTAATTCCATGACTTTTGGAATCACAAGCCGCTGCCCAAACCACACAACACCGTGCTCATCTTCTGAGAAACATCTGGCTGTCCCATTCCTGATGTTCTCCTAGATGTGACCTACACCATCATCAGATTGTTGTGCTGCCTTGATTTGATCCACCAAGGTTTGTTGCACAACCAAAGCAGCAAGGGAACCGTGCTCAACTAAACCCAGATTGAGCCGCTGAAATTCTTCAAGAAGGGCGTGTCGCGCTCTTGGAGCATCAAAGTATTGCAATACACTTTTCGACTCAGTGCATCAGCAACAACATTGGCCTTGCCCGGATGATACTGAATGCCCATGTCATAATCTTGGATCAATTCCAACCATCTTCTTTGCCTGAGGTTCAGATCTAGCTGGGTGAACAAATACTTCAAGCTCTTGTGATCAGAATACACCTCACAGCGGTTACCGATCAGATAATGCCGCCAAATCTTAAGTGCATGAACCACAGCAGCTAACTCCAAATCATGGGTAGGATAGTTGAGTTCATGAGGCCTCAACTGCCTTGATGCAAATGCCACTGCCTTGCCTTCTTGCATAAGAACACAACCGAGTCCCCACGAGAGGCATCGCAAAAGATATCAAGCTCTTGTGGACATCGGGAAGAACAAGAACAGGGTGATGTCAATCGCCGCTTGAGTTCCCGGAAGCTTTCATCACAAGCGTAAGACCACACAAACTTCTTGTCCTTCTTGAGCAATTCAGTCATCGGCTTCGCGATCTTGGAGAAATTCTCGATAAAGCGGCGGTAGTAACCTGCTAAACCAAGAAAACTCCGAACATCGGTGACGGACTTGGGCTGACCCCAAGATAGCACATCATTGACCTTGCTAGGATCCACAGCTACGCCTCCGGCCGAAAGGACATGGCCTAAGAATGCCACTTCCTTCAACCAGAATTCGCACTTGCTGAATTTTGCATATAGCTGATGCTCACGCAGCTTTCCCAGCACAAGCTTCAGATGCTCAGCATGCTCTTCTTTATTCTTGGAGTAGATAAGAATGTCATCAATAAACACCACCACAAACTTATCCATGTATTCCATGAATACGGAGTTCATAAGATTCAAGAACAAAGCGGAGCATTGGTCAAGCCGAAGACATGACGATGTACTCAGAAGACCATAACGAGTAGTGAAAGCCGTCTTCGGAATATCCTCAGCCCTGATTCTGACTTGATGATATCCTAATCTCAAGTCAATCTTGGAGAAGACCTGGGCTCCAGACAACTGGTCAAACAAATCATCAATGCGGGGCAATGGATACTTGTTCTTCACCGTCACTTCATTAAGCGGACGGTAATCAACACACATGTGCAAAGTCTTGTCCTTCTTCTTCACAAAGATCACTGGACAACCCCAAGGAGATGACCTAGGATGGATAAAACCCTTCGCTTGAAGCTCACCTAGTTGCTTCTTCAACTCCACCAACTCATTGGGAGGCATCCGATACGGCGCCTTCGAAATCGGGGCGGTACTGGGCAGCAACTCAATGACAAACTCAAGGTCTCAAACTGGAGGTATCCCAAGCAAATCTTCGGGGAAAACATCCACGAAGTCACAAACTGTGGGAACATCCTGGATCTCCAATACTGGCTTTGCTTCAAGTGCACAAAGGTGTGGCCCTTGCAGCTGCGGTGAAAATCCAACCAGTTTGCCGGAGGGACTGGTGAGATAGACGATCTTCGTGGCACAATCAATTTGCCCCAGATGTTGGGACAACCAATCCATGCCAAGAATCACATCCAGACTTGCTGAGTTGAGCAGGATAAGATTTGCCAAGAATCTTACACCTTCAATTTCAATCGAAACATCCCGGCATTCTAGATTGACTCTCATTTCCGAACCCGGAGAACGAATAAGCAAAGGTACCCCCAAAGGAACACAGTGAAGACCACTAGCCGCAGCAAATGATCTTAAAATAAAAGAATGCGATGCTCCTGAATCAAATAAAACTGCAGCAGGACGAGTGTTAACAAGAAGTGTACCCAGCACAACGTCAGGCGCCTCCTGAGCCTCCTCACCGAGATATGGTTGACTCGCCAACGCCACACCCCGGGTCTTCTCGATGATCTTCTCGTCGTGAATGACCACTCCTTGCCGCGCCCTCCATTAGGACGAGGGGCCGCCCAAAGACTCTAGGGCAAGCGTTGGCGAGTGGCCCTTGTTGTGACATCGAAACAAGTAACCTCGCCACCGGGTTACGGATGCCACCTCTTCTGGCCGCAGTGCGCATGGATCAATCACGCTCGCGGGAACGGTGAATCGGCGCCGATGGCCTCGGCGGTGGGGAAGCCAAAGAACGGGCCCCGTGTAGGCCCAACACGGGACGGAGAGGCGGCTCGCGCAGATCGGGCCTCCCACTTGCGCTTGCGGGATTCACCCAGCGCCTTCGCTTTGTGCTCGGCGACAATAGCCTTGTCCACCAAGGTCCAAAATCAGCAAAGTCCACCACAGAGCTTGTCATGCAGCTCCTCGCATGCACCCTCCATAAACTTCTCTGCTTGGCCTCACGGTGGCCACCTCGGCAGAGCGCACTCGCCAAATGATTGAACTCATGGAGGTACTCAACACGCATTTGCGCCTGCTTGAGCGCAAGGAATTCTTTCTTCTTCAGCTTCACAAGACCGGCGGGGACATGAGCCCGACGAAAGCAGCTGAAACTCCTCCCATGTGACCACATGGCGGTGGTCGCATGGCGAGGAAGTTCTCCCACCACGAGTGCTGCACCTCAAGCCGGTGAGATGCAAACAAAGGCCTTCTCCCGATCATCGCACCGAGCGATGTTGAGCTTCACAACCGCACGCAGCCAATCATCTGCGCCAAGTGGGTCCTCGACCGAGAAAGTCGGCGGCTACGCACGGGAACTCCGCAAGTCCCCACGAGTCCGTGCCCACCACCTCCCGGTCCCGAGGCACTCGCGGAATGGAAGTGTTCTCGCGATGACCTCCGTAATCCGTGTCGGTCCATACGATTCCGCCGATTCGAGCGAGAACCTCAGCCATAGTCGGAGGAGAGGGAAGTTCCTCATCGTAACCACCGGCTGATTTCGACCACTACGGGTTCCACCAGCCATCCTGTTCCATCAAGAAAGTTAGTAATAATTTTATTACAGAAAACATAGAAAGCAAGCATCCACTTATCACAACAAACTCTCATAGTTCAACAACAAGGCAAAGTTGCAACTCATAAAATCAACTTCCCAATATGACTAACTCGTATGGAAGAACGAGCAATCATTTTAGGAAGACAATTTCGAAACACAGCTGGTACCAAGTAAAATCTTCTACGAACAAGTCAGACATTTAACTAACTCATATTTCATCTTACCCTTTTATCCCTACGAATTTGGTTATCCTCTTATTTCTAATCCTACACACTAAACACTAGCTGGCTGTTCAGACTTTCTTCCTTAAGTCCCTGGCCGAAGTCTTCAGCTCCAGAAGTCTCGATTTTCCCTTGACAGACAGCCAACACTAATGGTTACAACTCTCTTAACTATCTTTTGGAAGGAAAGAGGGGAACAAAAGTTTCAAAACTCAAAATAGAGTAAGATGAGAGTAGAAAGCTAAGATAGATAAGGAGTAAAATCTGAGAATCTACTTAAACTTTCATAAACTATTTGTTACTTTGAAAATAAGCTTTTGCTAAATATCCTAAGGACGACTATGCTTGGGTTACTACGATCAGGATGGCTCTAATACCAACTTTGTGAGGACCCCAGTTTATTTGGCTTGTAATGCTTAACCAACCACCTGGTCCTAGCATCACAAATCAAATAAACTAAGCCTCGAGACATGCATACTTCCGAGAACTGCAGTATGCACACCTCTTCACAAAATTATGCATCAACTCCATTCTAAACATAGAGTCCAAACATCACAGTATTAAACAGATGATAGCATAGTAGACTTATTACAACAAAGGCCGACCGGCCAAATTACGACAGGTAACTAATTAAACAGCGGAAGCAAAAGTGCCATAAGATGGCTATAAACAAAGCCAATTAGTGTGCCTTAGCCCACAAGGCAACCGACCGGACCGTCAAGCTAGTCGTCCCAGAACCCGCACATCTCACAGAAGTAAGGCCCTTGGGGCTCACCCTCCTCTACAACAAAAATATTAAGAAGCATATGAGTACAAAAATTGTTTTGTACTGCAAGACCGACGTGTGGACTAGCGCACCTATATATATGCTACATGCAGGCTTATCTGGTGGAGGCCATATATTTCATTTGCATAAAGCCAACTTTTATTTGCAATAATGTATTACAGTTTAACGGCAAGTTTACAATTCATTTTTACTGTTGAAATAACTGCGAAATAAAGATAGATACAAGTAACCACCTGGAAGTGACTACCCCAATAGTCACCACAACATAGCACGAATCCCTGATTCGTACCACCCATCAAATTTTAGTTAAAAGGTTGTAGTCTAACTCTTGAAAAGCTTACCCAAGCGTGTCTATAACCTAGGACGAGGCTATTCGAATAGTTTTAACCCTGCAGGGGTGTACCACTGTACCCACACTTCAGACCGCCTTTAAGCCAAAACGCACTTCCGAAGGTATGCTGACACGGCTAAGTCCTACGAGACGTTTTCCAATATTGTGTATTAACTTCGAGCCGCCCGTATGCATAGAAATCCATACGCGACATGGTAAAGCCGAAAAGACAACTACCCACTCAGGATAAAGCTTTTCGGACAACTACCATGCTCCCAACACCATCCCTCCTACGACCTCCTGCGACCCGGAGCCAATACACGCCAAAGTACTAAGTCAAGAGAGGTCCCATATACTCTAGTGTGGTTAGCACGCAAAAATGCCTGGATAACAGGTACTCACAAGATGTTCGGTCCTTAATTGACTCGGGCACCATTCCAGTCACACCCAACAGATCACACCAACTTACCATTGTGCCCAAGTCCAAATCATTTTATTTTCAGTTTTTAGTTTAAACATAGCAAAAATGCTGAAACAAAAAGTTATAATAATTTTGTGTGATCAAGGTTACCGACTAAGTCGATAACCGCCCATTTCTACCAATACTAAGCATGTCTAAGCAGTTGAAATCGTATCTACTAAGTGACAAGAGACCATCCAACAATCTCTAATCACAGCAAATAACCTAAGCTCAAGTAGTAGAGGAATATTATTTGCCTGCAGATTATGCAACTAATGGGCTCACTAACTATATTTAAACAAAAATAGCAATGCGTACATATGAGTTGCAAACAAAATATTAGTTTGAACATAAAGGAATTAACATGATCAAACTGATTGCCTGGTTGCTGTTGCTCGATATGTTGTTTGAGGCTCACTCTCAATAATACCGAATCGCCAACCTATCGATTAAGCAAAACGAGCAAATAAGAACAAATAACACCGACAAGAGCCAAACTTCAAATTAATCCAAAGAGCACAAATTTCACACAGCAGTTAGAGCATGGTTTTACAAAATTTTAGAAACAGAGAACAATATTTTTGGAGTTATGAAGAATTTTCTAAGTTTAACAATACATAAAAGCATCATTTAATTATTTAACACAATTTATGAACAAAGACACATCTAAAACCTATTCGATAAATTGTACACTAAAAATGAAAATTTACAAAATTGGATTCACTTGATTTGTATCAAAATTGAATTAGTTATGAATTTTCTAAGTTTAATTGAATTATCAGTGCAACAGAAATACATTTCGGAAATCTTTAAAGCATTAAAACCTTTTTCTACCGACGCATAGATGAGCCACGGCCATCGACAAAGTGGACCGAAAGCGAAAGGTTGACCAGTCGACCGACCCAACATATACGTCTTCTGCTTAACAAAGTGCAATCCTAACATATACGCACAGAGAAATATGTTTCCTAAAAGACAAAACGTATTCCCGAAGTTTACACAAACACTTAAACGGTAATATGGGCCTAGATGTCATGGACTCGTGAGGATAAAACGACCGAAATAAAATTTCTAAACGCGTTAAGATAAGGGGGCCCACAAGTCGTTGATACAAACTAAAAGATGATTAGCACTAACGAGGAGGTTAGACTTAACGCCCACGGCGGCTCGACGGAGTTCATACGCGCCGCGATGGCTAGGTAGAGGATCCGAGCCGAGAGGTGCTCTGGCTCGGAGTGACACTTTCAGTTCACCGCGTCCTCGCAAACCCGATGACGGCGACATCGACCATCGAGGATGCCGCGCGAGCCGGCGGCGAACGGAGGCGGAGAAGAAGACACGGCCCCACGGAGAGGACGCCAGAGCTTCTAGAAGACTCGGAAGGTGCGCCACGCCGCCTTTGACCCGGAGCAATAAGCACAAGATGATGACGACGGCGGAGGTCCGAGACGGCCGGAATCGCCGCGGGCGAATCACCGTGCTCGAGAAGAATCGCCGCACGCTCAATGATGCACCAAAGAGAAAAGATCCCACCTAAGTCTCGTGGATAAATGCGATCACGAGGACCAGTGCCGAGGTTAAAGATCACCGTAACGCCCTAACGCTGCGGGGCCGAGGCTGCCGGAGGCGGAGATGACGGTCGCACTTGGTGATTCACCGACGCCAATGACCCGATCGGGCAAAATGGACGCGCACCGAGTGTGGATCACGATGGTGAGGTGTGGGCTCAAGGGCTACCTAACGCGGGCGGCGCCGCTGTTTCCTCCTACCTAAACAAGAAATCGGCGGAGATAGCACGAGAACGCAAAGGAGAAGAAGTGGGTGAGCTCAGGGGCTTAATGAAGTCGCGGCGATGCCTCCCAGCCGGACACGAGGGCATAAAGGTGGCAGCGACGAGGTACGTGGCGCGCATGCGATCGCCAGCGAGCTCCGGCGAGACGCGGAGAAGACGAGGGCGATACTGACAAGGGGGACCCACTCGTCAGCGACGGTGACAAAGTGGCGCGAGTCGGGGTCTGGTGCAGTTCCACAAACTGGTTCGACTCGATCGGAAAGATGCCGACCGTTTGATCTAGAATGGACGGTCGAGATCCACTGGTGCAATAGGACGGTCCGATTGTTTCGGACGCACGAGGGCCACACGATGTGCATCGGACGGCTGACGATGATCAGGCTCGGCGGTGCAGCTAGGCGGTGCGGCTGAGCCAATCGGCGCGGTCGGACTTGAGCCAGAGTCGGGTCCGAGCCCAACAAACAGTGATTTCAGATCTGAATTAAAAAGGCAGAGAAGGTTTGGGGAATTTTTAGAGGTAGCTCCAGAGCTCCAAAAATTCTGAAATTTTTATGGGAGCTTCCTGAGACAGAGAACAACCTTGCATAATTTTTCCAGGAATTTTTATGCAATGCATTATTCCCAGGAAAATTCACAAGCTGCTGTCCCAAAGAGTTGACCAGAATTTAAACTGGATTGACTTGCCATTTTGAAAATGCAAACAAAATCTAAAAATTGTGAGATTTTGCAGAGAGGTGGCTAGGAAGGTTAGGAAGGTAGGAAAAATACTTCGAGAGGATGATCATGAGATTAGGATTGAAAATTTTGTTGACAACAACTTGTATCACAATAACATGGTTCTAAAAATAGAAATTGCTAGGGGAAAATCTTAGAAAATTTCCAAATGATTTCATGAGGCATCAAAAGTTTTAATTTATCCTCATAATATTACATTTGAAACACAAACCCTAACTTAGGGCTGTTACACCAAGACTGGAAGAACAGGAGAAACACCAGAATTTCTCTATTAAATTCGAATTCGAATTAAAATTGTACTGTTTCTTCTTCCTAAACAGTAACAGGATATTACATTCTACTCCCCTTAACAGGATTCGACCCCGAATCTAATACACGAAAGTAAACCACGATTGGAAATTTTTAATACGAAGATTACACACGTGATGTAAACAAGTCTGGATACTGTTCGTGCATGCGAGACTCCAGTTCCCATGTAGCCTCTCTCTCAGTCTGATGAGACCAAAGAACCTTGACATACTTCAGATTCTTATTCCTCAGAGCCTGCTCTGACTCTTCCAGAATTTTCACTGGCCAGGACTCAAAAGTAAGATCCTACGCTATGCTCAACGGCTCTAATGGAATAGCATGCTCCGGGTCCCTTAAGAATTTCCTCAGCATTGATACATGAAACACATTATGAATTCCACGCATGGATTCAGGAAGATCCAAGCGATAAGCCAAATTCTCAATTCGTGCCACGATTGGAAATGGTCCAATATACCTCGGGCTGAGCTTCCCTTTGGTTCCAAAACGCACTATGCCTTTGGTGGGTGATAATCTCAAAAGAACATCATCAACCACCTCAAATTCCAAATCTCGCCTTCTGACATCTGCATAGCTCCTCTGTCGGCTCTGAGTAGCTAGCAAATTCTTCCTAACCTCTGCCACTCTGGCCACAGTTTGCTGAACCCAATCTGGACCCAACACTGCCCGCTCTCCCACTTCATCCCAGCACAACGGGGATCTGCACTTCCGTCCATAGAGAACCTCAAATGGTGCAGCTCGAATGCTAGAGTGATAACTGTTGTTATAGGCGAACTCTGCCAAAGCTAGGTGGTCTTCCCAACCTCCCTTCTAGGACATAATACAACATCTAAGCATATCCTCTAGGGTCTGAATTGTGCGCTCAGACTGACCATCTGTTTGGGGATGAAACTTGGTACTAAGACGAAGCTGTGTGCCCAATGCACTTTGCAAGCTCTCCCAAAACTTGGAGACAAACTTGGCATCTCGATCTGAAATAATAGTCTTCGGGACCCCGTGCAACCACACTATCTCTCGCACATAGAGAGGAGCCAAATCACTAGCTGAGTTAGTTGTACGAATAGGAATGAAATGTGTCGACTTACTGAACCGGTCCACTATGACCCAAATAGCATCCTTCCCTCGCTGCGTGTGGGGTAAACCAACTACAAAATCCATGGAGATGTCATCCCATGGACAAACTGGAACCTCTAAAGGTTGCAACAAACCTGCTGGTCGCTTATGCTCAGCATTGACCCGTTGGCAAACTCCACAAGACACTACATACTGAGCGATATCAACCTTCATCCTTTTCCGCTAGAAACTCTTCTTCAAATCCTTGTACATCTTGGTCTCACCAGGATGTACGGTATACGGAGTGCGGTGCGCTTCCCTTAGAATCTCATCTTTGACCTGTGCCTCCTGTGGCACACAGAGGCGGCCTTTAAATCGCAACGCACCGAACCGTCTAAGCTGAAATGGCCTTCCTTGCCCTCCTCTAGGTGCTTCCTCACCCGCTGGAGCATCTGATCATGCTGTTGTGCCTCCCGCACTCGATCTGGAATAGCTGACTTGAGAAGCAAACGAGTCTCAGCCTGGGTGGTACCCGCAAAACAATAGGAGATATCCATATGCTCAAAATCAGTAATGAGACAACTGAGAGTAGGAGGTGTCGCCTTGCGACTCAGGGCATCTGCTACAACATTTGCCTTGCCTGGGTGATACTGAATGGTGAGATCATAATCTTTTATCAACTCTAACCATCTCCTTTGTCTTAGGTTCAGATCTTTCTGGGTAAAGATGTATTTCAGACTCTTGTGATCGGTGAATATATCACAAGATTCTCCATACAAATAATGGCGCCAGATCTTTAAAGCAAGAACCACTGCGGTTAGCTCTAAATCATGAGTAGGATAATTCTGCTCATGCTTCTTCAACTGTCTCGATGCATAGGCAATCACCTTACCGTCCTGCATGAGCACACAACCAAGTCCAACTCTAGAAGCATCTGAATAAATTGTGAAACGCTTCCCAGGCTCTAGAAGAGTAAGAATGGGAGCGGTCACCAACTTATCTTTCAAAGTACAGAAACTGCACTCACACACATCTGACCACTGAAACTTGACACCTTTCTGTGTCAGCGATACATCGGTCTAGCAATGGTAGAGAAACCCTCCACGAAGCGCCGGTAATAACCAGCTAAACCCAGAAAACTCCTCACTTCCTTGACATTTGTTGGCCTTTTCCATTCTACCACTGTTGAGATCTTGCTAGGATCAATTGAAATGCCCTCTTGATTGATTACATGGCCCAGAAACCCAACTTCAGAAATCCAGAATTCACACTTTTTTAGCTTGGTGTAAAATTGGTTCTCTCTTAAGGTCTCGTGAACCAACCTCAAGTGCTGTTCGTGATCCTCTTCTGTCTTGGAGTAGATCAGGATATCATCAATAAATACCACCACAAAGTCATCAAGGTATCGATGCAGCATACTGTTCATGGCTTCCATGAAAACTGCAGGAGCATTTGTTAGTCCAAACGACATAACTTTATACTCATAATGACCATACCTCGTAGAGAAAGCCGTCTTCTCAATATCTTGTTCCCGAACATGAATTTGATTATACCATGACTGAAGGTCAATTTTAGAGAATACCTTGGCTCCCTTCAGCTGATCAAAGAGATCCTTAATGCGGGGCAAAGGATATTTATTCTTCACAGTAGCCTGATTAAGAGCCCGGTAGTCCACACACATACGCCAGCTGCCATCTTTCTTCTTAGTAAATAGAATAGGCGCTCCCACGGCGAAACACTGCGCCGAATCATATCTTTGGACAGTAAGCCGTCCAATTGTTTCTTCAACTCCTCCTCGAAGGGTCGTGCCAAACGATATGGAGACATTGAAATACGTCGGGTTCCCGGAATAAGATCAATCCGGAACTCCACTTTCTGCGCTGGGGGTATCCCAGGAAGTTCAACAGGAAAGACATCAGGAAACTCATTCACCACGGAAATATCCTCAATGCATAGTGAATAATCAGCCTTCTCGCTGAGAGACCAAAGCAACCCAATGGTTGAGGCACGGTAACTGAATAACCAGTCCATGCCTAGAATAACATCAAAAGGTGACAACTGAATTACCATAAGGTTAGTAGTGAAATTTTCATCATCAATAATGATGGAACAACCTGGACAGGCGGTAGAGTTAGAAATAAGACCCCCCCCCCAGAGAACTGACTACGACGGATTCAGAAATATGCTGCAAACTCAAACCCGCTCTTCTAGCAAATTCTAGGGACACAAAAGAATAGGTAGCCCCTGAATCAAAAAGAACGAAAGCTTCATAGGAATCAACTAGCAAGGTACCTGTCACGACGTCAGGACGGCCCACAGTGTCAAAAGTAGGCATGGCGTAGACTCCCGGTGGTGCCGGAGCAGAAGACGCACCGACACTCCGCGAAGGGTGAACAGGAACTGCTGCTGGTGAAGTGAACGATGGCGGAGCAGCTAGCACAGGGTTCCAGTAGAACGCCGTAGGAGGTGCAGGAGTAAACGCTGCAGGAGGAACTCATCCTAAAGAGAACTGAGGCGCAGGAACAGTAGCTAGAGTCTGAACTGAACCTCGAGGAGCACTGGAAGAAGATGCTGCTGGAACTGTCTCCCACTTAATGATACTTGCTGGGTTTTGTTTGCATACGGACAACTTGTGGCCCTCCCGACCACACTGACGACATGTCCCTTTGAAAGAACATTCTAAAGACCGGTGCCCCTCACCACACCTGAAGCATTTCATACCTTGACCTGGGACAGGGTGCATCAGTGGTGTGGATGATGAAGAATGAGGCGCCGATGAAGAAGACTGCCACTGCTGACCAGAACAAGTGTGTCGACTCCCTTGAAACTTCTTGGAAGCAGGTCGCTGAGAAGACCCACCTCCCCCGCCAAAACTCTGCTTCTGACCACCGCCAGAACCACTAGCGGGAACAGGGCCACCAGTAGTCTGCCTCTGCGAAGAAAGATCCTTCTCCAGCTCCATTCCCCTGGCCTACTCAACCATAGAGCTGAAGTCACGCAAACCAGTCGCTCCTAGGACGTGGTGATACTCCTGATTGAGGCCCCGGCGGAACCTCTTGGCCTTCTCCCGGTCATCATTAGCCACCGCGGGTACAAAGCGTACCAAATTATTGAATTCGGTCTCATACTCTAACACTGACATCTTCCCTTGGACAAGTGTCAGTAACCATTGCTCCATCCTCTCAAGGAATGAATCTGAATAATATTTGGCTCGAATCGCTTCCACTAATACTTCCCAAGTGATCGTCTCGAATCGGGTCCTTGCTGACAGAACCCCTTCCCACTAGATATCAGCTTGGCCCTTTAGTTGAAAAGCCACAAACCGCGCATTCTGCGCTGAGGTCATCTCTAATGCACCAAACTGCCGCTTCCATATAACGTAACCAATTAGCACCAACCGCAGCATTCGCCCATCAAAGGTGTCGAGATGAAGCGACATCCACTCGCGGAGGCTGATCCTAGCCTCGGGTGTAATCGCAAAGAACAAATGGTTTCGCAACAGTGCAGTTGCGTAGAGGAGCCGCTCGCACTGCCGACGGTTGTCGGATCTCCTTTGAAGATTCTGAATTATAATGGCGGATGCGGCCTATGGGTCTGCAGCTGGGTGAGCAGCTGAGGCAACCTCCTCAGCGGTCCCACCAGCAGCCTCCTCGGTCGAGGATGAAGACACAACCGGACCGCGCCCACGACCCGGCGGACGACCACGACCACAACCTGCTCCACGGCCACGGTCTCCTCCTCTCGCCATCTAAGAACACCACAGTAAATAAAACTAAGCATTTAGCTTAACGGTAATATAAGCACAAAACAACTCAACAATTGCTCAATACGTGATTCACAATAATGGAAATGCGAAAACAAAGAATTTACGCAACCCCACCTACTGTGCACAGTGTGGTAGTTTTAATATTTTACTAACCACGGACCTAAAGCTCGCTCTGATACCAACTGTAACACCCTGGCTATTCGGAAGCCAAAATGCTACCTAAATGCCTAACATACAACAATACTGCGGAAGAACTTCAAAGATAACTCATCAACTAAACAAAAAAAAAACATCTTTTAGAACCTAAGCAGGAATTAAAAACTGAATCCAACAAAAGTTCACCAATTCCAATTATTTAAGTCTACTGTGTAACATCCCAAGTTTTGGACTTGTGTTTCAAATGTAAGAAAATGAGTAGAAATTAAAACTTTTTCTTACATCATGTATTTCCTGTCTGTTCTAAACAATTATTGTATAAGAATTATGAAAATGCAAAGTCACAAGTCATTTGATCCAAATCTTGGCTTTCAAAAAACATTCTTATCAAATCTTGTGATCATCCTTTGAAAATATTTTTCCCAGGTTCTAGGGATCTCATTAACTCAATATCTCATTCTCATTAACGCAATATCATAATCTCATTCAATCCATGTCATCAATACCATGTATAAGAATAAGCTTAACAAAAGCATAATAAATAGCATGATAAGTAATATCAATGACAATGGCGAACAATCTATTGTTCACCACTCTACCATGTACTTGCCTTTAGTGTTGCGATGCGTTAGGAGGCAAAGACGATGCCGCTAACCTCAAGCCTCACCTCCTACACCATTAGATTACTCAATAAGAACCACGACATCAAGACACTACTCGCAGCACATACCCCAAAAACCCAACGTTTAAATTACATTCTTTACTCGAATTGAACTAGAATCTAGCAGGAAGCTGTAAAGGACAACAGAGATGAAAACTATCATAACTTTTGATCCGTACGTCGGAATTAAGTGATCTTGGCGGCCACTGAAAGCTAAGAACATTATCTAAATATCTCTAGGAGATGAAAACCTCTAATTCGACCTCTAAAAACCCGAAAACAATCGCACAACCTTCTGGACAGAATTGAATCTCTAACCGTAGCAAATCGAACCAATCAATTCTAAGCGAATTCACATATATACTACTAATCAAACAACGAAGATCAACACCATACCCTTCAAGCACCCAGAAGACGATGAAGAAACCCCATGAAGACCATCTCTCCTCTTATCCTCCTCTTCTCTTCTTTCCTTCTTCCTTCCTCTGGTTGATCTTCCTCTTCCTGGCCGGCATTAATGGAGAGGTAGTGCTACAAGACTCGTTGTGCTACAAAGGTCGCGCGGTGCTACAAAGGTGCGGTGGCGCCATGCCATGCGTGCACAAGAAATGCTAGGTTTGTACCTCTTAAGCCCCTTCCCACTTGGGCCAAAGAGCTATGGGCCGAAGGCCCAAATTGTAATACTCCTCCCAAATTCTGAATTTTCCTTTCTAATTATATTTAATTTCAGTATTAATCATTTATTTATTGTATATTTAAACGAGATATTACACACTTGATGGGGAAAATCTGGACAGCAAGTTTCATATTTTGGACAGCTAGCTATTAATAGTATATAGTGCTGAAAATGAGAGGTAAATTCAACTAAAACTTGTGGGGGATAAAAGGGTAAGAACTGATATGAATTAGCTAAGTATCTAACCTTTCATTAGGTGATTTTTGCCTTGCTTCTAGCTGTGTCAAACCAAGGGTTGATTGCTGAAATTTTACCTTCCTAAACCGATTGCTCGTTCTTTCCATACGAGTTAGTCATATCGGGGAGTTGGTTTTGTGAATTGAGACCTTGTACTGATTTGGTGTTGTTTTTGAGCATTTCGAGTTCATTTTGTTGCGAGTTATTATTTCTCTGCCTTAAGTTTTCGGGTTTGGCCCTTGTCCGTCTTAATATCTATCCCCACCCTAACTTTCAGCAGAATCCCCTAGTCGCGTCCTCCAGCTTCTAGTTTTCGGGTTCGTGCTAACCCATCTCTTCGTAGTAGGATGTCCGGACGCACAAAGAATGACTAGGTTAGCAAGTCGGGTGGAGGAGATCTCCCGACTCCAACCGCCTGCATAAGACTCGTAGACGCCTCCACTCTGGCGACTATGACGGATTTTGGTCCCATTGCCCCGAGGAACGGCGGTTACCTCCTTTTTGCTTTGACTGTGGTGAAGAGAGCCATGTCGCCAAAGGTTGCAAACTAGGGAAGGTCAAGGTCTGCCAGCGCTATGGTGAGGAAGGACACTACAGCAACGAGTGTACTACAGCTTGTCCAAATTGCGATGAAGACCACTTGCCTGGGAATTGTCCGACGGCCAAAGTCACTTGTTTCCTCTACGAGGGAAACGATCACTCTCCCAAGGAGTGTAGTATGAACCGGGTAATCTCCAAGTCGTTAGAACTACAACGACTGCTTCTTCGGTCATCCGTAAGCATCGCAACCGCCAATGCCTCCAAACCAGAGAAGTTCCTGGATGATTTGTCTGAGGAGCTGCGGGACAAATTACCGATCTATACTTTCCCCAACTTTCAGATTATGGTCGAAAATCCCGTCGTTGCTGGGGGCAGAAAGAGAAAGCTAAAGGATCATCGCAAGGATCGGAAAAAGGCTCCAGAGGACCTTCACCATCTAGCCGAAGTCACTTGCTTTTTCTGCGAACTCAAGGGCCATTATGCTAATAGTTGTCCTAAGAAGATTGCAGCAACCCCTCATCCTCCGCAGGTCGTGTCTCAACCGTGTGCCCCTGCAAGTCAGCAAGGTGGCCTCCGCAACTAGGCTGCTGAGGTCATTTGCTTCCACTGCCACAAGAAAGGGCACTACGCCAACAACTGCCCTCTGAAGAATCAAGATTAGAAGACTGCTCGTGGTCAAGTCAACTCCCTCTCCACCAAGGAAGCACAGGAAGCGCCTGACGTCATGCTAGGTACGCTACTTGTCAACTCTCGTCTTGCTACTGTTTTGTTGGATCAGGAGCATCAGCCACCCTTTTTGAAAGAATTTCAACCGCTCAACTTGGAAGTGGTTGGGCATGGCTTTCTTGCTGCCTTGGACCTTAGTGAGTCGGATCAAGTCCGCTCAGCAATCGTTTGACTTGAGTGGCATATTTCCTTCCCTTTACATCCAAGGGCATCACCTGTTATTGCCTCAAATTTCTGTGGCCTAAATGGCCATAGTCCTTCTAACAAACTAGCTGTGGAGGGATGACTCAGATAGCTAGTTATCAATCCGAGGTCTCATTCGTTAGTTGAGTAACTAGACAAATTTCTCTACCAACCGAGACTAGCCTTAGTTTCCTAAGAAGCTAGCTACTGAGGGATGACTCAAGCATAGCTAGTTAGCAGTCGAGATTCCGTTGTTGGCGAAATTAACTGCACAAATCGCTCCACCACCTAACAACGCCTTGCCCCACCCTTTAAATCAAGAAAGATCCTCACTGCCGATCTTCAAGTATATCAGGACCTGATATGTTTCCCCGTGTCGACTAAAGTGGCACGCTTTCTACCAGTCAAAACCAAGATTCGTACCGGTCACTTGGCTGAGCTTTACATCTCAAGGATCGTGAGCTTACATGGTGTACCGAGGACGATCGTTTCAGATTGTGATTCTCTGTTCATTCCTTCAAATGTAAGAGTAGAAATTAAAACTTTTTCTTACATCATGTATTTCCTGTCTGTTCTAAACAATTCTTGTACAAGAATTATGGAAATACAAAGTCACAAGTCATTTGATTCAAATCTTGGCTTTCAAAAAACATTCTTGTCAAATCTTGTGATCATCCTTTGAAAATATTTTTCCCAGGTTCTAGGGATGGTATGTGACCCCTCTGAAAAATTTCACAATTTTTAGAAATTATTTGAATATTTTTAGAGGGCAGTCAAACCTGTTTGACTTTCAGTCAACACCCTATTCCAGAACCTTGCAGAATTGTTGCAGAAAAATGCACTACATTAAAACCTCTAAAAATTTTACACAAGATTAATATCTAAGTTAGCAAGCTCTAGTAAAAAGTTCGAAATTTTTGGAGTTGTTTTGCTATCTCTAATAAATCCCCAAAGTCCAGCTCAGTTTAAAACCCTAAGTCAAACCGGTTGGGTTCGAGTCGACTGCTTGAGCCACTTGACTTGGCTTAACCAACTAATCGCACTGTGCTCACTTTAAAACACGCATTAAATCCCAGCCATTGGATCTCAGATCGCGCATGCCCTCGCCGCGTGAACGCTCGACCTCGCGATCGCAAAGAACTCGCTTGGGCCGTTAGATCAAGATCCAACCGCCCGTATGAATTGGGCTGTTTGGATCACCCGGTTGTCACCTTCAATCGTGACCGTCCATTGTAGATCCAACGCTCATGATCACCCCAGTGTTTTGAACCTTAGGAGCTTGAAGCGATCACAGCCGTCCATTTTAAAATCGGACCGCCCACATCAGCCCTAGCTTTTCTCTGGTCATCTTCTTCCTCACACCGTGCGCAGCACAGGGAGAGGCATGGCCCGGTCACATCTTGCTCCCTCATCAACGTCTCTCTCTGGTCGGGTATTTAGTGCATGCGGCTCACTTTCGGCCATGACCATGCCTTTTTTCTGCCCCCTATCATTTCTCTTTTTCGGTTCATGGTTATCTCATGAACCAAGCTCACCTAAGGAGCTCGTTTTTGCCCAAACTCTAACTTTCTAGCTATATAAGGTCCCCAAAACCCCTTCTGGTGTTCCTTTACGCCACCCCTAGCTCCTTCTTTGCTTGTGGAGCTCTAAACAATGAAAAATAGCAAAGCCTCCATTTTCGGCCGTGAAGCTCCTTTGTGGACTTGGGTGCTCCAGTGGTTCATCTTCAATTCTTCTTGTACACTTTTGAACTCCTTATTCCCCTATGCATTTCCCCTAACCCAATTTTGGGTTTCATTCATAAGAATTGACCAATTTTGAGTTTGAATCATCTCGGCCGATTTTACCCACTTTCTTCTCTAGCTCCGGTAAGGGCTTCTTTTCTCAATTAATTGTTCTTGGAGCCTCTCTGAGCTATAATAAAGCTATAATGATGATCTGGTATCACTCATTTTGCTCAGGGCATCTTTTTCATTTCATCTTCTTCAACTCCGTGAAGTTTTCATCGCCAAGCCTCTCCGCCATCTTTGAAGCCCTTCTGGTTGAGGTAGCTTTATTAGTCCCTAGACGCCGTGGAACACGCTTCTTGGACAATACAGCTTTTGAGTCATTTTCGCTTTTCCGATTTTGTCACCGCTATTGTTTTCGGCTCGCGGCATTCTAGGTCGTTGTTGCCGTCGAGGTCCCCTCCACTGGGTGCGCATCGTTATTGCGAACCCATTTTGGCACTTTGCGGGCACCGCCGTGGCCGGAGTCGCCGGCGGCAAGCCTTTGGTTGCGCTGGTTCATTATCGGACGCGAAGCCGCTCTCGCGTTGTCGTTAAGACAACATTAAGTTCTAATCATTGCTAATCATCAGTTAATCATTAGTAATCATTGGGTTAGCAATTAAGGGTTGTCTTAACCGGGCCTTGGTGTCACTTACATGTGGCCCGCATCATTAAAATCCTCTCGGTGCGCTTAAAATCTCTCGTGCGTGAAAGTGTAGCACTACGGAGATCGTGGACTGTCGATCTCAAGATCAACGGCCCAGATCTTCGGGGAATTTCGGGTCCCCGAACATTCCAAGTCGCTTTGGACCGCCCATTTTTAGATCTACGGCCTAGATCGCGATGACGTTCGGACCACCAGGCTCCCAAATCGTGCGGGCCGCCCATCTCGCGATGAGCGGCCGAGATAAGTGTGCCGCTCGGTCACCCGGCGGGCACTGCGCTCGAGCCTCCATCTTGAGATCTATGGTCGTGGTTGATCGTGGCGCTCGCGCCGCCCGAACAAAGACAATCCACGTGGACCGCTGGATCTAGATCCAACAAAGTGAGTCTCTTTAGGATCGCAGCGGCGCTTATTTCTCCAAATAGGCGGGACCGTTGATTCGAATCAAGGGCCCACGTCGTCCACGCTGCTTTATTTCCGATAAGTCTTTATTTGTCAACTAAGAATTGTATTAAAACTTTGAAAACTCATAACTAATTCATTTTAAAACCTGTTTAGATGATTCCAGTTGGGATAAATTCATGTTTGACTATAGTTTAATCTAAAAATGTATTTAGACATGTTTCTATATCAGAAAATTTTGTAAATATTATTGACTTGCTTCAGCGTTTTGTGAATATTCTAGAAATTGAATTAAAACTTGTAAAATACATATCTTTTTCTGTATACCTCCAAAATGTGCAAACTCAATCTTGTTAAATTCCTCTATTAGCATACCTTAATATGAAATAGGTTTTGATCAAGATTTCATTTCTGAAAAGTAACATGTGCTAGATTTACAACTTAGAAAAATCATAAGTTATTCATTTTAACTCCAAATTGAGTAAACCCAACTTTGCTGACCTTAGGATGCCATTATCTACCTAGCATAAAAAGTTCGGACTCTAGATCATTCCAGAAATTTATACCATAAACAGTACCAGTAATTAATTTCATTGGAATTAATAGGCTGAGGGAAATTGTTTTAGCTATAACATTTCCATACTAACTCCAAATGACTTGATTCTTGTTTCTAAATTCATTTAAAATCATACTCTTGCTGCTATGTGAATTTCATGAGATTTGGATATCTTTTGCTTTTGAGTTTCTTTTGGTGTTCTTCGTTCTTATTGATTTTATTGCATTTTTGTGTTAGGTCCCGAAGAAATTATTGATTACGTGAGAGATCCTCTGCAGCAAGAAAGTAATCTCTAGCAAGGCAAGCAGTGTAACATCATTTGATCATATTGCTCCTATTACTTTTAAAAGTCTAATATCTTGTTTGCAAAACCTAAGTATGCATGCTTCTTTGTGTCAAGATTTATTTCGTCGATTAGAGGTAGCTAATCCTATTGTATAGTTTCCCTGAAAATGTTCACCCCAGCCACTACCCTAGGTTATTATCCTCAATGGTGAATTAGAGCCCGGTGGATGATTTATGGTCTTTCTATTGTCTTTGCGATATGATGCTTAGCAATGCTTAGCTACCGGTAGAATTGGGTGGTTATCGACTTTTCGATAACCTTGATCACACAAAACTTATTATGACTTATGATTTCAGCCTTTGTGCTTTGGTTAATTGTGAAAAACTAAAAAAAAAATAAAATAATTTGGACTTGGGCACATTGATACGTTGGTGTGAATTTGGGTGTGACTGGAATGGTGCCCGAGTCAACAAGGACCGAACATCTTGTTACACTAAACCAAGCATTTTAGCGTGCTAACCACGCTAGAGGATATGGGACCTCTCTTGACTAAGTACTTTGGGAGGTGTTAATTACGGGTCACAGGTAGTTAAAACTATTTTATAGGTGGGAGCATCCGCGCGCTTGAGCCATGGGCGGATGTATCCTACTCTTGTGTTGTCGTGACTCTTAATTAGCATCATTCATTGGAAATATCTCGTAGGACTTAGTCGTGCCAGATACCTTCGTAAGTGTGCTTCATCTAGTGGCAAAAGGCGGCTGAAGTGTGGTACATTGGTACACCCTCCGTGGTTTTGATCTATTCGAATAGCCTCGCCCCAAGGTTATGGACACGCTGGCAAGGTCTTTCAAGAGTTAGACTACAACCTTTTAAATTAAAACTTGACATGGGTGGTACGAATGGGTAATTCGTGATATGGTTGTGATGGCTATTGGGTTAGTCATCTCTAGGATGTCTGTATGTTATTACTTATTGTCTCGCTGTTATTTATGCAAATAAAATTCAGATTGTCAAAATTGCCTTCAAACTATTACTTATTGCAAATAAAACTTGCTTTATGCTGAAAATTAACCTTGAGCCTTCTCCTTTGATTAAAGCCTGCATGTAGTAGTAACTAGGTTTGTTACCCGTAAGTCTTGCGAGTATATTTTTATACTCATTTGCTTTGCTTAATTGTTGCAGAGGAAGAAGGTTGATCCCCAAGGGATTGACTTTGGTGAGTTTCGCTTCGGTATGGACGACTAGTTTGGCGGCCCGGTCGGTTGCCTTGTGGGTTATGGCTAATCGGTCGTATTTTGGTTAAAGCCATCTTATGGCACCTTTTGCTTCCGCTATTATTTGATACTTAATGTCTTTTGGCCAGTCGGCTCTTTTGTAATAACTTTGTATTATGTATGTCTTTTGCTAGACTTGTTATATTGTGATGTATGGAATTGATGCATGCTATTGTAAAGATGTATGTGTGTTGCAATTCTGGGAAGCACATGTCCATCGAGGCACGGTGTATTTTGTTTGTGATGCTTGAGCCAAGGGAAGGCTAACCCTACATGTTCTTTTGAGCATTCTTCAAATGAGCATTGATCGTATAATGTTTCTCTCGCAGAGAATGAACTCACAAACTGAACCAAAGTGATGTTCCCTTAAATGGTGTATGATTGTATTAATATAGACCTTTTTCACGGTCTACTGCATCCCTTAAACTGTTCACGTTCACACCATATATTTTTAGCCTTTTTCATTTCCTTCTATAAGAACACAGATATGTACTGCTCTTCCCAAAGTCGCATTTTTTCATTTTCTTTAATATAATGGACATGCTATATACTTGTGAAGCTATGTAATGTTTTTGTGTGGTGCTCGGCTTCAAGATACTAGTTTTTTCATTTTTTCCTACCCGATTTCATATGTACTAAAACTAGAACCTATCAAAGTTACATGATGTGTAGACCTATCACATCTATTCAATCATATATTCGTAGTTGAAGGAGTGTAAGAGGAGCTACATGCAGAGGACCAGTTCCTTAAAAGTAAAGTGTGTTTTAGTGTCATATATATTTTTCCTCCATCGTTGGACATTTTATCACTTGTCCTAGGTCAGTATCGTAAAATATATTTGCTTGCATTATATTCCTCGATGATGAGAATAGGTTTTATAGTTTGATCTAAAAGCTATTTGGTTATTGACCTTCTGGATTTAGATAGTAATTATGATTTTTAGTCTCTGTGCTACTTGGCTTTGTACTAGACATGTCATCTATATAGTAATGTACTTGCACTAACAAGTCGTTGTTTCTATTTTCTATAGAACACTTGTATATGTATTCGCTATGACTGCTTGCTCTTTCTCTGTTTTAGGTTTTGTTGCTTCTTCCTTTGCAAGAACCAAGGTTTAAGATAGAATATGATGGTGAAAGGCATCCAAAACTTCAATCTCACTATAGGTAAAAAAACTTAAACTTTTGTCCGAGTTAATGCCCTTGAATCTTGTAAAAATCAAGTCCAAGAATAGTACATTGGATAGCTATGATTATCTGCAAATGGTAATGAAAACATATTTGACGCTCCTCTTCCGTTAGCGGTATCTGTAGACATATGCAAGGTTTACATGTTACTTTACAGCTTGCTTGTGCTCATGGATATGTGATAACCAAGAACTACACCATCGTGCTTGCTCATTGTGTATTGTTTTTAGATTTTCCTATTCCTAGCTTACTACCATTATACACAAAAATATAATGAGACCACATCATGTACAACCATCCCACAAAACTAACATGTAAGATTACATCCTATTGTCCCGATAAAGCTCTTAATTCCTAATTTACTACACCTCTCAAGTAAACAAATATGCGACGCTTGGATACTTATAGGCTGTTATTAGCCTACAAGTAGCACATTACTTATAGCCTTGTCATGCTACAATCGCTTGATTCTTTTATGTTCTACCGAGGTATTAATTTATTCCAATGACTCCTTCTATTTAGTTGACAAAGTAGGTTTCATAAACTTAAATACTTTAACATGTCTTGCGTACTTTACAAATAGACATAGTAATGAGTTTATTTTCTATTTCGCTCATTACAACACTACCGTTCACTGTCTTTATTATAAGATAAGCAAGAGTAGAGGGGCGGTTTATCAAGTTGCAACGCCATAGACTAATTTTCGACTGCCGCTTGCACCAATCGGCGCGGGTTCCGCATAGCTAACCGTAGTCATACATGGGTACCTCTTTCGCTTGTTTAGGTACGGTTTCGACTTTCTCATGCATGCAATGGGTCAAGCTTAGGTCCTGTGCTTGCCACCGTGTAGTAGGCACCTACGTATTTTTGCATCGATTCGTTGCCTACCAATTATTAGTCGGCACTAGCCATAAACACATACCGCCACATCACACATCGTTGTATGCTATAGCTAGCTAGACTAAGAAGGCCTTGACATGCATATATAACAAAATTGTGAAACTTGTTCAAAACAAATGTATATGTTAACTAGACTAAGAAGGCCGATATAGAAATGTCTACATATATTTCGGGTTTTTTGAACTAAATTGTACACCTTCTAGTTGGTTGACATGTTGGAACCTTTGTCGACTAAGTATAATTTCGGATGCGGGTGGCGCCTCGTTAGCGAAAAACCAACATGGTTCAAGACGAAGTTTTTATTTGAACTGGTTTTGATGGTTCATGGGTTAATTTGGTCGGTTTGGTGATTTAGGGTGAACATTAGACTTCATCATAGTTGTAATTGGTTCAATGTCATGATGTTAGCAAGGAAGACGGCAGGAGAAGAGTAAGAACAACAAGCTAAAGAACATCTCGATGATGGAGCACCGACGCATTAGAGAGTAAGAGGACGAGTGGTGCTTCATTAAAAGATGTAAATGCAGAGTTAGTTTTGGACCCGGATTTCCTCAATCCAAATCCTCTGTGAAAATACTGTGTTATTCCCTGGATTAGTAGATAGCACTCATAGGCACATTGTTGAATCATTCATACAAGGTGTGAACTAAAATATTCAAATATCTTACAAACAACAAAGTGACATAGACCACGTCGGGCCGAGTTTTATAAAAGGGGCCGAACATGCCAAATTGATTACATTACAAGGAAGCAACATAAACTACAGCAAAAGCAAAAGGGGTAGAGCTCATCTCTTCACAGGCAAGCGACTGGGGTAACCTGTGTACGACTGATATTAACCAAGGACTTAGATAGTATCGGTGGTACGCAAGTACCGAACGAGTCCATTAGACTAAGGCGAGACCTAGACTACAGAACTAGACTACTCTTCATCATTTCCTTGCCCTTCGACTCCTAGGTTCTCGTAGAAAGCATAGTCTCCTTCATCCACATTATCTGAATGGTTTGGGATAGAACGAGGATGAGCACAACTTCTGTGCTCGCGAGCCAACACACAATGCAATTATATACATGCAAGGCTTAACAAGGATGACTCGGTTCTTTTATTTGCCAAAGCAATGTTTTCAATTAATATAATTACAAAATTCCTATCACTTCGCATTTTTACCAAATTGCATTTTTATTAAAGAGAGCAAAAGTGCAATATTTGAATCAGCAGAGGTTACCTCCACCTTCATGCTTATTATGTTTATGGTTACATCCACCATTAAGCAGCACTGGGTACGACCACCCAGGAAAAATCCAAACTCAGGGCTAGGTGAGCCTGCCACATTTTCATACCACCACAAAGGTTTTTGAAATAGAACTAACTCAAGTTAAACTCCTATGTCTACCTTTGACCGTAGGCACGGCTGTTTAAAAAATTTAGACTCTGCAGAGATTGTATACTTTACCCACAAGATATAATCACACTCGTTACCCCACATGATTCTGTAGTTATGTAGTTGAGCGATCATCACAATAACCTTTCTAAATATCTCGCCCTTTCCGTCATCTCACCCCTATGGGGTTACGCCCATAGGTTGTGTAGGATGTTCACCACAACGTCTAGCGCAACTGGTAACTTCACCACATCACGGTGTCCCTTTCAAGCCGGAATGCATCCGTCACTTGTACTACCTCAATCCTCTTCTACGAGATGACTTCCAAGGTTTAATAATTTACTAAGCCAAGTTGCATTTTGCAGACTTATGGTTGTACTTGTTGTACACGGGAGGTCGTGACAAGATTAAGTCCTTAGGGTTATCTGGGCAGTTTATTCCACATACCAACCACGAAACAACAGTCCTCGGGCTACATTAGCACCCACTGTTGTACCATCCGCCTCACCATCCTCCCAGACAAAAAAACAAGTTGAAAGGGTTTTGAGGAGTAAAACCAAACCATCTCATTTTCTACAATCATGGATCACCAATGATTGCCCAAACCATTTCATTTTTGAAGAGATGATGATTGGGACATTTTAATGTCCTGGTATTTAAGCAAGACTAGCATGTCGATTAAGTACAACCTATACTAGTATTTACCATATATTTACTAGGGTGACATGGAGTAATGGATTCAATTATCAAGGATGGTATAATAAATAATTAATCATCAAAATGGGTATTTAACTACCTTAAGCTTTAACATACATTTGCTTAAAGAATTAAAGCATGCAATTTTGGTAACTTAAAGGAATATAATTTCATAAAATGTGGGATCAATATGATCAAAGTATTGACTCTCCTTGGTTAAAGGCAGAAGGGTCTTAGAGGTCTTGTGCTTGGTCCCACTAGAGATCTCCTGCTCCTTCGAACTCTACTCAGAACAACGCACCGGAAAGAGGAGGAAACAAGTAGAGAGAGCAAATAAATACAAAAGAACTAACCAAAAGAACTCCAAATTAAATAAGACCAGAGTTACAGCAATATATTAAGTTGGACAAACAAGAACGTTGTAATCGGAGTTACAACGGAGAGGGAGGTCCAACTAAGAGGGAGGTCCATTAAGAGGGAGGTCCAAACACGGGAAACTCACCAGGGCCAAGAGAGAGGTTGGAGGGGAATGGTGGCTGGAGGCGAGGAAGACGGTTAAATGCGGCGGCGGTGATGGACCAAAACCAAAGGGGCCTTAGGGGAAAAATGGTGGTGGCTTTGGTCGACTTACCTAGAAGCAAGGGAGCGGTGAGGGGAAGAAATGGGGCACAGGGGCCCTTTTATAGGCGGCTAAGGGGGCATGGAGCCATTGGGGCGGTGAGAGGAGCGCGCGGTTCTGAGGTGGCATTGGCGTGGGCGCATTGGCACGGAGGCGATAGGACGAGAGGTAGGTGGCTGCAGAGAAGGACGTTAGAGGAGCGGTGACTTTGAAGAGCTGACTGAGTTGGGTGTAGAGCATGGACCGGGCACATTGGTGCAGTGAGGACGGCAAGGATGGCCATGGCGTGGGCGCGGAGGAGAGATGACGCACAGGTGAAATGACAGGGTGAGGAAAGGTGCCAAAGTCGCGGAGAGTGATGACGACATCAACCCTCCGGATATGAGCACTACTTCACGTCGTGGTACAAGGAAGGTTTTCACGTCACTTTGTGTCCAAGCCAAGCAGAGTTCATGTTAGACACGTTCGAGTCCGCCGGCCTCAAGACAGCCCTAACTTCTAACGTGCATAACTTTCACATACGAACTCCGTTTGAGGTCCACGAGTACTTGATTGAAAGCTTATCTCATTTTCTTTCAAACGGATCTAGTCTCACCTCCAAATTCCTTCTATGCGCGTCGCAATCATCAAAAGAAAATGATGTGTCACTTGTTTGGGCCAAATTGGGCCTTGTAACCTATTTGGACCGACCACCTCCTTGGCCACCCCCATTGGGCCGCACTATTTATGGTTGTACTATTCACTTGAACAGTAACCATGAATAGTACCACCCCTAAGCTCTTGGATATGTGCTACTCCCTCTCCCCTATATAAGGAGGCCACACCCCTCTAGTTTTCCTCAGATTTTGTTGAGTTAAAAGCTAGCTACAATGTAACTTCGTGTATTGGTTTGTGTCGACTAGACCAACCATAATACCACTTTTCGAAATCCCAACTTAAATCAAAATTTTCAATCTTATTTGCAATTTTAGATTGCTATTTATCTTGTTCTTGCGTGCTTCTTCGGTGTATGCAGGAATCGACCTTCGTGGTCAGGTCAACCGGGTGTAACACCCCATGTAATCTCACAATCTCCCGCACATAGATGGGAGCTAAATCACTTGCTGAGTTAGTAGTGCGAATTGGTATAAAGTGTGCAGATTTACTGAGACGATCCACTACCACCCACACTGCATCCTTACCCCTTGGTGACCGGGGTAACGCAACTACAAAATCCATAGAAATATCGTCCCACGGCCATTGCGGAATCTCTAAAGGTTGCAATAACCCTGCAAGCTCCGTCTGGGCAGGAGATAGTATTCCAATGTTGCGGACTTGTGTTTTGTCTTGGAAGGGTAACTGGGAGGATCAGCTGCCGCTAGTAGAGTTTGCTTACAACAACAGCTACCATTCCAGTGTTAAGGCTGCCCCGTTTGAGGTTCTCTATGGACGCAGGTGCAGGTCACCACTATGTTGGGAGGCAGTAGGTGAGAAAGCAGTGTTGGGTCCGGATTGGGTCCAAAGGACAGTTGAACGGGTGGCCTTAGTGAAATAGAATTTGCTAGCAGCCCAAAGCAGACAGAAAAGTTATGCAGATGTGAGGAGAAGGGACTTAGAATTCGAAGTGGGGGATCAAGTGCTCTTGAGAGTATCTCCCACCAAGGGTGTGGTAAGGTTCGGTACCAAAGGGAAGCTAAGCCCGAGGTACATTGGACCTTTCACTATCCTGGCACGGATTGGGAAATTGGCGTACCGCTTGGACCTTCCAGAAACCATGCGGGGAGTGCATAATGTTTTTCATGTATCCATGCTGAGGAAGTACTTGCGAGATCCGGAGCATCATGTACCGCTAGAGCCTCTACTCATAGAGCAAGATTTGACCTTTGAGTCAAAGCCAGTGCGGATCTTGGAGAAATCAGAGAAGGTTTTGAGAAACAAAATAAATATGTTAAAGTTCTTTGGTCACAGAATCAGAAAGAAGCCACTGGAGTTGGAGGCAGCATGCGCGAGCAAGATCCGAATTATTCTCTACAAAGTGCGTGTTGTGCTTTAAGTATTTTCAGATCTGTCCCTTGGCGTAGTTGGGTTAGAATTCGAGGACGACTGCGTGTAAGGGGTAGAGTGTAATGTCCCAAAAGTTCGGAAGTTCGAGAAAGAGTCTGGAGAGACTTCTCAGATTAGTAAAAGGATCAAAAGGAAATAGTTTATTTTCGCAGCTAGCACAGGTGAAAGCGCGCTTTTCACGCCAACTGGGCTGGCTCCGCCCAACAGCCTTAGGTGGCCGGCCAAGGGAAGGCACCACTTTTCCCCAAACCCTAGCCGAGCTCCCCACCCCTTTGGCCGCCGCCCCACCTCCCGTCCCTTCCCCTTGCACCACCTCCCTTGGCTGCCCACCTCCTGGCTCCTCTCCCCTTGCGCCATCTTCGTGCCGTGGTGAGTGCTCGCCGTCGCCTTGGAGCTCCATTGCCGGCCATAGGAGGAGGAGGAAGAGAGGCAAGGAAGGAGGCCAACTTCGCGGGGAGGTTTCTACGTCTTGCTGCGGATCTTCAAGGGTAACCTTGGGTATACCTCACTGCTCAAACTGTATTAGATGTTTTGGTTGATGTTTGGTATATCGGATCCTGTCTTTTTAGTAGATTGCAATCTGTCCAGAATTTTGGACGAGGGTTCTCACGCTGTTAGAGGCAGAATCTGGGTTTTTGGTCTCCTAGGAAAAGTTGGGTTATTGTCTTAGCTTTCAGTGGCCGCCAAGTTCACTCAAATCCGATTAACGGTTAGAGAGTTATGATTTTTCTAAGACTGCTGTTCCACTGCTCTGTCAGTATTTAGGCAGATTGTAGAAAACCAATTAAAAGTGATGGTTAAAGTGGAAATCTGAGAACCCCAGTATAACGAAAGTTGTAGATAATCCTTCCAGCTTTCAGGAAAACTAAAGATCATGAAATTCGGATGAACGTAGAGAAAGTTATGATAGTTTCATTGTTGCTGTCCAGAGACCCGACGCGAGAATTGATACTCTGTTGTTTAGATTGGTAGGGCTAGTAAATGGCCGAATCAGAGAACCTCACCAACTAGGTTTAGAAGGGAATTCAATAACCTTTTCAGATTGTCCAAGATCACTCCATTTGGATTTCTGTACATTTAGTTATGATTTTTCGAAGGGGCTGTTCTCTGAAAAGAAATCTGACAGCCAGCTTTAACGTTGGGGATTGCGTTTAGTGGACGATGTACTCATGTTGTGTTTATGATTTTGTTATTAGACCCTTATGGTAGCCTTAGCTTGTCTCAATTGTTATCCAGGTGTGGGTTTGGCTCCGGGAGCAGTACCTCATTCCCGACATCCACCTTCGCACAGTTGAGGCAAGTGCATTGTTGTTTGAATGATTGGCTAAATTGTGTGTTATTTGCTATATGGATGCATAGCAAGATGGTATACTTAATGAATGCTTAAGTATGGTTATTGCTCAAATGATGCTCATGCTTTACTATGATTAAGTGATGTTGTCTTTTGGTAATTTGACGATGATTACATGATAAGCATTTGCATAGAGAAATCATGTTGTGGCTTGGTCACGTGGTGACCAAGTATGTTTCCCTTTGAGATCCCCGTCATGAATGTGACGGGCCCGAGATCCCCTCACTCGTGGAGTGTGGGCTTGAGGTCCCCGTTACTTGCGGAGTAACGGGCAATTGGTCCCTGTGCGTGCGGCCAAGACAGCATGGGTATGCGGCGGCGTCGCATACTCGCGACATCGTGTAATGCACACAGAAAGTTAAAGATAAAAGTCCTTGAGCATTGCATTTGCATTCGAGATGTTCTAATGTTGATCTCCTTTATATATGTGTTATTGCTATGGTTTCTTATTGTACTTGCTGAGTCTATGGACTCACTCTTGCTTTTATTGTTGTTTAGGTACCCGAGCCAAGAATGACATGCATGGGGGAAAGTAGACTGCTAGTCACACACATACCACATGAACTAAATAAAGATGAATGATCTTCAGAGAGTGATTGATCTTAGAATATTATGTTTTGTTTTATGCTATGGATTAAATGTAATAATGAGGAGTAGTGGAATTTTACCTCTCTAGTTTTGATGGATTCTTAGCATGTCTCTGATTATCTTTTGATGAATTGGAATGGAAGTTTAATTAATATTTGATTATTCGTGTGTTGGAACCTTCATGTAATTAACTTTACAAGGAGGTTCTCACTAAATTTTATTATTAATGTCTAGTCTAGAGTTATTAGAGGTTGTTTAGTAGCATTCGGGTTCATGACGGATGGGGTGTTACACCGGTATTCGTGCACGATTGATAATGACTTATCGAGCGCTCAATGACACGTGGTTTCGGCCTTGCGAGTTCGTGAGTCGGGATCGTGAGAGTTGAGCGACTAGTACCGAACTTATCTTCTCATAGAAAGATCAGGCCAAATCAGGATCTCCGTGGTTCATCAAGTGGTATCAGAGCTACAGCTTTTCGGTGAGAAATCAGTACCCTTAGTCGTAGATTTTTTTTTCATACCTAGAGTCCAGAAAATTGCCACAAAAAAATTTGTATCTATCATCCATACCGAGCCCGTTGAGCCTTTGCAATTTTTCTTTTCGGTTTTTGCATGGTTGAATCATTGGTTGCATCGTCATGTCTAGTTGCTAATTTTTAGTTCTAGTTATTGTCTAGTTGGTCATGGTATAGATTGCTTCTCATGTTTTTCTTCGCGTTGCTTGACCATTCGTTTAGGGCTCTTAGTTTTTGGATCTAAAACAGAAAATTCGTGGGTTAGAACTCCTCTAATCCGCACAAAAAAAAAATAGAAAAATCCATCCTTTTGTTAATAAAAAAACCTAGAGGATTGTTGTGATCTTTTGGGAGAGTTTATGTTATTTGTGACTTGCGGCAAACTCTAGGGCCGGCCAGATAGTAGGAGAAAGAGGCAACCGCAAGAACAAAAGCTGTGCTAGAAGAAAAAGAAAAGAAAAGAAAAGCGCATAAAAATTGGTGGAGACCTTCTACATATAGCTACAAGCTTCCATAAAAAAAAATCAACAAGTGTGGCCCACGGAATAAAAAGATATAGTAGTTTCAAGATTGAACACGAGTCGGTTTCGAGTCCGAGTAGGATTCCGTTTCCGAGACACCTTCAGTAAAACGGGCATAACTTTTGAATACATTGTCCGTTTTTTATGTTTCTATGCTCGTTTCGAAGCTAATGACGAGGCAAATCTTTTCTACCTAAACCACTAGTTGCCCTCAAGGTGCCCCAAAATCGGCCATCTTAGCCCCAAATTCGCTTCGCAAGTTTTTGATTTTTTTTTGCCGTTTCCTACGATCTTCTTTTTGGAATTTGGAGTTCACCTCAATTGGAAAGTTGTAGATATCGTCGAAACCTTTCAGAAGAGCATATATAAGCCATATAAAACTTTGCTTTTTCATCGTTTGAGACTAGCTATTGTTTCTGCTCAATCTAGAGGATTGTTTGCATTCCACCGATATTTCTATCTTTTGTGCTCTACGTCGTGCGAACAATCTTGTGCCCTTTATAGAAGTTTGAGTAGTTGGCTAGCGTCTCTTCCAAGACTTGTTGTGAGGCTTTCCTTGCTTGCATCAAGTCACATTGATCGTTGCGCAAAGCGCATATACACTTCTCTTCATAACGCTTTGATTAGGTAGCTTTGATTAGGCTAGGATCAGCAACATTGGCTAGTACTTTGAACAATCTTTCAACTTGCATTAACTGATTTGATTATTGCTGATCCTTGCTACCATATTGAAGCCTTCCAAGATCCACTTCCTACTAACTCAGGAGATATCGCTCCTCGCAATTGTTAGGCTAATCGCAAGTGAGAGTATCACGAACCAGCCACTGGTTGTACCACTTCCTTGCGACATTGGTAAGAACTTGGTATAAGCTTGAGTGTCAATGACTTGATTTGAGCCTCCAGATCCTAGTAGTTGATAGGAACATATACCTGTGATTTGTTCCTTGTTTTCCACTAACAATGACAGGTTGGTTGAATTTGGTAGATTACGATGTCATCACAGGCAGATTTGAGCTCAAAGGGAAACAACTACCTACATACATATTGTCACTCACTACTGAGAGTACGTCATTGGACTACTTTCTATGGGTTACTATGTTAGAAAGCTATTTTGAAAGATAGGACCTTGATCCTTATGAGAAGATGACCATGGCAAGGACGGCACTAATCGGTGATGTTCAATATTGGTGGTCGAATCTGGAGTACCACTTCATGTACACGTGGGAGCAGATGAAGAAGAAATTGCAACGTCGATTTGTACCTCCACCAACCACAGTCACAAGCAAGGTGCGACCTAAGGTAACTGAAAATGCTAACATTGTTTTGGCTCCTACTCCATCTCTGGATACCGCCGAGACGCTTGAAGAGATGAACGATGATCTGGCGCATCTTATGCCATTAGAGGAGAAGCTTGAGGTACCTACATTAGCTGATGAGGACGATAATGAAAATGTACTGATTTAGTGCTACAGCAAGACATAGAGCAACCTTGTGAGTATATACCTGCTGTAGTAGTGCAATCTTTTGATATTCCTTGTGTTGACTTGAATGAACCATGTGCTAATCTGAACTCATAATTTTGCACATGTCGAATTAATTACACATAAGGAAGTACTAGATAGAATATCCCCTGCTGATGCTTTGTGCTATATCATGCTTAAAGATCCAATTAGTTTGAAATGTGCTATGGAGAAAGTTTCTGAACTTTCATCGCTAAATTATCTTTCTAGCACCTACACCTACTATTTTAAATTAATTGAAGATTATGGTGTAGGCAGTCAATTTCTGGTATATCGAATATGCATAACTTGTGATCACATGAATGATTTGAAACTTGTTGTTTTGGATAATAATTCTTGTGTGCTGAATCTTGTTCAATATGAGAGAAAAATAAAATTTAGTGCTCATCCCATGCCTATGTATTCACATTTGATTGCACCATCTAGTATGGACAATTTGAATAAAGATGTTGACTTATGGAAGAACTTACAAATATTTTCACCCTTGCTAGAAGAATTCGCTATTACTCAATTGAGCTCTGATTATATGAATGACTTGTTCACTTTGAAATCAATTGTTGTGTTGCCCATTAACTTACAAAAGTTGAGGACAATTGTCTTTCATAACCGAGCGATGCATAACTCTCCAATTTATTTCACTTATACATGCAAATTGAGTTGCAAACTGAATGTTGTGAGAAAATGTAACCTTGCTGATTTGATGCATGCACACTCACCTTTAATTTGCAAAGTTTTCTCTATTTCTTTGCCACTGTTGTTGCTAACATTTTGCAGAAGATGAATATGCGTTGCTACAAATTTTGAAGCTTTTATTGAATTGAGGATGAGCTTGAGTCGAGTACGACTCAAATGCAAGAAGGGGAGGATGATGAGGACATCAACCCTTTGGATACGAGCTCTACTTCATGTCATGGTACAAGGAAGGTTTTCACGTCACTTTGTGTCCAAGCCAAGCAAGAGTTCATGTTGGACACATTCTGGAATCCAGTTCGGCCTCCGTAGATAGCCCTAATTCAAACGTGCATAAATTTCACATACGAACTCCGTTTTAGGTCCACAAGTACTTGATTGAAAGCCTATCTCGTCCTCTTTCAAACGGATATGGCCTCACCTCCAAATTCCTTCTGTGCACGTCGCAATCATCGAAAGAAGATAATGTGTCATTTGTTTGGGCCAAATTGGGCCTTGTAACCTATTTGGGCCGGCCACCTCCTTGGCCACCCCCCTTGGGCCATACTATTCTTGGTTGTACTATTCATGTAAACAGTACCTATGAATAGTACCACCCCTTAGCTCTTGGATGTGTGCTGCTCCCTCTCCCATATATAAGGAGGCCACACCCCTCTAGTTTTCCTCGGATTTTGTTGAGTTAAAAGTTAGCTACAATGCAACTTCGTGTATTGGCTTGTGTCGACTAGACCAACCATAATACCGCTTTTTAGAATCCCAACTTAAATCAAAATTTTCAATCTTATTTGCAATTTCATATTGCTATTTATCTTGTTCTTGTGTGCTTCCTCGGTGTATGCAGGAATCGACCTTCGTGGTCAGGTCAACCGGGTATTCGTGCATGGTTGATAACGACTTGTCGAACAGTTCAGCAATTGCGTGGTTTCAGGCCTTGCGAGTTCGTAGCCAGGATCGTGATAGTTGAGCGACTACTACCGAACTTATCTTCTCATCGAAAGATCGGGCCAAATCAGGACCTCCGTGGTTCATTAGAGAGTAGGGGAGTGGGTGCGGTGCAGAAATGGTAGGGAGTTGGTGCCGCAGAGGGAGTGGGTGCGGCACGGCAGAAAGTACAAGAGGTAGTCGTGAGTTGAGAAAATCAAAACAAAAGACAAAAAGAGGAGCAACTGCTCAACGATCACTTTTCATCATCAGAACTAAATAGAGGTTTCGACTACACATGCTCGAAGGAGTTACGACCACACTTGGTCGTAGGAGGAATCTGAAGAGGTCCTAAGGGGAGGTCCTAGAGGAGAGGTCCTAGAGGAGGTCCTGAAAGAGAGGTCCTGGAGGAGGTCCTGAGGAGAAGACCTGAGGGGAGGTCCTAGAGGAGGTCCCGAGGGAAGGTCCTGGAGGAGAGGTCACAGAGGAGGTCCTAAGGGGAGGTCTTGGAGGAGAGGTCCTGAGGGGAGGTCTTGGAGGAGGAACAACGGTGCTAAGCCCAAAAAGGAAAGGATGGTCAAAAGAGCAAGAGGGCCAAAACTAAAAAAGGAGAAATTCAAACCTGAATTTGAATTTTGGAAAACGAGGAGGTTTGAAACACAAACCTGAGCTTAAAGGAAGCTAGGAGGTTTGAAACTAATAGATAAATTGACAAACGAAGGAACCAAAAACCAAATTAGCAACCACTATTCGTCGTTCGAAAATGGGAATGTTACAGCCCTACCCACCTAAAACGGAATCTCGACCCTGAGATTCGAGCTGCTCCCGGAACAGGGATGGGAAATCAACTTCAGTTAATCTTTGCGCTCCTAGGTGGCTTCTTTTGCTGAGTGGTGGCTCCACTGAACTTTGCAAAGGCAGACTGTCTGATGTCTTGTTTGCTTCTCAACGACATCGAGGATCTTGATCGACTACTCCAGATAGGTCGTCTTTCTGGAGGACCATGGCTTCGATGGGAGTCTGTTCTTCAGGTACTCTGAGATATTTCTTGCGTTGAGAGACGTGAAACACGTTGTGGACATCTAACAGGTTTCAGTAGCTTCAGCTGATAGGCAACTTCTCCATGTTTAGCGGTGATTAGGAACGGGCCTATGTATCTTGGTGCGAGCTTGCTTTTCACTTTAAATCTTCGAGTTCCACAAAGTGGTGACACTTTGAGATACACATTATCTCCAACATCAATGGTTAATTTCCTTCTACGATTGTCAGCATAGCTCTTTTGTCTGGACTGGGCTGGTTGAAGGTGATCTTGGAGGGCAACGGGTAGGCTACACTAGCACAAATTAAAAAATTCTACCCGTAAAACAAGATCACTGCAGTTATAGATCACGGTCTTACCACTAGACGCGCAGGTGTGAAAGTTGATGCGACGCGTCGGGCGGTGTAGTCGTACTCGATTGATGCGATGCGTCGGCGAGTAGTCGTACTACTTTCTCGTCCTCGTCGTGGCGTCCCACGTCTGACTCCTTTCTTGCGGTTCGTCCCAACGCCACGATGCGGCGCCTTCAAAGGTATCCACACGTACGGGAGGAAACGAGGCACGCCGGACTACTAGATCCACGCGAGCGACTAGGGCGTGGGAGGGGTGGCGGCGAGGGTTTGAGGATGTCACGAAAAACTCATCCTCCAACCATGCGCCTCGCCCTCCTTTATAGACGTCCTTATAATGGGCTTCTACGAATAGAGGCCCATTAGGACTCAATGCCCATCTAATTCGGATCCAATCCGAATTAGGCTTCAACCTAAGTGTGTGACCTATGGTTCACGTATGTTTAGACATGGCGCAAGTACACATACTTGGTCAATAGTTGGTAGTGGCCTCTAGCAAGGCGTGCCAACTCCTAAACGCACGTAAAGATCATATCGGACGAACCATCACAACGTTATGTACATGCCAATCCCTTTGCCTCACGATATTCGGTCGAGCTCCAAGTGACCACTCTTTCTCGATCCGTGATCCGAATCCCTTACTAGGTTAACTCTTAACCTTAAGTAGCATGGCCATGCATTTACGGATCCGATCACTCGAGGCCCGAGATATCTCTCTCGGTGAGAGGGGCAAATCCCATCTCGACCGACCATGCCTCGCAGCATGCTTCATGACAAACCCGAAAGCTACCTTTATAACTACCCGATTCACGGAGTAGCGTTTGATAGCCTCTAAGTAGGTCGATTCCCATCTCAAGTACATGCGACAATCTCGTGTCTAAGGACAAGGCGTACACATTGTGTAGAGAGAACCATAAGAATAATTACTATGTCCCATGTTGGGTCGGTCCAACCCCATGTTCTAAACATGTGTCCACATTATTGGTTTGACATCTCCATGTCTATGACCTGTGAAACATGGTCATCAACCGATACATGTGCTAATCCATCATTCACGTGTGTCCTCACATGAACTCCGACTAGGGACAACTTTAGAATAACCATACAAGTAAAGAGTTTCACAAACAAGTCACATACTTGTTAATCAACACAAAGTTAATATTCAAGGAACATTTATTAAATCATGGATACAACGAAATATCATCATCAATATGATTGCCTCTAGGGCATATCTCCAACAGATATTTCATCAGTCGAACTTTCTCTTCTGCTTGCTTGAGAGTATCAGGTCTGAAGATATATCCTTCACTTGATTCTGACCAATGCAGAGGAGTTCTGCACTTTCTTCCATAGAGCGCTTCAAACGGGGACATTTTCAAACTTGACTGAAAACAATTGTTGTTTGCAAACTCGGCATACGGTAGACATTTTTCCCAGTCTACGGTAAATTCCAAAGCACAAGCTCGAAGCATGTCTTCTAGAATCTGATTTGTTCTTTCTGTCTCACCATCCGTCTGTGGATGATACGTTGTGCTGAAAGCAAGGTGTGCTCCAAGGGCATCATGGAAACTAGCCCAGAAATGCGAGGTACATTGAGAACCCCGATCTGAGACTATCCTCTTGGGTACTCCATGTAAACACACAATACAAACCATATACAACTTGGCTAACTTGTCTCCTTTGTAAGTTGTCTTCATAGGGATAGAGTGGGCGACTTTAGTCAATCTATCAACTATAACCCGTACTGAGTCACAACCGGACTTGGTTTGAGGCAAACCGATAATGAAATCCATTCTAATTTCTTCCCATTTTCACTAAGGGATCTGTAGTGGTTGAAGCAATCCTGCTGGTTTTTGATGTTCAACTTTGATTTGCTGGCACACATCACAGCAAGCTACATACTCGGCGATGTCTCTTTTCATTCGTGGCCACCAATACAAAATCTTCAAGTCTTGATACATCTTGGTGCTGCCAGTGCAGGGGTATATCTTTGTTGTGAGCTTCTTTCAGTATTAGATCCTTGAGTTCCTTCTGGTGGAGAACGAACAGACGTTTCCCATACCACAAGATTCCTTGCTGATCTTCAATCATCTTAGGGGCTTTTCCTTTGGCCATGAGATGCTGGAATCTCTGGACTCCAGGATGTCCTTCTTGAGTAGTCTTAATCTGCTCTTCTAGAGTTGGATGGGCTTCCATAGCATTTACAGAGCCTTGTTTCATTAAACAAAGGTTGAGGGCTTCAAATTCTTTGTAGAGCTCATGTTGATGTTCTTAAATCATGATATTACTACAGTAGGAGTTACAACCACATCTGGTCATAGAAGGAATATGAAGAGGTCCTAGAGGAGGTCCTGAGGGAAGGTCCTGGAGGAGGTCTTGAGGAGAGGTCCTGAGGGGAGGTCCTGGAGGAGGTCTTGAGGAGAGGTCCTGAAGGGAGGTCCTAGAGGAGAGGTCCTGGAGGAGGTACCGAGGGGAGGTCTTGAGCGGAGGTCCTGGAGGAGGAAAAACAATGCTAAGCCCAAAAAGGAAAGGTAGGTCAAAAGAGCAGGAGGGCCAAAACTGAAAAAGGAGGAATTCAAACCTGAATTTGAATTTCGGAAAACAAGGAGGTTTAAAACACAAACCCAAGCTTAAAAGAGGTTAGAAAGTTTGAAACTAATAGATAAATTGACAAATGAAGGAACCTAAAACCAAATTAGCAACCACTATTTGCCGTTCGAAAACGGTAATGTTATAGTTAGTTTAGGGGGCATGCCCAGAGAGGTCCCTGTTTTGTGTATAAGACAATGGAAGTCAATTAGAAACCAAAATGCCCATTATTTCATTACCACGGTTCACAAGTATATATAGGACAATACTAGTGCATTACATGAGAATGCACATAGCGCATCAGTCACATTATTCTCATGGTAAGAATTGATACCTTGGCCTCCACTGCCACCACCACTTTGTCCATAGCATCCACCAGAAGCCCCACCACCTTGGCCATAGCCAGAATCGGATTCGGATCCATACCTTGATCTGCCACCACCACCACCGCCACCTTCACCGCCACCACCTCCACCTCCCTCGGTAGCATATATAGCTACTCTTGAAGCATTGGATTGTGTTACTCTTGAAAGAGGAGATGAATCTTGAGTGAAATAATGCATGTGTATTTATAGAAAACTTGGAGCGATCAGAAGCCGACCATGCATGCATTGTGGGCATGCAAGTGGCCTAGTTCGCACAAGCTGTTGTCGTGTAGTATGCACACTACTACAGAAAAGGTCTTCACAGACGGTTCAAAAACGCCATCACTAACGGTTTCATGAGCCGTCTGAGTCTATGGGTCAGTGATGACATTAGTCATCATAGACAGTTTTTAAAACCGTCTGTGATGCATACTATCACAGACGGTTATTAACTCAGAACCGTCTGTGATAGTCGACTATCACAGACGGTTTGTGTATGTAACCGTCTGTGATAGTCGACTATCACAGACAGTTTGTATATGAAACCGTTTGTGATAGATGATGCATCACAGATGGTTTGTAGATTAAACCGTCTGTGAGAGATGACGCTTCACAGACGGTATGTCCTAAAGAATCATCTGTGATATTCTTTTGTATTGACAAATCTATTTCCGTTTATTGGCTAGCCTCGGGAAATGCTAGCCATGCCCTCTTAAACAATCTGAAACACAACAAGTTGTATACATCCAATTCACAATCATTTCAGAAACAAGCACATCCAATTCGCATTCATTTCAGAAACAAGCACATCCAATTAACAAATCAATTAACTAAAATTAACCATTCATGTACATTTACACACATGTATCATTAAGTTCAATATCTTATCCCAATCAAGTTCAATCTACATTGTGGAACTTCCCATCTGGATTTATGACCTCACGGTTCAAGAATGCCGCAAGCTGTCCTCGAATTTTTATGAGCTGTCACTATTACAACGCGGTTTCTGCAATGGTCGCAACCTGTCGCTACTAAGATTAAATTCGTGCATATATAAATTGATAAGTATGAAATAATTATTGCAAGATTGACAAACCTGGGGATCATTGGTTATCGCGGAACCGACGAGTAGTTCGATGTTGTGGCAAATATAGAATCCATAGAGGTTGCAGGACGGCGACTATTGGTGGCACTGCAAAAATAGAATTGGTTAGTTCGAGAGGCATTACTACGAAGTGTTATATAGGATTAATGTGCACTAGGAATACTGAGAATTTTAGATCGTGTCGCAGGGTCCCTCCCTTGCATATCCCTCCTTTTGCAAAGTACGTCTTCAACGACCTACGTGATTCCAAAAACTTAGCCTTAACCATTGCAAAGGAAGGAAAGACTGTACAATAGAGTCATCTATGGAGGAAATGTGTTTACCCGTTGATTAATTGTCGGATAACTGTGAAGTTGTGTTTGGCCCTCTGTAGGGAATCTAGGTATATTACCAAGTTCCGTTTTGGTATAATTACAATTAGAATCTAGTGGAACCTACACAGGTATGTCACCATGGTCATTAAACCTAAGTTCGTGTTGCTTATAAAGTACAAATCAACAAGTATAGCCACTAGTGCAGCACTTACTCCTAGTTGTAGGGCAAAAGTATGAATTGCTTGTTGCGGTGAGCCAGCAATGAGTCCGCCATGTAATCCTCGATGAATTTTGCATTCGTCTTGATGGTTTTCTCGGAGACCATGTGTGGATCGAGGAAACCTACCGGTGAATTCCTTACTTCGGCTTCAGAAATCATGCATATATATATATATATATATATATATATATATATACAAAAGCAAGGAGTTATATATAACATTTATCGGTATTACACGAACATTGACCGTGATTGTACACACTTACAGTGTCCAACATCGCATGAGTGAGACGTCGAGGGAGTCGAGGTTGAAGAGAGAGAACATGTCATCGAAGGTTACCGTGAAGACACAGTCTTGAGCCTCGTGGTTAAAATGATCCTTCTTAAACTTGACGGTGACACCCGAGCATCGTTGTTCATCCGTCTTGTTGGCTTGTTCCATGTACCATGTGTGCAATCTCATGCAAGCCAATCCTAGGGTAGGGCTGTCTAACCTCTCGACCAACAGCTCGCCTAGTATGAATTTTCAGGCCAATGGCAAGAAGGGAATATCATAACAGGAGTCGATCGTCTTTGATTTGCCCTTGCTGCCTCGCTTTGTAGAGGTCGACTTCACAAGAGTCGACCGAGCATGAGATGTAGATGCATTTGATGCACCGAGCCCTTGCTGCTTCGGTGCAGGTAGCTCCGGTACAGATACTTCCTGTGAAGTTGACACCGGTGCAGGTAGCTCTAGGCAGATGTCTCTCTTGGGCCACTGGATGAATGCTCTAATGGCTTGCCCTAAAGTCATGACCTTGTCGTTTAGGGGGTTCTCCAGTTGGACGACCTCGAAATTGGCATAAACACCGTCCACATTCACTTTTGCGAAACCCAACGCTATTTTACACCGTGCAGCAAGGCCCCAGCACCGGATGGATACGCCTGGCCCCAAGCAGCATCCAGGGCAATGGAGCCATATCTCACTTGGAGATTGCACTTCGTAGTCCCCTACATAAATACAAAATTAGCTACTCCAACAGGCCTTTCAATGGATCGAGTATTCTAGGGAAAATAATTATTACCAGGATGTCATCAACAGGAAATATGTTATCGATTTCTAAGTTATGGTTGGACGCGCAGCTACTCGGACGTTTGGGGGGCTAGCTAGCAAAGTAGCGGCGAGGGCTTCAAACTGATTTGTGAGGGATGCACGAATCTCCTCTCGTACGACATCCTGCATCTCTTCTCTAAGGGATGCACAAATCTCCTCTCATAGCTGTGCTTCGCGCTCGGCTTTGGCTTTCTTCCTACTCCGGTACGTCTCGGAGTCCTTTGAGAATCCTTTGTTCCAATCAACATAAAGACCAATGCCTCTTGTGCGACCCAGATGCTCCTTGTTTCCTAGGGCTATGAAGAGTATATCTCTCTCCTTGTCTTCCTGGAATGAGCCTTGGGAAGATTGAGTACTCAGCTCTTCCTGCAAGAGCCCGACATGTTATTTCACTTCCTATAAAGTTATCGAGTAATTACAAACTAGGTAGTTCGATATCTTACCATGCACTGGAACACTTCCTCATCTGCGGGGTTTGGAAAGGAGATGACCCCCGAAGACGCAGTAGATAACCTCGCCATTAGCCACTGTTTGGAACGCTCATCAGTGATCCCAGCAAATGGCTGGGAGGTGTCCAACTGGCGTGCATGCTCGTTTTGAGCCCTCCATTGCGGGATTTTACCCGCATACCCAGTGGTGCCGAGTCTGTAGGGTGCATGTTTTTTTGCCTAGAGGACTTTGTGCGCCTCACTTTCAATCCAAAAATCATTTGTCGTCTTCTTCACCACAAAGTCTTCCCAGTACTCCTCCACGAACGGATACTTCTCGAAGGGCGTCAAATCCTTCTCCACGTAATCCTTGATAAGCGCGCTCTTGAAGTTCCTCCACGCTTTGCACGCTGCATGCAATGCATATCGTTGCACGGAGGCCTTGTGTTGTTCCGGTATCTGGAACGATTTAAAATTTTCCGTCATCAGCGACAGCTTTCAGATTCTCATCTTTGGTCAACTCCTTCCATGAATCAAAGGTGATCTTGACCCGTTCACGTGCAACTATTCCGACCGTTGTCTTGAATGAGGACGCTGCTCGGCGAGGACTTAGAGGGGCCCCAGACACATCGACTCTCGTGATGGTAAATCGGCCCTTGGGTATTTTCGATATTCCTCTTTCCTTGCGCTTGGATTTTCTAAAGGACGGCACATTAGATGCATGAGGCAACGATGACGGAGAATGAGTGGACGACATCTTCACGAGAAATAGAGGCTCTATCACGCATAACATAATTGATATATAAACATGTAAATCCTCTAAGTCAGCCAACAACACTTGATCTACTGACAGAATAGCATGTATTATGAATTGGATCACAGAACCAAGAGGTTCAACCAATTAACCAAATGCAAAAGGGTAATAAAATTGAAATGCTATGATACTCACGAAGTAGATGGCAATCAAGGCCAAGCAATCTGAGCAATGTGTAAGGGGAAGGGGCATCGGGGTTGGTAACTCGGCATCTATTACCTTTGGGCATCGAGGGAAGCACGAGCAGGCAGGGCGACATCGAAGGGGAGGGGGGTGCCAGTTTCAGGGAAGCGGCGGCTCGAGCTCGGGGAGGAGGCGGCGGGCTCAGGGGAGGAGGCACGCCGGGCTCGAGGAGGAGGCGGCGTCGAGGATGGCACCAACGGGCTCAGAGAGGAGGCGGCGGCTCGTGTTCGAGGAGGAGGCAGCGATGGGCTCGGGGCAGGAGTCGCGTTGGGCTCGAGGAATAGGGAGGAGTTGAGAAACTTAACAGTTTGAGTGGGGGATGCGGCAAACCCTAGAGTCAATAGGGTTGGACATCCCAGACGGTTCCAATAAATAACCGTCTGTGATATAAATAGGGTTGGACATCCCAGACGGTTCCAATAAATAACCGTCTGTGATATCTATGTATCACAGACGGTGTTTATATGGAACAGTCTGTGATATCTATGTATCACAGACGGTTTTTATATGGAACTGTCTGTGATATATAATCACAGACAGTTGATCCTAAGGAACTATCTGTGATATTGTTTTGTATTGCTAAATCCATTTCTGTTTATTGGCTAGCCTGAGGAAATGCTAGCCATGCCCTCTGAAACAAGTAGAAACACAACAAGTACATGTATACATCCAATTCACATTCATTTTAGAAACAAGCACATCCATTTCACAAATTCAGATATGACACATTCTCATATACATAAATGCAAATTCACATATGACACATTCTCATATACATAAATGCAAATTCAGAATATATGACACATAAAACATTTCATTCATCATTCCACTTGCTTGTCTCCTTTAAAAATTAGCCCTTCATGATGATCGACGCATATGTAGCTAGTTTCGTCACGTTGTTCTTCCTCGACCCTTATGTCATTTCCGAAAGGAGGCAACTCATCAAATTGATTGTATTCTTCCTCGTCCACTACATTCTCAACTCCAATAATCCTCCTTTTTCCTTGAAGAACTACGTGGCGCTTCTTATTTGCCTGGTCGGTTACATAGAAGACTTGAATAACTTGGTTAGCGAGTACGAATGGTTCGTCTTTGCATCTGACACGTTCGAGGTCCACGGTAGTGATGCCGTACCTGTCGACCATCACCTGTGGGAGATGGACCCAACAGCACCGAAACAGCGGGGATCTTGAAAAGCACGTAGTTGAGCTCCCAAATCTCCTCTATGAACCCATAGTAGGAGCTCCTCAACCCTTCGGTACTAAATGCATCTATGCAGACACCGTTGTTCTGGTTAGTGCTCTTTATATCCTGAGCCTGCGTATAGAATATGTACCCATTTATATCATATCCTTAACATGTCACAACTGTAAATGTTGGCCCTTTTGCCAACCATGTCAGCATATCACTTGACGACCTCCTAGCGAGTCACTCCTTCAACCATTGGTTGAACCGATTGTTGTGCTGTCTCGTGATCCAAACATTCTGCCGCTCTGGATTCTGTTGCTAAAGCATGTCCTTGTGCTGTTTGATACGGGGACACTTCAGTCATGTGTTGCAAGACCGTGAAATGGGCTTGAGTATACACTCTCATCTCTGAAGTGATTTCTTTCCTTCTGATGATCCCGATACCCCTGAGCCTCCCCTCATGGCGAGATCGAGTCACACCTATTGGTTCAACCTAAGCCATGTAATCGACGCTGAACTCAATGACCTCTTCGGTTGCATAACCTTCGACGATGCTTCCCTCCGGCCGAGATCGATTCCGTACATAGGACTTGAGAATTCCCATGAACCTCTCGAACGGGTACATGCTACGTAGGAACACAGGCCCGCACATCTTTATCTCCCTCACAATGTGAACAATGATATGGACCATGATATCAAAAAACGACGGAGGGAAATACATCTCAAGATGACATAGAGTCATCACCACCTCGTCCTGCAGAACATCTAGTTCTTCCGGGTCGATGACCTTCTAAGCAATTGTGTTAGGAAATAACACAACACCATGATTGTTTCTCAGACCTAGATTGGCAAAATACTTCTAACTGCAACAGGGAGCATCTGTGTCATCAACACATGACAATCATGAGACTTCGTGCTAATTAACTTCAAATCTTCCATCGAAACAAGTTTCTTCATGTTGGAAGAGTAACCATACGAAACTTTCACACCATGCAAGCACTGGCATAGTTCAGTTCTCTTGGCCTTGGACAGAGTGTAACAAGCAGGGGGGAGGTACGTTCGTCCTTTATCGGTCTTTATCGGTGCTAACTCAGGTCTGATGTCCATATCAACCAAGTCAAGCCGTGCATTGACACCATCCTTTGTTTTATCACGAATGTTCAGTAAGAGACCAATCAAGTTGTCACATACATTCTTCTCTACGTACATAACGTCCATACAGTGGCGAACTTCTAGGTGCTCTCAATAAGGTAAGTTCCAAAATATTGATCTCTTCTTCCAGTTGTTCTTCTCACAGGTCCTCAATTTACGTCTCTTTCCGAGCACAACATCTAAATCCTTAACCATATCATAGACCTCTTTTCCGCTTAAATACATTGGAGCTGAACTATCCTCCTTCTCTCCGTCGAATTGTTTCTTCATCCTGCGGTATGGGTGAGCCCTCCGGAGGAACCTACGGTGACGTATGTACACAGTTTTGCGCGAGTGCTTCAACCACACACTCTCGGTATCATCTAAACAGTGAATACATGCTTTGGCCCCTTTTGTACTCTGGCCCAACAGGTTAGCAAGGGCGGGATAATCTGTAATATTCCGAAAGTGTGAGAAACAAATAATCAGGATAAATTAATTTAGTCGGTAGAGATTAATTAATCGGGGGAAAGTTTAATTCAGGAAAAAAATCATCAAAACAAGAGAAGAGAGAGGGTTTTCCGCGTTTACTTGGCAGCATGGGCCTGGGCCTTGGCCCAAGTGGGCTGGCCGGCCATAGGGGGGGAGGCGCCACCCTCCCCCAAACCCTAGCCGCCCCTCTACTCCCTCCCCTCCTAGCCGCCCCACTCCCCCACCTCCTGGCCGCAGCCCCCATCTCCTCCTCCCTGCACTTCCACTCCTCCCCTCTCCTACCCAAGTAGCCCCATCATCCATTGTTGCTGTCCCCCTCCATTGGTGCCTTCCTTCCTCGCCGTCGGTGCTCTCTACGGTCGATCAAGTAAAGAAAGGAGAGGAGATCATCTTCGCCGGGAGAGTTCTTCATCTTGCTGCGATTCTACAAGGGTAACATCGCGTGTTCTTCGCTGGTTAATGTGTATTAGCTGCAATCGACTTCATTTGTTAGAACGAGTTTCGTCAATTGTTAGATCGCGTTTTGTCCAGTAGATTGGACGTTAGTTTTCATGTGGTTAGAGGCCGAATTAGGAGTTTTGATCTCCTAGCGTTTTGTAGGTTATGTCCTTAGCTTTCAATGGCCTCCAAGAACGCCCAAATCCGATTAATGGTCAGGGAGTTAGGAATTTTCTAGTATCGCTGTCCTGTTGATCTGTCAGTTTTTGGACAGTTTGTAGGAACCTGGATAAAACTGATATTTAAAGGGAGAATTGGGGGATCTCGGTATAACGAAAAATGTGGGTAATGTCTATACCTTTTCATAGAGATAAAGAACGCAAGATTTGGACATTCGTAGCAAAAGTTATGGAGGTTTTAGTGTATTGTCCAGAGAGACCGACGTGATAATTGATGTTCTGTAGTTTGGCCTGGTAGAGGAAGTATTTGGCAGAATCAAAAGGGCTCCCCAACTAAGTTTATTTAGGTAATTTAATTACCTTTTCAGAAAGTCTAAGAACATCTTATTTGGACTCCTGAGAAGAAAGTTATGTATTTTAGAAGTTGACTGTCCACAGCGGGCACCAAATCGATCGCTAGAAATTAGAAGTTGGGAAACACTTGAGAGATTAGCGAGTTCAATTGTGTTGTTCTTATGTTCTTTGTTCAGTATGTTGGTCTTAGATTGGGGTTATCTTATGTTCAGGTGGGAGCGTGAACCCAGGGGCAGCACCCTCTTCGCGTCCACCGTTCTTACCCGGTTGAGGCAAGTATTCGGGCTATTACACCTTTTTGTTTGCCATGCATACCTGTTAATGAGACGAGTTACCATGTATCTTGATGACTGCTTGTTATGGTTAAAGAATTCTTTTGCATGTTGTTAATGCTTACATGTTTATGTGAACACGTTGAATTCTTACATGTGAAAGATGTTGTCATGGTGCATATGCATGTTTTGAGCATGTTAAGTCTTGGTTATGTGGTAACCAAGTTTATATAGTTGAGGTCCCCATCATGCAATGACGGGCTTGAGGTCCTCACATTCGTGGAATGTGGGCTATGAGCAAAGAGGTCCCCATCATTAAGATGATGGGCAAAGGTCCCTATACATGTGGTGTATAGGCTCTTGGTCCCTGTGCCAGAGGGCACAGGCAAGGGTATTCATTGACGGATGAATACCCCGCATTACCGGTAAAATGCGAAAAGAGATAAAGTTCAAAAGGAGCATTGCATTGGTTGCATTTCTTAAGTTTAAAGGTTATGTTTAGTGTAATGTTATTGTGGATTATCGATGCTATGATTGAGCTCTTGTTTATGGCCTTGTTGATACTTGCTGAGTCTTTGGGCTCACTCTTGCTTTAATCTGTTTTAGGGACAAATGGCAGGAACGACATGCATGGGAGGGAGTAGATGTTGGATGCACTCACTACCTCACAATCTTAAGGCGTTTGCCACTTAGTTTCATCTCAGAAATGATTAAACTGTTGGAGTAGATGTTTATTTTGGTTTGAGTATCTGATTATTTGTAATAATGAGATTTGCCAGTCTTGGTTATATTCATTCGATTATCATGCAAGTTTGATTGAACTTGATTATGAAGTTATTATTGATAAATGCCATGACTTATTGTTGAAACCTCGGTAGAGCTGATTAAACAAAGGAGACTCTGCCGAAATTTTGTAATTTGTGCTAGATTAGTTAAAATCAGTAGCATTCCAGGCTCATTGAGAGTTGGGGTGTTACAGTTGGTATCAGAGCGGGCTGTAGGTCCGTGGTGAATAGATTAATTAAAATTTGCTAATGGCTAATCAACTTAAAAATTTGACACACTGGTGCATAGTAGGATGGGGATGGGCAAAGCATTGCATTTACGTTTCCGCTTTATCTTATTGTTGATTGCTGATTTGATTTGAGTATGACTGCTCATTAAGTGACTATATGATTATTATGTGTGGGGATAACCCATGTTGAGAGGTTGAGGTCGTGTTGTGGCTCTGGGCTTTACCAAGCTACACCCTCGTTCGTAGTTTGATAATATAGATTATCATTAGAAAGGGTTGTTCTCTTCCTTGAATTTAATTTGGTCACTCTTGTCCAGTTGGGCTTGACGAATCTTTCTTCGGTTACTAGTTTTATTCATGTTGATATGTTTCCATTGGCTTGATTTGTTCAGTAAAGCAATCATTGTTTCCCCAACCGATGAGTTATTCTTGGGGCTGGTGAACTTGGTTGATTGTCAAGTTTGACCTTTATATTAGAGATATGTCTTTCTCATTGGAAAACATGACCCATTTATTCGCTTGAGGTTTTTGGTTAATGAAAGTTTCCTTTTGTAAGTCCTTCAGTATGTGGAGGCTTTGACTTAATGAATCTCTTCTGGGTATTTTGGGTGTTAAAGTTGAACGATTCTCTTTTATGAAAGAAAATATTAAACCCTTTAGTGATGTCTTCTCGTGGTTAAGTCAGAGGTTCTAAACAAAGTAATTGATGGATATGATATGAGTTATCAAGGTGGGACTGTAGTGTAGTGCATAATAAATCCTAACAAGTATCCTTGCGAGTGAAATTGATTAAGTTGATGTTGTCCTCTAGCGTTCTTGAGGAGTGTGATCAGGAGTATGACCACACTTAATTGGAATCAATAGAGTTATTAAGAAGTGTGGAAGATTGATGAAATGGTTGACCCTTAGAATTGTTTAGTTTGCTAAACTTGTTGGAATATTTGATCTCAATGGATTAATAAAGTTGTGGGAAGGGAAAGTTGAGGAGATGCTAGATTATTGCCCTAGTAGATATTAATCTTGGAGTTATATTTTTCTATAGATACTTGGTGACCATATATAGCTGCTAGATATATATATTTCTTACCATGATTAATTGTTGGATTTGTGTACAAAAGATTTAAAGGATTGAGTATCGGTGGATCTAGAATTATGGGAAAAGTTATGAATAATTCTTCTATATAGAATGATGGCATGAATTTGGTTTTAGTGTTGTTGATACTTTTGGTTGATGGAATATTTCGATTCTTGAAATTTTAGTGTGATTTTGCACCAAATTATGAACATGAGATGGAACGGTTGAATATGTGTTTGCACATATTCATGTGATTTAGAAAGGAAAGTAGGTAGCATCCAGATTTTTATGATGAAACCAATTGATAACAACAATTGTTGGAGTGCAATTGTTGTGTGTTGAAGTTTGGTGTTGAGCATCACTAAGAGTTAAACTGATATGATTTAATAGATAGCTTATGCTTACATGATTGTAGAATTGTCGGATGATAGCATGTCATTGATGAAAGGATTTTGGTAAAAACCTTTTGATTTGTGTAGTAGACCTCCGCTAGAATAAAGTGGTTGTTGTAGTGAGGTTGTAACGTTTTGGTGGACTCTCAATAGGAGATGAGATGATAAAGTAATATGGAATAGTTTGTTAAGTTTTTGGATAGTTGTATAATGGAAGAGTTGACGATAACGAGTCTTGTTAAGGGTAGATCATTCTTGATGTTAGTAAGATTATCTGCAAGAGATTGTGACTTGTGTGTGTGGTGATGATTCTTTTAGAAATAAAGTAACTGGATAGTCTTTCATAATTTTGATCTAGTGAAAGTATTTTGAGTTTTGCTTTTGTGATCAGTGGACCTCTTGCGTTATGTGGTGATTGAGGTTGTTTCGAGCAAAGTGATATGATGAAAGATTTTATTGGCTCTTAAGTAGTTCCTGTGATTTGGGTTTTAAGAGCTTATCATGTTTAAGCTGGCAAAGTGACGTAGCAATCACAGAGAATAACTATCCTTGTTAAAGGAAGGAGAGAAGTTAAGTGCTTGAGATTTAAGTCGTTTCGCAACTTGCAGTTTATTTGAGTATGCTTAAACCTTATGTAGTTGTTCCATAAGAGTTTATCAATTTTCAAAGGCAATACCTTTTTCTTATTTGGGGTTCGATCTTCCCTTCGTGCGGGACTTGTGCCCTCAACTATTGACTTTCTCTTTTGTTGTCTGAGTTCTTTGCCAATCTGACTATTTCCCTTGGTCCTCTGTTCACCACGAGTGGTAGATGTTTCTATGTGGTGAAAATTATTTTCATTTGTTTTTCTTCTGAGAAGGGATTCATCGATTCGTTTCACAAAGGTCTTTCGAAGTGTTTATTCTATGAGGTTGTGAGACTTAGGTTGTAAGTTATTCGAGGAACATTGGAGGATGAACCGATTTCGTGTATAATTCTTGAAGAGAATTTTATTTATACAGAATGTTTGCATTTCAGGCTAAACTGATTGCATTGTTGCAACCATTAGAACCTATGGAGGTTTGTGATCCAAGATCTCTTGTTCAATTCGGGTGGAACATTAGAATTTTCGAAAGGATGGGAATCTTGATTAATGTATTAGAGTGTCGCGATTGGGTACCTTGCACGGTTGTGCAGATGAAATATGAGGGTGTTGTTTTGAGAGTAGTATTAGTGAAGTAATCTGATCGTTAAAGTGATTAATGAGATAGCCGAGATGGTTGGATTATCGCTAGGAAAGACTGGGACTTAGTAATTAATTCTTTAAGAGTTAGAATCTTTATGAAGATAATTAGGTCAAGAAGATGTTTTCATGTTGATGTTAATACGCGAGTATGTTTGGATTGTGAGAATTTTAGGGATTTTAATCTGAGGTTTTCCCTATCTTCTATATGAGAAGTTCATTGTAGGAGTCTTGGAGTTTAATTTGGGCTTCGCATTTTTATGCTAGGACTTTGGTCGCCCAAAGATTATGTGTAGAGGAAGTAGATTAAGGATGGATTTCGAACAATGGGATGATCCTTGATAGAATGTTTTTTTATGAAGTATATGAATGTGAGAGCTGAGAATTCCAAGTTGTTTATTCTTAAAAGATTGAGGTGATGTGATTGCGTGTGTGGTCTATTTTGAGATGCATTGGAAGTCATCTGTCAAATTAATCCTGTTGGTAGAGGGGTTGTTGAGAGAAAGTTTTGGTGGAATCGATAGAACCTTTATACGGAGGTGTGGATGATGTATTTCGACTTGAGCGTAACGTTGAGAATGTCAAGTTAAGAGAGATGAGTTAGTGTGTTATGCGATGAACTGAAATCCCAAAGTTTGAGAGAAATCTTAGTCCTAAAAGAGAAACTGATAAATTGTTGTTTCCTCAAGAAGTGAATCGTTTCCTTGATTCTCGTTTGAGTTTTGTGCTGTTGACCAATGTCTTTCGTAAGTTGAGTTTGACTCGATTTTGGTATGTGTGGTTCTTATCGATTCAGGAAGAATAAAGGAAGTTTTTGATTTGGGCATTTAAAATGATTCCTCCTTTGGTTTTCGTGACGCTTATTCACAACCTGCCACTTGTAAAGTAGATGGGTTTCCTTGATGAAATTCCAATTTTTAGATTTGACTCTGTGGTACGTGAGCTGGTAACGCATAATGGCGATGTGAATATTTCTTATTTAGATGGGTTTTGTCGGTAAAAAAGTTGCTTAAAGGGAATTCAGTTGTGTGTTTCTGGTTAAAGGAGGTGATCTTTGTTTCATTGAAAAGTTCAACTGAGAGGTGGAACAAGAGTTCCGTGTTCTGTGTGCATGTTGTGTGGTTCAGTATTGAGGGGGAAGGTTAGCCCAAGGTATTTTGGTTTGTTTTAGTTAGCTACGGGAATTCGAAGGTTGGCGTATCGTTAGGACCGTCTCGGGTCCATACGCGGTGTACGCAACACCGGGCGTGTTTGGTGCCAAGTGAGTACCTGAGAGATATGGAGGTTGAGTTTTCATTAACGTTGTTGACCTTCGAGCAGGATCTTACCTTTGAGTCTCTTTTGATGAATGTTCTCAGAAATGCCGAGTTGAGCGTTAGTACGGACGTCGTTTTACGTCCTGGTGTTGTGGTCTCATCTATTTGAGAGAGAGGCCACTTGAGAGTTGGAGTCTCGCGTGAGCGAGTTTAGCAAGAGTTGATCGCGTTGGTATCAGTTGTTAAGTTCTAGTCGCGGGTTACTTTTGTGTAGATCAGCGTTTAGATTAGGAGTCGAATCCTGTTAAGGGGGGTAGAATGTAATATTCCGAAAGTATGAGAAACAAATAATCAGGATAAATTAATTTAGTCGGTAGAGATTAATTAATCGGGGGAAAGTTTAATTCAGGAAAAAAATCATCAAAACAAGAGAAGAGTGGGGGTTTTCCGCGTTTAGTTGGCAGTATGGGCCTGGGCCTTGGCCCAAGTGGGCTGGCCGGCCTTAGGGGGGAGGCGCCACCCTCCCCCAAACCCTAGCCGCCCCTCTACTCCCTCCCCTCCTAGCCGCCCCACTCCCCCACCTCCTGGCCGCATCCCCCATCTCCTCCTCCCTGCACTTCCACTCATCCCCTCTCCTCCCCAAGCAGCCCCATCATCCATTGGTGCTGTCCCCCTCCATTGGTGCCTTCCTTCCTCGCCGTCGGTGCTTTCTACGGCTGATCATGTAAAGAAAGGAGAGGAGATCATCTTCGCGGGGAGAGTTCTTCATCTTGCTGCGATTCTACAAGGGTAACATCGCGTGTTCTTCGCTGGTTGATGTGTATTAGCTGCAATCGATTTCGTTTGGTAGATCGAGTTTCGTCAATAGTTAGATCGCGTTCTGTCCAGTAGATTGGATGTCAGTTTTCATGTGGTTAGAAGCCGAATTAGGAGTTTTGATCTCCTAGAGTTTTGTAGGTTATGTCCTTAGCTTTCAATGTCCACTAAGAACGCCCAAATCCGATTAATGGTCAGGGAGTTATGAATTTTCTAGTATCGCTGTCCTGTTGATCTGTTAGTTTTTGGATAGTTTGTAGAAAACTGGATAAAACTGCTATTTAAAGGGAGAATCAGGGGATCTCAGTATAACGCAAAATGTGGGTAATTTCTATACCTTTTCATAGAGATAAAGCACACAAAATTTGGACGTTCGTAGCAAAAGTTACGGAGGTTTTAGTGTACTATCCAAAGAGACCGACGTGATAATTGATGTTCTGTAGTTTGGCTTGGTAGAGGCAGTATTTGGTAGAATCAAAAGGGCTCTCGAATTAAGTTTATTTAGGTAATTTAATTATCTTTTCATAAAGTCTAAGAACATCTTATTTGGAATCATGAGCAGAAAGTTATGTATTTTAGAAGTTGACTATCCACAGCGGGCACCAAATCGATCTCTAGAAATTAGAAGTTGGGAAACACTTGGGAGATTAGCGAGTTCAATTGTATTGTTCTTATGTTCTTTGTTCAGTATGTTGGTCTTAGATTGGGGTTATCTTATGTTCAGGTGGGAGCGTGAACCCAGGGGCAGCACCATCTTCGCGTCCACCGTTCTCGCCCGGTTGAGGCAAGTATTCGGGCTATTGCACCTTTATGTTTGCATGATGGAAATTGTGATGTGTCTTGTTGGTATTATCCATGCATACCTGTTAATGAGATGAGTTACCATGTATCTTGATGACTACTTGTTATGGTTAAAGAATTCTTTTGCATGTTGTTAATGCTTACATGTTTATGTGAACACGTTGAATTCTTACATGTGAAAGACGTTGTCATGGTGCATATGCATGTTTTGAGCATGTTGAGTCTTGGTTATGTGGTAACCAAGTTTATATAGTTGAGGTACCCGTCATGCAATGACGGGCTTGAGGTCCCCACATTCGTGGAATGTGGGCTATGAGCAAAGAAGTCCCCATCATTAAGATGATGGGCAAAGGTCCCTATACATGTGGTGTATAGGCTCTTGGTCCCTGTGCCAGAGGGCACAGGCAAGAGTATTCATTGACGGATGAATACCCCACATTACCGGTAAAATGCCAAAAGAGATAAAGTTCAAAAGGAGCATTGCATTAGTTGCATTTCTTAAGTTTAAAGGTTATGTTTAGTGTAATGTTATTGTGGATTATCGATGCTATGATTGAGCTCTTGTTTATGGCCTTGTTGATACTTGCTGAGTCTTTGGGCTCACTCTTGCTTTAATCTGTTTTAGGTACAAATGACAGGAACGACATGCATGGGAGGGAGTGGATGTTGGATGCACTCACTACCTCACAATCTTATGGCGTTTGCCACTTAGTTTCATCTCAGAAATAATTAAACTGTTGGAGTAGATATTTATTTTGGTTTGAGTATCTGATTATTTGTAATAATGAGATTTGCCAGTCTTGGTTATATTCATTCGATTATCATGCAAGTTTGATTGATCTTGATTATGAAGTTATTGTTGATAAATGCCATGACTTATTGTTGAAACCTCGGTAGAGCTGATTAAACAAAGGAGATTCTGCCGAAATTTTGTAATTTGTGCTAGATTAGTTTAAATCCAGTAGCATTCCAGGCTCATTGAGAGTTGGGGTGTTACATAATCCTTTATGGTGCATAACAACAAGGAGCGTACAGTGAAGTACTCTCGTTTGTACGCATCCTATACCTGTACCCCTTCGATCCACATTATTTTTAGATCTTCAATCAATGGTGCTAGGTACACATTAATATCATTCCCAGGTTACTTCGGCCCTTGGATAAGTATCGACAGTAAAATATACTTCCGCTTCATACACAACCAAGGAGGAAGGTTGAACATACAAAGAGCCACGGGCCAAGTGCTATGTCGGCTGCTCATGTTACCGAAAGGATTCATTCCATCTGTACTTAATCCAAACCTTATGTTCCTTGGTTCCGCACCGAAGTCTGCAAACCTCATATCGATGTTTCTCTACTAGGTGGAATCAGCAGGCTGTCTTAGCTTTCCATCCTGCTTACGCTCCTCCGAGTGCCAACGTAGCAGTTTTGCCTCCTTTGGGTTCTCAAAAAACCGCTTCAAACGGGGAATTACAGGAAGATACCACGCCACCTTAGCAGGAGGTCCTTTCTTCACGTCGATTCCCTTGCCGTCATCTGATTGATTCTTACGCTTGCATCGAGATGCGTTGCACACCGGACATACATGCATATCCGCGTACTCTTTACAGTAGAGGATACAGTCGTTCGGACATGCATGTATTTTTTCTACTTCCATTCCCAACGGACAAAGAACATTCTTGGCTCTGTAGGTGGTTTTGGGCAACTCGTTTCCATCCGGAAGCATGTCCGCTAAGAGACCTAACAGCGTCGTGAAACTCTTGTCAGACCAACTGTTGCTTACCTTCAATTTCGGTAGTTCAAGCACGGATGACAACCTTGTGTATTTCGGCTTGCAGCCTGCGAACAATGGCTTCTCCTAGTCCTTCATCAAGCCCTCGAATTTACCAAACTCTCTCTCACTATAGTTCACTTCTGCATCGCGAAGCATCTGATTCAAATTGTCATCGTGCAGCCTATCCGAATCGAAACCATAATCGACATCATCTGGCGGCATATCGTTGGCTTCGTCGGTGATGTCGTTATTACTATCTTCTTGTATAATCTGCTCTTCACCGTGACTGGTCCAATGTGTATACCCCTTTTTGAAACCCCTTCAAATCAAATGTGATTCGATCTGCGCTTGGTTGTCAAACATCTTCAGATTCTCGCAGTCAATGCATGGACAGTACATATATTCTACCCCCTTATTCAACATATCCCTCTCGGCAGCTCTTGTAAAAGCACACACGTCATTAATGTACTCTTCGCTCACACGGTTCTTAGTGTACATCTAGATTCAGTCCATCATACGGTTCATGTTGAAAATCCTGGAAATAAATAAAAGAGTGACTATGGTCTTCACTAGCGATTTCGGCGTAAACGCTCGAAACTACTCAAATTAAAGGATGCTTATGCTCTAGTAGCTCACCTCGATCACAAGGAAGGTGTCAACAAAGTCGGTCAGGGAATGTCCAAGGCGACTGATCATCGGTGAACAGAGGCAACGGCGGCAAGCTCCTCAGTGATAGGTCTTCTCGGTGGAAATAAACTGAAACGAAGCACATGCATAGCTTTAGGGGGACATATAGGTGGGGAAATCGACCTTGGTGGGGTCGAGCACTCAACAGAGAAGAGTTGGCGTCGATGGCGACGGTGGTGACCGCTTGGCGTGGGAGACAATAGCTGAAATGGACTCACTGTAGCGCCAGAGATGGACAAAAAGACTGTTGAGGGGTACACTACAACAGATGATATAAGTAAGCGAGCAAAACGGCGCACCATCTGTGATGGGATAATTATCACAGACGGTTTTTGGTGAAAATCGTCTGTGATATGCAGTAATATCACAGACGGTTATTATTAAGAACCGTCTGTGAAATATGACAGACGGTTTCCAACAAAAAACCGTCTATGATATGTAGAAATATCACAGACGGTTATTATTAAGAACCGTCTGTGATATTACCTGTTCATAGATGGTTTTTAGCGCAGCCAGTAACACAGACGGTTTCTAAACCAAAACCGTCTGTGATGTCATATAATATAGACAGTTTTGGTCAATCGTCTGTGATAAGACGTCCAGTATTAACGTTTTTTAGTAGTGGCAAGCCTTCCGCACCGGTGTATTGGTTTCGGTCATAGTCAGCAGGTCGCTGTTATCTGGTAAAACTGTTGTAGCGTCGAATTAATTGGCGCAACTTGGAGAGGCTACTCGTACTAGTAGAACAAAACAATAGTGAAGTCAAAAACGACTGTCGAGTAACTTAATTAAATCAATTTCTACATCATCTCTAATTAGGTTCTAGAGATTGCTCGCTTCTATTTAGCTGGTCACAACTCGCCAAGAACTGTATAACAGCACAGCTGTTAACAGTGCTTAGCGGTCACTAATTCAACCAAATACCACATGGTGAGAGTTGTGAGGGTTTTAGTCTCATTTTGGAGACACTTGGGGGAGGTTAGCCGTGGTTACGGGTTTAATTAGAACTAACCAAATGCCGACGTGTGTATCAAGTCAAGAACAGTAACGATGCATATTGCTCTGGCCAGTCTGACTCTGCAAAGCCACGTAGTCTACGAGCTAGCTAGCTAGTTGGGTCACGTTTTTCCACACGATGGACTAAAATGCTCACCTGAGTTTCTCCATGCATAAAGTGACAATGATGTTATGTATCTTTGTGTGCACTAAGTTCTAATCATTTGATTCTACCTTGTTGATATTCTTGAGCTGCTCAACTTAATTTGCCAAACACAACGGCGCAATGTATACATATGGTTCTGGTTAACGATACATCCAGTCATCCACGAAAGGAAGGCTGCAACCAACCAAGCATATCTCTTGTTTCAACTTTCAACGAATAAAAACTTCAACATTAACGATGCATACTCCTTCTAGTCACAAAAGAGTGAACGTTTCGGGATGCATGAAATCAAACTTTATAAACTTTTGCTATCGACATTTCTATGAATATTTCGATGGGATATATGAAAATAACATGTGTAGATTTTTGTTTTGAAAAGTACTTTTATAATATTATAATTCTATCAGGTTTTATAATTATATTACAGTAAAAATTAGTAGTCAAAGTTGTATTTTCGGGACCATGTCGATGTCCAAATTGTCACTCCTTTGTTACTAGAGGGAGTACCCGTGTGAGTAAAATTTGCTCAACATTTAACTAAGATTAATAGTCAATCTTTGTTGATGATCGGAATACGGGGTTCCATATCTCATAATCAAAATATGCAGTAATAGCTAGAATAATCCGAATAGACTTGAGCATAATGACAGGTGAGAAGGTTTCATTATAATTAACACATTAAATTTGTTTGAAACCCTTCGCGACCAGTCGTGCCTTATGAATGTGAACATTTCCATCCATATCTATCTTTTTCTTAAAAATTCATTTGCACTCAATGGTTGTAACACCATCAGGTGCATCAACCAAGTTCCAAACATGATTGTCATGCATGGATTTTATCTCGGATGTCATGGCCTCAAGTTATGACTAAGTGTCTGGGTCCACCATCACTTCCGAATAAGTTTTAGGGTCATCATTAGTCAATAATAAAATGTCATGCCCATACCTTATAGGCAATTGACGCTGCCTCTTAGATCTTCGTGGGGCTGATGTCTCATTTACAGGTTCAACAACATTTTGTTCATCCTGTAGAGGCTCAGTAGGAGTTGAAACATTTTCAGATGCTTCTCGAATTTCTTCAAGTTGCACCTTGCTTCGACTAACTCTTTTGGAAATAAACTCATTCTCCAAGAAGACACCATTTCTGGCAACAAACACTTTGTTATCATTCCGCTTATAAAAGTAATATCCTTTAGTTTCCTTACAATACTCCACAAAGAAGCACTTATCAGACTTGGGCGTGAGTTTATCAGACATCAAACGTTTGACATATGCCTCACGAGCCCATACTTGAGAAAACACAATACGGGACACTTCCCGGTCCATATCTCATATAGTGTCTTCTCTACTGTTTTCGATGGAACCCTATTTAAAATGAAATCCGCTGTTTCTATAGCGTATCCCCAGAATTGCAATGGAAGATCATATTGGCTCATCATTGACTGAACCATATCCAACAATGTTCGGTTCTATCGTTCATACACCCTATTCCATTTAGGCGTTCCCGGCGGAGTAAGTTGTGGAACAATTCCACATTTCTTTAGATGATCACCAAACTCATGGCTCAAATATTCACCTCCACGATCAGATCATAGACATTTGATTGTCTTGCCAAGTTCATTATGTACCACATTCTGAAATTTTTGAACTTTTCAAATGATTCAGACTTATGCCTCATTAAGTAGATATAGTCATATCTACTAAAGTTATCAGTGAAAGTTATGAAGTACTGAAAACCACCTCTAGCCAAAGTACTCATTGGTCCACATACATCTATATGTACATGGGCCAATAGGTCACTTGTCCTCTCACCTCTGGTCGTGAAAAGTGCTTTTGTCATCTTACCAAGTAAACAAGATTCACATATTTCAAATGATTCAAATCAAATGAGTTTAGAAGACCATCTTTATGGAGCTTCATCATGTGCTTCTCATTTATATGACCTAGACGACAATGCCAAATAAAAGTGTGATTCATTTCATTAGGTCAAAGTCTCTTAGCATTAATGTTATAGATGGGCTCATCTTCAAGATTCAAAACATACAATCCATTCACCAATGGAGCATGGTCATAAAGCATATCTTCAAAATAAATTAAACAACAATTTTTCTTTATTCTGAACTCATAACCTTCTGCTCCTAAACAAGAAACGGAAATAATATTTTTGCTTAAGGCTGGGACATAATAACAATTATTCAATTCCATAACTAATCCTGAAGGTAAAGCTAATGGTAAAGTGCCAATAGCTAATGCAGCAACTCTTGCTCCATTGCCCACACGAAGATCAACATCTCCTCTTGCCAAACTTCTATTCCTTATTAGTCCCTGTATCGAATTGCAAATATGAGCAACCGATCCGGTATCAAATACCCAAGAACTGTTGGAGAAGTGGCAATATTAATTTCTATAATATTTATACCTGAACTGGAAGTCTTACTTCCTTTGTTCTTTTTCATTTCTACCAAGTGCTTTTTGCAATTTCTCTTCCAGTGCCCAGTCTCATGACAATGGTAATATTCTGTGTCAGGCTTAAGACCCAGCTTGAGCTTCTTAAGCTTAGCTTTGTGACTCTCGATCTCATCTTGAGTCTTTCCTTTGTCTTTACCTTTTCCTTTTGACTTACCCTTCTTCTTGAAGCTAGTAGTTTTTTGAACTATCTTCACATGATTAGAACTTTTCTTGATGCTCTCCTCAGCACCTTTAAGCAGGCCATGCAACTCGGTCATTGACTTCTCCATGCCATTCATATGAAAATTCAATATGACAGGCTCAAAGCTCGCAGGGAGCGATTGGAGATTCACATCAGTAGCCAACTCTTGATTAAGGGAAAAACCAAGCTTTTTCAAGCTTTCAATGAGATCAATGATTTTGATCACATGAGGTCTGACCGGGTTACCTTCTGACAGCCTACAAGAAAACATTGCCTTAGTGGTGTTAAACCTCTCTGCCCTTGCTTGATCCTGAAACATACCCTTCAGACTCACAATCATATTGTAAGCATCTGTGGTCTCATATTGCTTCTGAAGCTCAGAGTTCATGGCAGTGCACATCGACTGATGAACCACGAAGGTCCTGATTTTGGCCTGATCTTTCGATGAGAAGGTAAGTTCGGTAGTAGTCGCTAAACTCTCACGATCCTAGCTACGAACTCGCAAGGCTCAAAACCACGCAATCGCTGAACTGCTCGATAAGTCATTATCAACCGTGCACGAATACCCGGATGACCTGACCATGAAGGTCAATTCCTGCATACACTGAAGAAGCACGCAAGAACAAGATAAATAGCAATTTGAAATTGCGAATAGGAATTAATATATTGATAAGTGGGGTTCCGAAGAATAATACCACTGTTGATCTCACCGAACAAGAAGACAAAGTATAAAGTAGCAAAGGCTAAACTTTAATCTAACAAAATCCGAGAAAAACTAGAGGAGTGTGACCTCCTTAAATAGGGGAGGAGGAGCCGCACATAGCTAAGAGCCAAGGGGGTGGTACTATTTGTGGCATTGTTCATGTATGAACAGTGCCACATGAACAGTATGGGCCGCCTAGGGTGGCGCCTTCCCTTGGGCCCAAGCATTAAAGGCCCAATTTGGCCCAAACAGGTGATGCGGCACCTTTTTTTTATGATTGCGACACACACAGAAAGAATTTGAAGGTGTGGCTAGATCTATTGGAAAGAGGATGAGATAACTTTTCAATCAAGTACTCGTGGACCTCAAACGGAGTCCGTATGTGAAAGTTATGCCCGTTTGAAGTCAGGGTTGTTTCCGGAGGCTGAATTAGATTGAGAACATGTCCAACTTGAACTCTTACTTGGCTTGGACACAAAGTGACGTGGAAACCTTCCTTGTACCCTGACGTGGAGTAGCGGTCGTATCCGGAGGGTTGATGTCCTCATCATCCTCCCCTTCTTGCATTTGAGTCGTCCTCAACTCAAGCTCATTCTCCAATTCCAAGAAAAGCTTCAAAACTTGTAGTAACGCATGCTCATCTTCCTACAAAATGTTAGCAACAACGGTGGCAAAGAAATAGAGAAAACTTTTCAAATTAAAGATGAATGGTCATGCATCAAATCAGCAAAGGTACATTTTCTCACAACATTCAGTTTGCAACTCAAATTGCTAGTATAAGTGAAGTATATAGTAGAGTTATTCATCGCCCTATGAATGCGTAGCACAGCAATTAAATTCAAAGTGCAACCCAGGCCCACTCGTCAGTGACATATCCTCATTTATAGGGCAAGGGGGTGGCCGGGGAGAGAGACAAGCGATGAGGGGTGTGGCGGACATTGCACAATCTGCCGAAAATGTGCGTGAAAGGGGGGATTTTGGCCAGAATGGGCGCGGCGTGACGCAGGAATTTCAATGCGCATGATCACGCGAGAAATGGAGGGAGGAAATCACGAGATTGAAGATCTCCCGAGGTGTGGCAATTGAGGACGGGCTCGGGCGATGTAAGGAAAAAAAGGGGGAGAGAAGGAGGAGGCTGGCAGGTGGGCCGAGGTGGAAGTGAGAGAGAGAGAGGAGACTAGGCTGAACATGGGGAGGAAGTGGGCCGCGGGTTGGGCTGCTCGTGCGGGAGAAGAAATGGGCCGGAGAGGGAGATTCGTCCAAAAGGCAAAATCCAAATTTTTGAGCCTTTAATAATTTCATAAATAGAAACAAATCAAATAGGCTTTTAGAAAATAGCAAATAAAGTTCAAAAATGCTGTACAAATTCACATAAATTCCTTGAATTATTTTGAACTTAATAAAATTATTTTCAACTTAAAGTTGGCTTTTATTTTTTCCCATAAATTATTTTTTATTTCTGGAAATTAGGAAAACCCTTCTAAAATATAGAAAAATCAAGAAAATTATTTTATTTTTGACTTTAAAAGCTACTAAATTAAATAATTAATTTTTTACCATTAAAAATTCAAGAAAACCTCGAAAACTCTTTTAAATACCAGAAAATCCAATCAAATAATAACTTTATTAATTTTATTTTTGGTAACAGAATTTGGGATGTAACACTAAACGCGCAATATAGCAGAAGAAGAGTTGGAGCAGCCTGATCCAACGTAGCGCATTGATGAAGTGGTCGTAGTCGATCATCCAACGTCCTCGGCACTGATTGTCTCCTCCATCAACCTATGATGTTCCTTGCGTAGGTCCTGGATTGTCCTCGATCAGCGCAACAACAACCGCAACAGCGCCTTTACGGTATCCACATGTCCAGAGGTGGAACGCGGTACACCGGTGTGCTAGCACCAACGTGCACGTTAGGGTCATCGAGAAGATGGTGGCTAGGGTTTTGGTGGATCAACTCACGTACATCCCAACAGCCCCATGCATCCCCTTATAAAGAGCCCACAACGGTTGTGACTGGTCGGGACACTAGTAACTAATAAACCAGCACATGTATTGATTGATGGTCATGTTTCACTAATCATAGATATGAGGATAACGAATAAATAATATGTGCACATGTTAGAAAACATGGTGTTGGATTGACACACCTTGAGACACTATTGAGATTGTTAAGATTCTATGTGTTATCAGTTGGTCTCAAGCAACGATGATGTGTAATCCTTAGGCCCGAGATCAATATGGTTTCCAACATATGTAATAGTACACTTAGGGGTTAACAAACGCTGCTCCATAACTGGATAGTTATAAAGGTAGCTTTCGGGTATGCTATGAAACATGTGGATGGATATGACTAGTCGGATATGGGATTTACCACTCCTAGCATAACAGGAGAGATATCTCTAGGCCCTCGACGTGCTCGGATAAAGGAAGTGCTTGGCCGTGCCACAAGTGGTCGAAGAGTCAACTACACGAAGTTATCCGTCACTAGATCGAGAAAAGATTGAACAGTCCATTGATGGCATATATCTCAACTAGAGTTCGAATAGATATTGTGAGGCAAAGGGGAATACACAAGCAGGTTGTTTAGTCCGGCCAGATACGAACTGGTCGTATGGGGATATGAACGGGTTGTGAGCTGGTCGCACAAGATCACAAACTGATTAGAGAACTGGTCATAAAGTGATACGAACTGGTCGTCACTAGATGCTAACTAGTCGTAAGGAGTTACGAACTAGTCATGGGTGAGGACCTAGTCGCAGATCATATTGTATAACATTAGTCCGATATAATCTTTGTTGTGTATTCAGGAGTCAATATGTTGTAACATTCTAATTTTTGAACTTTTAAAATTCTTTTGTGTAGTTTAACCCTCTAGAGAATTTCACCAACTTTATTTGAATTAAATATGCTTAATTAGAAATTTCAAAAATCAAAATGAATTAATGTGAATAATCCTAACAATAATTAATTAAAAAACTATTTTATTTGGGTTCCTTGTGCTTGGATTTATTTTCTAGATTTTTCTAGGAATTTTCCAAGTTCATTTGCTATTTTTCGTGGACTTTTCTATTTTGCAATAACCCAAATTTATTTAAGTGAGAAAAAATAATTTAGGGAGATGAACCAATTAGAAAATGGATTTATCAGAAGTTTAGAGGGGGTGTATTAATCCGAAACGTGTTAGAGAGAAAAAAAATAGTTAAAAGGATTTTTCTAAAATTTCTTCAAAACCTGGGTTATGGGCTTTTGGCCCACAGCACCAAGGCCCAAAAGGGGGGAAAACCCTAAAGCTGCTACAGTATCAACCCATGCTATAGTAGTCGCTGTCGTATACAAGAGCAGCGAGAGCTGACAGCATCGCCTCCCCAAAGCCAGCCCCCTCCATTGGTGCCTCCCTTCCTCGCCGTCGGTGCTCTCTGCTGCCGATCAAGTGAAGAAAGAAGAGGAGATCGTCTTCGCGGGGAGAGTTATTCATCTTTCTTCTATTCTACAAGGGTAACGTCACGTGTTCTTCGTTGGTTGATGCGTAGTAGTTGCGGTTGATGTCGTTTGGTAGATTGAATTGCGTCGGTTTAATAGATCGCGTTCTGTCCAGTAGTTTGGACGACGGTTTTCTTGTTGTTAGGTGCAGAATCTGAGGAGCCAACCACTTAGAGATAGTTGGGTTATGTTCTTCGCTTTCGGTGTCCGCCGACTTCAACGGATTCCTACATACGGATCAAAAGATATCAATTTTTTAGTGTCGCTGTCCTGCTGATCTGTCAGTATTTGGACAGTCTGTAGGAAACTGGGTTAAGGCATTAGTTAAAGATGAAATCAGAGGATCTCGATATAACGACAAATGTAGATAATTTCCATACCTTTTCAAAGAGATAAAGAACGCAAAATTTGCATTTTCGTAGCAAAAGTTATGGTTTTTTTAGTGTACTATTCAGAGAACCTGACGTGAAAATGATGTTCTGTTGATTGGCTTGATAGGGGTAGTAGATGGCCGAATCAGGAAAACCCACCAACTAGGTTTAGTTGGGGAATTTTATAACATTTTAATGAAGTCCAATATCACCTCATTTGGACTCTTGTACTAAAATATACCAATTTTTGAATACGATCACATTATGGTCGATTCAAAGATTTAGGAAATTGGAGTCGGGGTCGTGTTTCAAGCTATTGCTATTTCGTGCTTGCTCATATGGTTTATTTGGTCCATTACTGTTATCTTAGAAAACTTTTAAATGTATTTTTAGGTGGGGGACTGGTCTCGGAGGCAGCACCTACTTCGCATCCTCCGTTCTCATGCGGTTGAGGCAAGTACCTTGCTTGGTAGTGTTGTGGTGGATGTTTTGGCAATGCTTACCGGTATTTGATATATAGCGACTGTAGTTAAATTGATAGGGTGTATGATGGTTAAAGATGATGAGTGCTTATGTTACATGCTTGCATTTGATAGTTAGTAACCATGGTTGATTGATGGAAAGATATGCTGGTTTTAGCTGATGCAAGCTTATGATATGAATGGTTATAATTCATGTACAGTACTGATCTTGTTCACGCATATTGCAACACTGTTGTTGTTCATGTGCACAGTTGGAGCATACATAAAGATGCATGATTGAGATCCCCACATTCATGGAATGTGGGCAATTGAGGAGAGATCCCCATCGTGTAACGATGGGCTAAGATCCCCACACTTGCGGAGTGTGGGCTTGAGGTCCCCTTTAATTGTGGAGTATAGGGCAATTGGTCCCTGTGCTTGCGAGCACAGGCATGGGTTCGTAGCGACGGTTGCTTACCCCGCATTACAGGTGTAATGCGCAACAGAGTGAAAAGTGAAAGGTTGCACTGCATGCCTGCATTCATGCTTCATGTGATAAAGTTTTCGAGCAAAGATTAGAGTTGGATGTTGATGCTTTAATTATGTAGTAGTGTCTTTATATGGTACTTGCTGAGTTCTTGAACTCACCCTTGCTTTTATTGTGTTTTAGGTACCGTTGCAAGAACGTCATGCATGGGGGGAAAGTAGACCCGAACTGGATTCACACACTGCCACCCATCATTTATAGTTGATTGGATTTTGGAATGTCAGCTAATAACTGAGCAAACTGCTTAAGTTTGGTTGATGGATAGGTTTCATGCATTGAGTTTTGTAATAATGATGAGTAGCACTCCTTAGACATCTTGATTTATGTTCTAGCTGTTTATCATAACTTTAATGGTTAGTGAGGATTTTGGATGAAGAAACTTGGAGTTATGATTCTCTATTATATGTTGGAACCTCCAGCTAGCTACTAATACAGGGGAGGTTCTGCCGAAAATTTGGTAGAATATCTTTGGTTTAGAATTGTTTAGTGTAGTTTGGTAGTATTCCAGGCTCATGTTGGGCTGGGGTGTTACAATTTTCTAAAAATCAAAAGCTATTAAAAATCCCTAGAAGGCCGATGGGCCGCATTCCTTCTGCGGCCCACTCTTTCTCCCTTTCTTGGCCCGCCCGATCGTCCCCATGCGCCAACCCAACCGGCCCAACCCAGCTCTACGCTGCTTTGCGCCCCCGTCCACCGCGTGTCCCTGCATCGTCGCTGTCGCTAACATGTGAGCCCCCCTACTATTCTTTGTCTCTGATCCATACTCAAGTCTAGGTCACGTCACTATCGTCTCTGTATCTTGCACCGAACGCGTCGGGCTATTTAAGGCCTCGACGTCTACGTCAAAACCCTAGCTAGCCTCACACCCCATCGCTAATTCCCTAAGACTCTGGAGCCTGAAGTCGTCGCCGTTTCGATGGATTTGGAGCTCGAACCCTAGCACGGTTGTCGCCTTCTTCCTCGGATTCCGCTGTCGTCGGTGAGTCTGCACCGACTTTGTCCCCATAGCTAGAACCCTCTCGTTGTTTTCTTGTCGGGACCCGAACATGTAAATTCGGACCCTCTGTGTATTCTAAGGCCCTGTTTGGTATGGCTCTAACTCCTAGCTTCATAGTTGGAGTAGGTGGAGTTATGCCAAACAGGGTTGCTCCATAAAATTTGTGGAGTTGGAGTAACTGGGAGCGGAGCAGTCCGTAGTGCAATTTTTGGGAGAGGGTAGAACCTTGCTCCAAATGAGGAGCTGCGGGCCAACTAATCAAAATACCCATAAAAGTTGAGAAAAATTACCCGCAATATGCCACTGAACTACACCTCTCGGTTTCCCACCCGGCACCCCACCCCTCGCACTCGATTCTTTTTCCTCCCGATTCCCAAATCGCTATAGCCCACAGACCATGCCGGTCGCCGATTCATGGCGAACGTGGAGTACCGCTGCTTCGTCGGCGGCCTCGCCTGGGCCACCGATGACTGCGCCCCCGAGACCGCCTTCTCCTCCTATGGCGAGATCCTGGACTCCAAGGTTCGTCTCGTCTCAATCCATGGCTTCCCCTCCTTTTGCCCCCATTTCTTGAGGTTTTGTTCGGGTTTTGTGATGCTTTGGTGCTCTTCATGCTTAGATCTGCGGCGTGCGATGGATCTGTGTCGTGTTATGCGTTGCTATATTGATCTAGATTTGGTATTTGTATTTTTTTGTGCCGTGCAATTAGATCTGTCTGGCATGTTTCATGTTCCTACGTGACAATTTGTAGGATTGATTTGGCTGTTAGATCTTACATCTGATATCCATTCAACTATATCTGAGATGCTTCCCTGTTTTTTGTTTATCTTTTTTCTCTTCTGCCTGTTTGGTTGTAGATCTGCAATTGTTTGCAACTCCAAATCTGATTGAAATTTCTTGGGCGTTCTGTTTTGCGCAGAATATCAACGACTGGGAGACGGGGAGGTCCCGCGGGTCTGAGATGTTTCGATTAGGTGTTTGTCCGTGATGTTAGCATTCGCTTCGCTTTTGCTTTGGTTATGATGATGAACTGCTATGCTTCCGATCAGCCGCTAATTTATCTCTACTTATTTGTGGTAGTCGGGTCATAGCCTTCTGTCTATCCTTGCTTTGTGTAGTCCATTGATATGATGATGCTATGCTGATGCAACAATGAATGATGAATCTATCTTGCGTTGTAATATCCCAATTTTGGGCTTGTGTTTCAAATGTAAGAAAATGAGGAGAAATTAAAACTTTTTCTTACATCATGTATTTACTATTTGTACTGAACAAGTATTGTACAAGAAGTTATGGAAATACAAAGTAACAAGTTTTTTGATCCAAATCTTAAGCTTTCAAAAACAATCTTGTCAAACCTCTTGATCATCTCCTGGAAATATTTTTCCTGAGTTCTTGGGATGGTATGTGACCCCTCTGAAAAATTTCACAATTTTTAGAAATTATTTGAATATTTTAGAGGGCAGTCAAACTTGTTTGACTTTCTGTCAAACCTTGAACCAGTGCCTTGTAGAATTTTTGAGGGAAAATGCAATGCACAAAAACCCCTAAAAATTTTATGCAAGGTCAATATCTAAGTCAGCAATCTCCTGTAAAAATTTCAGAATTTTTGGAGTTAAATTGCTACCTCTAATAAATCCTCAAAAGCGTGTGTCTATTTAAAAATCCAAAACCTGGTTCACTGTTCCTTGGGTTCGAGCCACTTGACTCGGTCGAACCACCTAACTGCACCGAGCCGCGTTTTAAAACGCGCGTGCAATCTCATCCGTTGGATCTTAATCGCTCGGCCCACGTTCGCGCGAGCATTCGGACCGTGCGATTGCACTATTCAATTGGGACCGTTGGATCTCAATCCAACCGTCCGGATTTCCGAGGTCAATCGGACTGTCCGGCGGACCCATTTAAATCGTGACCGTCCATCTCAAATCCAACGGTCGTGGCTTGTCTTCTCTGTTCTTCTTCTTCCTTGGGTTAGCCATGCGGCGCATGCAGGCAATGGCAGAGAGAGAGAGAGGGCAGCTTTGCACTGTCTTTTCAAGCTTGCTTTCGTCAACATCTCTCTGCGGGGCATTAAATGTGCATCAGGCTTTCTCCTCCATTGTCACCGTGCTCACTTGCTCCCATCATTTCTTGGTCCATGGCCGTAGTATGAACCGAGCCCACCATGGACTCATGTTCTTGCTCAAAACCTTAATTCTCCCTCTATAAATAGCCCCTTGGTTCCTCCTGGTGTTCCTTTACACCACGCCTAGCTTTTATCTGTGTGTGAGCTCAAAACCACTTCAAATCCTCAAACCACCATTGTTGACCCGAGAGCTCCAATGGCGATCTTGGTGTCCAGTGGTTCATCTTCGATTTTTCTTGTACCCTTTTGAGCTCCTCAACTTCCTTTATATTTCCCGTAACTTAATTTTGGGTTGTATTCAAAGGAATCACTCAATTTTAAGTTTGAAGATTTTCGGCTGATTTCACCCCCTTTCTTCTCCAACTCCGGTAAGTGGTTCTTTTTGCAATTACTTACTTGTGGAGCTTATGGGAACCTTAATGAAACTATTTTGATCACCCATTGGTGTTCATTTTGCTCAGGTTGTCATTTTCTTCTTCATCTTCCTCGGCTCTGGTGAGCTTCATCGTGTGCAAGTCTTCCCCGGCCATCTTTGAAGCTCATCTTGGCTGAGGTAGCTTCTTATTAGTCCGTAGAAGTGTTGGCACTCGCTTTCGTGGACCGCAGCGGAGCTTTTTGCTATTTTCATGTTTTGCCGAAATGACTTCCTTCTGTGTTTTCCGGCTCGTCAGCGTTCTAGACCTCCACTGATGGTGAGGTCACCACCATTAGGTTCGCATCGCTATTGCGAGTCCATTTTGGTATTTGGTCGGCGCCGCCGCGGCCGGAGTCGCCGGCGACAAGCCGCTGTTCTCGCTCGAGATTTTGCCAGGCGTAACCTCCCGTTTTCGTCAGATTATTAGGGCACAGTAAATGCTTAATCATTGCCAATCATTAGAGGTATTAATTGTGTCCTAACCCAGCCTAATGTCTCACTGACATGTGGGCCTGTAAGCATTAGACCAAAGAACAGAAGTCATTAGGGCTGATTTTGGGTTTATTTATTGCTAATCATTGTTAGCAATAAATGTGTCCGAAGCCGTCATCCTGTGCCACTGCCAGGTGGGCCCTCAGTCCTTAAATGACCTCTGCGCAAAATCTTTAGGACACATTAATTGCTAATCATCACTAATCATTGGTCATTAGTAATTAATTATCTGTCCTAAAATCTGCAAGTGTCTCGCTGCCATGTGGACCCCGAGCCCTGTGCACATGTGTTAGAACTCGTGTTTGTGACTCGCAGTCACTGACATGTGGCCTCACGTGTCAGCGCTCCAGATTGCACTTCGATCTTGGACCGCCGTCCATTTTGCGATCTGCGGCCCAGATCTGGAAAACATTCGGACCATCCGGTTCCCCTCTTCATTCGGACCGTCCATCCGCGACCGCGGTGAGATCGTGTGTGCATTCGACCTCTCGATTAGAGGTGTGCTCAGAGCCGTTCATCTTTAGATCTGCGGTCGTGGTTGGTTGAGGCAACCGCACCGTCCGGTTGCATCCTTCCTCGTGAGCCGTTGGATCTTGATCCAACGGTGGGCTCCTTTTTGAGATCGCGCGCGTGCGCTGTCCTCGGCGCGCATGGGCTGTAGGATGTTAGATCAAGGGCTCTCGAGCGTCCACATCGTTTATTTCCGTTTAAGTTGGATTTCATTTCTGTAGGTATTTATTTATCATCTGAAAATTGTATCAAAACTTTAGAAATTCATAACTAAATCATTTTGACTCCTTTTTAGATGTTTCCAGCTGTAATAAATTTTTTATGCCTCTGTAGTTTAAAATAAAGATGTAATTGGGCATGTTTCTGTTGCGGAAAATTGTGTAACTCAAATAACTTGATTTCTCCCAATTTTCAATATCCCAAAAATAGAATTAAACTTGTTTAATGCATATCTTTTCCTGTATAACTCCAAATTGTGCAAGATCAATTTTGTTAAATTCCTCTGTTAGTGTACTTTAATATGAAATAGGTTTTGAACATATTTATGTTTCTAGAAAATGTATTGTGCTAGTTGGCAACTTAGAAAAATCATAAGAAAATCATTATAACTCCAAATTTAGTAAACTCAACTTTGCTGTGATTAGAATGACATAAACTACCTACCATAAAAATTTTGGGTTCCAGATCATTATAGAAATTTTCGCCATGAACAGTACCAATAATTAATTTAGTTGCTTTAAATAGGCTGAGAAAGAGTATTTTGGCTGTAACTTTTCCATGCTAAGTCCAAATACAGTAATTCTTGTTCCTAAAATTGTCTAAAATCGACCTCTAGCTGTTGTAGAAATTTCTTGGGATTTGGATGTCTTTTGCCGTTAAGTTTTATTTGGTGTTCTTCGTTCTTATTGGTTTTATCGTACTATAGCAGGACGTAAATTAACAAGAAGCGTACCTAACACCACGTCGGGCGCCTCCTGTGCCTCCTCAGCCGAGATATGGTTGACTCGCCGCTCCCAAGCCCGGGTCTTCGTCGTGGGTGACCACTCCTTGCCCGCATCCTCCGTTAGGACGAGGCCGCCCAGCTTTCTTAGGACAACAACTCGCGTAGTGGCCCTTGTTGTGGCGATGAAGCGGTGACGCCGCCGCGCGGTTGCGTGAGTAACTCGCCTTTGATCGCAGTGCACGGATCGAGCCACGGCTGCGAGGACGAGGAGCTAGCGCCAAGGCCTCGGCGTGGTGAAGCCAAAGAACGGGCCACCGTGCAGCCCAACTCGGGACGAACGAGGCCGGCCTGCGCAGACCGCTGGGCCTCCCACTTGCGCTTGCGGGACTCGCCCAACGCTCTCGCCTTGTGCTCGGCGACGATGGCCTTGTCCACCAAGGTCTGGAAGTCGTGAAGTCCACAATAGAGAGCTTGTCCCGCAGCTCCTCGCACAAGCCCTCCATGAACTTCTCCCGCTGGCCTCATCGGTGGCCACCTCGCAGAGCGCACTCGCTAGATGGTTGAACTCGTGCGGTACTCGTCACGCACTTGCGCCTGCTTGAGCGCAAGGAACTCCTTCTTCTTCAGCTTCATCAGGCCGGCGGGGACATGGGCCCGACGGAAAGCTGACCGGAACTCCTCCCACGAGACCACGTGTCCCGCGGGCTGCATGGCGAGGAAGTTCTCCCACCATGAGAGTGCCGCACCTCCACCGATGGGATGCGAAAGTGCGCCGCCCCGCTCCTCGGCATCGAGCAACGTTGAGCTTCGCTCAACCAGACGCAGCCTACCGTCTGCGCCCAAGGATCCTGACCGGAGAAGGTGGGGGGCTGCGTGCGAAGGAACTCCGCAAGTCCCCCACGAGACTGGTGACCACCTCTAGATCCAGAGGCACCAGAGGGAGTGGAGGTGTTCCTCGCGATAACCTCCAACACCCTACGGTCCTCCGAACGATTGCGTTCGATCTGCATGAGGACTTCCGCCATGGTCGGGAGGAGGAAGCTCCTCATCGGGACTACCCTACCGTTCCGACCACTACGCGTCCCGCCTGCCATCCTGTTTCACTAAGACAAGTTAGCTACCAGCCCAAGATCAAAAGGTAAAGAAATCCAAACTCAATTAAAAAGGCTCAAGAATAACCACCAAGGAGCACAAGACCAAAGGTCACCAAATCAACTTCCCGAAACGACTAACCCGTATGGAAGAACGAGTAATCATTTGAGAAGACCCAAAATTTCAGAACTAAATTCTAGCTCAAAACAACCCAAAATCAAGGCGTAACCACCCAATAGAGTATAGGCATTTAGCTAGTTTTCATATCACTTCTTACCCTTACATTCCCTCAAGTTTTAGTTGAATTAACCTCTCATTTCCTACCTTATTTACTAACCACTAGCTAGCTGTCCAAATTTCTTTCTCCAAGCCCTCATGGTTCTCCCAAAACCAAGTTAATCGATAGAGGCTAATTTTTTAAAGGAATAGAGGAACAACTTTTTCAAAACTTAAGTGAGAGTAAGGTGAGATGAGCAAGCTAAGATAGGTAAGGAGTAAAATTAGAGAACTTACTTAAGTTTTCATAAACTATTTGAAAGTAAGTTTTCAAAATATCCTAAAGGCGACCAAGCTAGGGGTTTCTACAGTCAAGATGGCTCGTACCAACTTTGTGAGGACCGGAATATTTAACTAGTAACACTTAACCTCCAATTGGTTCTAGCGTTACTAATTAAACATTCTAAGCCTCGATGGACATATGCTTCCTGCACTGCAGCATATGCACATCATCACAAAATTACACATCATTTCCATACAACATACAACACTAAGTTCAATAACGACATACATAAAGTAAAGTTATTACAAAAGAGCCGACCGGCCAAATAGAGCAATATACAAGAATGACAGCGGAAGCAAAAGGTGCCATAAGATGGCTAGAGCAAAAGTCGACCGGTTAGCCATACACCCACAAGGCAACCGACCGGGCCGCCAAGCTAGACGCCACGAAGACTACCACAGCACAGCTCACAAAAGTGAGGCCCCTCAAGCTCACCTTCTTCCTCTACAACAAATACATTTATGCAAGATAACTGAGTACACAAAGGTACTCGCAAGACTGACGTGTGGAATAGCAGACCTATTCATAAACTACATGCAAGCTTATTTAGGTGGAGGTTGTATGTCTCATTTTGCATAAAGCCAACTTTATTTGCAATAATGTAATACATTTGAAAGCAAGTTTGCAAATCTATTTTGTTGTCAACATAAAAGCGTAATAAAGATATATACAAGTAACCACCTAGAAGTGACTATCCCAATAGTCACCACAACATAGCACGAATCCCCGATTCGTACCACCCATCAAGTTTTAATTAAAAAGGTTGTAGTCTAACTCTTGAAAGCTTACCCAAGCGTGTCCATAACCTAGGACGAGGCTATTCGAATAGTTTTAACCTCGGTGTACCAATGTACCCACACTTGCACCGCCTTTAAGCCATAAAGCACACTTCCGAAGGTATGTCGGCACGGCTAAGTCCTATGAGACGTTTTCCAATATTGTGTATTAACGCCGAGCCGCTCGTATGGATAGAAACCCATACGCTTACACTGCAAGCCGAAAGACAACCAGCCATCACGGGCACGCTCAGATAATAGGTACTCACAAGATGTTCGGTCCTTAATTGACTCTGGGCACCATTCCACCACACCAAAAATCACACCATCTTACCATTGTACCCAAGTCTAAGTCCTTTTGTTTCTCCTCATAATTTACATTTGAAATACAAATCCTAACTTAGGGCTCATATAAATCTCCCCTTACAGAATCTCGCCGAGATTCGATCACCGTAAAAGAAGGACGGGTAGTCCATGACGAGACCATCTTCCCGCTCCCAAGTGGCTTCATCCTCGAGTGGTTCGACCATCGAACTTTAAGGAACTTGATCACACGGTTCCTCGTTCTCGCTCAGCCTCTTCGAGGATACGAACGGGCGCCACGATAGGACAGATCTTCCCGCACATCGATATTTTCCAATGGCGTTTCTCAACCGGAACACTGAGGCACTTCTTCAATTGTGACACATGGAAGACATCATGCACTCCTCGAGTGTAGCCGCAATTCTAACTTGTAAGCAACAGCTCCCACTTTATCGATGACGCGATATGGTCCAACATACCGAGGAGCCAACTTGCCTTGACACCAAACGCCGATGACCCTTCAAAGGTGAGACTTTGAGATACACAAAGTCATTGGGCTAGAAACTCACCACGACGACGCCGATCCGCATAGCTCTTCGCGCTCGATCGAAGCTACGCGCAAGTGCTCATGAATCAATCGCACTTGACTTTCCGCCTCATTGATCGACCGATCAAAGAACCGCTCTCCCCGCCGACCGGTTCAACGGTGTTCGTCGCCTCCCATACAAATCCTCAAATGGTGCCATACCGAGACTAGCTCGAAGCCGTTGTTGTAGGAGAACTTCGGCAAGCGGTAGGCACTTCTCCCAATTCTTCCCATAGGAAAGAACACAAGCACGGAGCATATCTTCAAGCACCTGGTTGACGCGCTCCGTCTGACCATCTGTCTGGGGATGATAAGCCGTGCTGAAGGTAAGACGAGTTCCCATGGCCTCCTGCAGACTATGCCAAAACCGAGAGGTAAACAGAGAACCACGATCGACACAATTGTTCGTGGTACACCATGCAGCACACAATGCGGATATGTAAAGATCCGCTAGCCGATTCACATCAATCTTCGATCGCGACAGAAGGAAGTGGGCCACCTTCGTCAATCGATCGATGATAACCCATAAGGCATCTTTCCCCGAAGAAGTACGGGGCAGACCAGTGATGAAATCCATGCCTACAGAATCCCACTTCCACTCTGGTATAGGCAAGGGCTGAAGAAGACCACCGACGCCGATGCGGACCTTGACACGACAACATACGCCGATTCGCAACGAACCCGTAATCTCGCACTTCATGCGAGTCCACCAGAATCTCTGACGCAGATCTTGGTACATTTTGGTGGCCCCGGGATGGATGGACAAAGGCGAATCATGGGCCTCCTGGAGTATCAAATCCCGCAATTCTGGGACCTTTGGGACCACGAGACGCTGCCCAAACCATACAACACCGTGCTCATCTTCTGTGAAACACTTGGCTGATCCATTCCGGATGTTCTGCCTGATTTTACCCACACCATCATCTGATTGCTGTGCTGCCTTGATTTGATCCACCAAGGTCGGTTGCACAACCAGGGCAGCAAGGGAACCATGCTTAACCAAACCCAAGTTGAGACGCTGAAATTCTGCAAGAAGTGCAGGTTGCTGCTCTGGGATCATCAGAGTATTGCAATACACCTTTCGGCTAAGTGCATCAGCAACCACATTGGCCTTGCCAGGATGATACTGAATACCCATGTCATAAACTTTGATCAATTCTATCCATCTCCTCTGCCTGAGGTTCAGATCTGGCTGAGTGAACAAGTACTTAAAGCTCTTGTGATCAGAATACACCTCACAGCGGTTTCCGATCAAATAATGCCGCCAAATCTTGAGTGCATGAACCACTGCAGCAAGCTCTAAATCATGGGTGGGATAGTTGAGCTCATGAGGCCTCAATCGCCGGATGCATAGGCAATCGCTTTGCCTTCCCGCATAAGAACACATCCAAGTCCCCGACGAGAGGCATCGCAATAGATATCAAGCTCTTGTGGACATCGTGAAGAGTAAGGATCTGGGCCAAGTCAATCGCCGCTTGAGCTCCTGAAAGCTCTCATCACAAGCAGAGGACCACACAAACTTCTTGTCCTTCTTGAGCAATTCAGTCATTGGTTTTGCGATCTTGGAGAAGTTCTCGATAAAGCGCGTAGTAGCCCGCTAAACCAAGAAAACTCCGTACATCGCTGGATCGACTTGATGACCCCAAGATAGAACATCGCGACCTTGCTGGGATCCACGCCACGCCTCCACTGAAAGAACATGGCCCAAGAATGCCACTTCCTTCAACCGAACTCGATTTGTTGAACTTTGCATACAGCTGGTGCTCACGCAGCTTGCCCAAAACAATCTTCAGATGCTCAGCATGCTCTTCTTCATTCTTGGAGTAGATAAGAATATCATCAATGAAGACCACCACAAATTTATCCAAATACTCCATGAATACTGAATTCATAAGGTTCATGAACAAAGTCGAGCATTGGTTAAGCCAAAGGACATGACGGTGTACTCGCATGCACCATAACGAGTAGTGAAAGCCGCTTCTCGAATATCCTCGATCCGATCCTGACTGATGATACCCCATTCTCAAATCAATCTTTGAGAACACCTGGCTCCACCAACCGATCAAACAGATCATCAATGCGGGCGAGGATATTTGTTCTTCACCGTCGCCTCATTGAGAGGACGGTAATCAACACACATGTGCAAAGTCTTGTCCTTCTTCTTCACAAAGATCACCGGACAACCCCAAGGAGCTGAGCTAGGACGGATGAAACCCTTTGCTTGAAGCTCACCTAATTGCTTCTTCAATTCCTCCAATTCATTGGGAGGCATCCGATACGGCGCCTTTGAAATCGGAGCGGTACCGGGCAGCAACTCAATGACAAACTCAAGGTCTCGAACCGGAGGCATCCCAGGCAAATCTTCGGGAAAGACATCTACAAAGTCAGATACTATGGGAACATCCTGAATCTGCAAGGCGGGCTTCGCTTCTAATGCACACAAATGTGGTCCTTGCAGCTGCGGCGAAAATCCAACCTCGCCGCCAAGGGTGGTGAGATAGACAATCTTCCTAGCACAATCGATTTGCCCTAAGTGTTGGGACAACCAATCCATGCCAAGAATCACATCCGATCGGGCCGAACTGAAAGGAATAAGGTTTGCCAAAAATCCTACCCTTTAACTTCAATAGGAACACCACGGCATTCCGGACGCTCTCATTTCGAACCCGAGAGCGAATGAGCAAAGGAATCCCCAAAGGAACACAAGAAGACCACTAGCAGAGCAAATGATCTTGAAATAAAAGAATGCGATGCTCGTAATCAAATAATACTACAACAGACGATAATTGACAAGAAGTGTACCCATCACGACATCCGCGCCCCGAGCCTCCTCACCAAAGGTGGTTGACTCGGCCGCTGCTCGCACCCTGAGGCTTCTGGATCATCTTCTGGTCAGGTGGGTGACCACTCCCCTGCCCGCGTCCTCCATTAGGACGAGGGGCTGCTGCAACACTCTAAGGGCAAGAATTTGCATAATGGCCCTTTTTGTGACAACGGAAGCAGTAACATCGCCGCGGATTGCGAGGCCACTTATCGCTGAATCGCAGCGCACGTGGTCGAAACACGGCCTGCGGTGGACGAGGAACTGGCACTGATGGCCTCGGCGCCGGTGGAGCAAAAGAACAGTTCTCGTATTGGCCCACTCGAGGACGAGCGAGGCTGGCGTGAGTAGACTGATGTGCCTCCCATTTGCGCTATGCGAGACTCGCCAAAGACCTTTGCCTTATGCTCGCAATAATGGCCTTATCCACTAAGGCCTCGAAAGTCGAGAAGTCCACAATAGATAGCTTGTCCTGCGGCTCTCCTGACAAGCCATCCATAAACTTCTCCCGCTAGCCTCATCGAGGCCACCTCTCCCGAGCATAACGAGCCAAGTGATTAAACTCGAGAGGTACTCCATCACGCACTTGCGCCCTGCTTGAGCGCGAGGAATTCTTTCTTCTTCACCTTCATCGGCCATCGTGATGTGGGCCCGACGGAAGTCGAGCCGAACTCCTCCCATGCAACCACATGGCCGCGGGCTGCATGGCGAGATAGTTCTCCCACCATGAGAGCGCGCCCTCGAGCCGGTGGGACGCGAAGAGTGCCTTATCCTGTGCTCGGCATCGAGCTATGTTGAGCTTTCCTCAACCATGCGCACCAATCATCCGCATCGAGAGGATCCTCGAGCGGAGAAAGTCGGCGGTCGCACGAGGAACTCGCAAGTCCCACGCGAGTCGGTGCCCGCCACCACCGCAGGAGTGGAGGTATTCCTAGCAATAACCTCCAAAATGCGCTGTCTGTCCATGCGGTTTCGCTCAACTCGAGCGAGAACCTCACCCATGGTCTGAGGAGGGGGAAGCTCTCATCATGACCAGCTTGTCGATCGCCACGCTGCTTCTCCGGCCATCCTGCTTCACTAAGACAAGTTAGCAGCAGATCTAAGAGCAAGAAAGCCCAAAATTCATCAAAATACCCAAAACAAACACAAAGCGGGTAAAGTCCAACCAAGAAACTGCACACATAACTACTCACTTTACATCTTACCCTTATATCCCCACAATTTTTAGTTAGATTAATCTTCCATGGTTCTCCCAAAACTAATTCAACCGGTAAATAACTATCTTTTGAAAGGAAAGAGAGAAACCAAGTTTTAAAACTCAAATTAGAGTAAGATGAGAGTAGAATGCTAAGATAGATAAGGAATAAAACCCGAAAATCTGCCTAGGTTTTCATGAACCCTTTTCAAACTTTGAAAATAAGCCTTTCCAAAATATCCTAAGGACGACTATGCTTGGGTTACAACGGTCAGAATGGCTCTGATACCAACTTTGTGAGGACCCCATTTTATTTGGCTTGTAATGCTTAACCAACCACCTGGTCCTAGCATCACAAATCAAATAAACTGAGTCTCGAGATATGTATACTTCCCAGAAAGCAGTATACACACGTCACAACAAAATTATGTATCAACTCCATTCCAAACACAGAGTCCAAACATTACACTACAAAACAGAAGGCAACAACGGTAACATTAATACACTCAAGGCCGATCGCCAAAAGATACACAAATAATGTAAAAATAGACAATGAAGCAAAAGTGCCATAAGATGGCTATAACCAAAGCCAATCAGCGTGCCTTCAACCCACAAGGCATCTGACCGGACCGCCAAGCCTAGTCGTCGAACACGAAAGTGGCAAAGATACCACGTAAGTGAGGCCCTTGGGGCTCACCTTCTTCCTCTGCAACAAAAACATTAAGCAAAGCATCTAAGTACAAAGATTGTCTTTGTACCCGCAAGACTGACGTGTGAACTAGCAGACCTGTTCATAAGCTACATGCAGGCTTATTTGGTGGAGGCAATATGTTTCATTTGCACAAAGCCAGATTTGTTTGCAATAATGTAATACAGTTTAAAGGCAAGTTTGCAATTCCTTTTTAATGTTGAAATACAGTAAAGGTAATAATAACAAAAGAGTAAAGAAAAACAACCTAGAAGTGACTATCCCAATAGTCACCACAACAATAGCACGAATCCCAGATTCATACCACCCAACAAGTTTTAATTTAAATGTTGTAGTCTAGTTCTTACTTGGCGATCCGAGCGTGTCCATAACCTAGGACGAGGCTATTCAATAGTTTTAACCCGCAGGGTGTACCAATGTACCACACTTCGCATCGCCTTAAAGCCAAAACACACTTCCGAAGGTATGTTGCACGGCTAAGTCCTACGAGACTTTTCCAATATTGTGTATTAACTACGAGCCGCTCGTATGGATAGAAATCCATACGCTTACATGGTAAAGCCGAAAAGACAACTACCTTTGCGGGTAAAGCTTTTCTGACAACTACCATGCTCCCAACACCATCCCTCCCGCGACCTCCTGCGACCGAGCCAATACACGCCAAAGTACTAGGTCAAGAGAGGTCCCATATACTCTAGTGTGGTTAGCACGCAAAATGCTCAAGACGGTAGCGCAAGTAACTCGGTCCTTAATCGACTGGGCACCATTCCAGCCACACCCAACAGATCACACCAATCATACCACAGCCCAAGTCTAAATCATTTTTGTTTTCAGCTTTGGTTTTGCAATTAAACATAGCAAAAATGCTGAAACATAAAGTTATAGTAAATTTTGTGTGATCAAGGTTACCGACTAGAGTCGATAACCGCCCAGCTCTACCGATAGCTAAGCATGTCTAAGCAAATTGACCCGGATCTACTAAGTGACAAGAGATCATCCAAATGATCTCTAATCACAAAGAAATAACCTAGTCTCGTGTAGTAGAGATCCATATTTCACCTACTGTGATATGCAAACACGGATTTAACTAATCAATTTTAACACAAATTAAGCGATGCATACATACAGTTGAAACAAAATATTAGACTTTAAAATACTGGGATTAACATGATCAAACTGCTTGTTCATGGCCGCTGCTCACTGTCACTGAGGATCACTCTCGAAAATCTGAATCGCATGAGTTCTAACGATTGAACAAAAACAAATAATAAGAACAAAATAACACCGACAAAACTCAAAATCTCAAATACAACTACAAATCTATAACACAGAAGTTGGACCAATACAATAGGAATAACAAATTAGCTGCTACGGAGATGATTTAAATTAGGCATGTTTTCATGTGATTGATCTACCCAAACTCACTTATTTACCAAGCTAACCACAAAATCAATCCTCTTATATGATTTAATCTTTCAACAGACTTTGATGGTGATTGTGTGCACATCTATTAACTAAACATCAAATTACCTTATCATGAATAACTAGTTATTTTATGCAACTACAAAGTGATAAAATCATTTAGACCTACAAGTTTGCTATAAGAACACTAACTAGTTAAATGAGCCAACTATAGATGCTAACAATTTTCTAACTAAGGTTGGCTAAAAAAAAAATCAGCTACAACACACCTAAGCATCACACCCACAAAAAGCAAGGTTAACAATTTCAGCATGCTACTCCTACAAGACCTTACAATGCTTGTAAAAGCAAGAACCATGAGTACAGAGACAATCAACATGATCATCTAACTACCTCTTTGATCAATCATGACAACAAGAGCTTTGAAACCTATAGATACTAACTAAATGATTTCATGTTAACCACTACTACTTAAGGGAGTCATCAAGCACTTAACAAGAATCAAAAGCATAAGCATGAAACTAAAATCTAGTTACTGACAACATAAAAACGACAACAGGAAACAATTACAGAGAACAACACTAAAATACTTTCAAACTTCCATTACCAATTTTGATCATGCATGAGAGTGAACTAATGAACATTCATAAGCATGATTAGCAGCTAACTACAAAGCTTAAGGGAGGTGGGCCCCACTGCCGCTGAAACAGAAGAGCACAATGGCGACGAGAGGCTCGGGCTGCTCGACTGAACTTGTCGCCGCGAAGGAGTGGCGCGCGGTCGAGGAGCGCCAAAATGGGTTGCCGTGGATCATTGTCCGAGGTGGTCTCGAGGCAGCCGGAGATGCACTGTGGCGGCGCGGCGACGGAGCACGGCGGCCGGCAGTGAGGGTGACAAGGGGCGACTGCGCCAGAGAGGAAAAAGATGAAAACTAGCGCGCGCATGAGCATCAGTGGGTTACCAGGAACTCACCGGTGTGCTCGGCGACGACGGAGAGGCACCAGAGTGGCCCGGCGACGAGAGCCTGCGGCGGCGCGGGGTGGTCACCGTCGGCAAGGACCTGAGGTGAAGAAGTGAGCGTGTGAGTGATCGGGGAAGGAAGATAGAGTCCAGGCGATGCTCACCGAGAGAGGAATCGAGCTGGAACTCGCTGGAGAAGACGCGGCGGCGGGAGAGGCGGAAACAGCCGGAGTTGGAGAAGAAAGGGTGCGCGCAGCTCCACAGGCGATGAAACCCGGAATTTCTTGAGGGGTTCACTACCTGGAGATGCGGAACACGCCGTGACGCGATCGGCCGAGCTCGGAGATCTCCGGAGCAGCCCGAACGCTCGGAGGCGGCGAGGCGGCGCTCTCGGCTTCCGGAGCTTGGTGGCGGAAATGGACAGAGGGGAAGAAAGAAACCGAGAAAAGTGGAGCACACGACAGCTTAAGAAGGAGAAGGCGGAGGCAGCGAGGTAGAGGAGGTAGGGCGGTGAAAAGACCGGTGAGCCGCGCTGGCAAAGATGCATGCGGGCGCGGCCGGCGAGAGGCGCATGCGGTGCGCGGAGAGGCTGGCGCGAGCGCCGCGCGTGGAGAGAGGGTGCTGCCAGTGGGGCCAAGCCGTCAGCGAGAGGAAGAGCGACGCGGCGAGGTGGCTTGGTCAGACCAAGTGGCGAAGTGGCGCGGTCGGAGCCAGGCTCGAGTTAGGTTCGAGCCCGACAAATAGTAACTTCAGAGTTTGAATTAAAAAGGGCTGAGCAGGTTTGGGCAATTTTTAGAGGTAGTTCAAGAGCTCCAAAAATTCCGAAATTTTTATGGTAGCTACTTTCGGCAGAGCACAACATTGCATAAATTTTCCAGAACTTTTTGTGCACTGCATTGTTCTGGAGAAAATTCACAAGCTCCTGTTCTAGGGGTTTGACCAGATTTTAGAAAGGTTTGACTTGCCCTTTTGAAAAAGCAAATAAAATCTAAAAACTGTGAAATTTTTCAGAGAGGTAGATAGGATGATCAAGATGATAGGAAAAATATTCCTAGAGGATGATCACAAGTTTGAGTTTGATAATTTTGTTGATAACTACTATCATTCACAAGAACATGATTAAAGAAAGGGTAAATGCTAGGAAAATGTAGGAGACTTTCAAATGATTTCATGAGCCAACAAAAGTTTTTATTTCTCCTCATAATTTACATTTGAAATACAAACCCTAACTTAGGGCTGTTACAAATCTCCCCCTCACAGAATCTCACCCAGAGATTCGATCACCGTAAAAGAAGGACGGGTAGTCCAGACGAGACAATCTTCCCGCCTCCCAAGTGGCTTCATCCTCTGAGTGGTTCGACCATCAACTTTAAGGAACTTGATCACACGGTTCCTCGTTCTGCGTTCAGCCTCTTCGAGGATACGAACGGGGCGCTCACGATAAGACAGATCTTCCTGTACATCGATATTTTCCAATGGCGTTTCCTCAACTGGAACACGGAGGCACTTCTTCAATTGTGACACATGGAAGACATCATGCACTCCCTCGAGTGTAGCTGGCAATTCTAACTTGTAAGCAACAGCTCCCACTTTATCGATGATGCGATATGGTCCAACATACCGAGGAGCCAACTTGCCCTTGACACCGAAACGCCAATGACCCTTCAAAGGTGAGACTTTGAGATACACAAAGTCATTGGGCCGAAACTCACCACGACGACGCCGACCGCATAGCTCTTCGCTCGACTGAGCTACGCGCAAGTGCTCACGAATCAACTGCACTTGACTTTCCGCCTCATTGATCGAATCTGGACCAAAGAACTGCTGGATCGCAGGTGCACGTGACTAAGTCACGGCCTGCGGAGGACGAGGAGCTAGCGCCGAAGGCCTCGGCGGTGGTGAAGCCAAAGAACGGGCCACCGGTGCAGGCCCAACTTCGGGACGAACGAGGCCGCCGTGCGCGCACCGTGGGTCTACCACTTGCGCTTGCGGGACTCGCCCAGCGCTCTCTCCTTGTGCTCGGCGACGATGGCCTTGTCCACCAAGGTCTGGAAGTCGGGGAAGTCCACAATAGAGAGCTTGTCCTGCAGCTCCTCAAACAAGCCCTCCATGAACTTCTCCTGCTTGGCCTCATCAGTGGCCACCTTAGCAGAGCGCACTCGCTAGATGCTTGAACTCGTGGAGGTACTCATCACGCACTTGCGCTCGCTTGAGCGCAAGGAACTCCTTTTCTTCGGCTTCATCAGCCGGCGGGGACATGGGCCCGACGGAAAGCCGATCGAACTCCTCCCACGAGACCACGTGTCCCGCGGCCGCATGGCGAGGAAGTTCTCCCACCATGAGAGTGCCGCACCCTCCACCGATGGGATGCGAAAAGTGCCCGCTCCTCTTGGCATCGAGCAACGCTGAGCTTCGCTCAACTAGACGCAGCCACCGTCTGCGTCCAAGGGATCCTCGACCGAGAAGGTGGGGTCGCGTGCGAAGGAACTCCGCAAGTCCCCACGACCGGTGACCACCTCTATATCCAGAGGCACCAGAGGGAGTGGAGGTGTTCCTCGCGATAACCTCCAACACCCTACGGTCCTCCAACGATTGCGTCGACCGCATGAGGACTTCCGCCATGGTCGGAGGAGGGGGAAGCTCCTCATCGGGACTACCCGGCTGGTTCCGACCACTACGCGTCCCGCCTGCCATCCTGTTTCACTAAGATAAGTTAGCTACCAGCCCAAGATCAAAAGGTAAAGAAATCCAAACTCAATTAAAAAGGCTCAAGAATAACCACCAAGGAGCACAAGACCAAAGGTCACCAAATCAACTTCCCGAAACGACTAACCCGTATGGAAGAACGAGTAATCATTTGAGAAGACCCAAAATTTCAGAACTAAATTCTAGCTCAAAACAACCCAAAATCAAGGCGTAACCACCCAATAGAGTATAGGCATTTAGCTAGTTTTCATATCACTTCTTACCCTTACATTGCCTCAAGTTTTAATTGAATTAACCTCTCATTTCCTACCTTATTTACTAACCACTAGCTAGCTGTCCAAATTTCTTTCTCCAAGCCCTCATGGTTCTCCCAAAACCAAGTTAATCGATAGAGGCTAATTTTTGAAAGGAAGAGAGGAACAACTTTTTCAAAACTTAAGTGAGAGTAAGGTGAGATGAGCAAGCTAAGATAGGTAAGGAGTAAAATTAGAGAACTTACTTAAGTTTTCATAAACTATTTGAAAGTAAGTTTTCAAAATATCCTAAAGGCGACCAAGCTAGGGTTTCTATTTACAAGATGGCTCGATACCAACTTTGTGAGGACCGGAATATTTAACTAGTAACACTTAACCTCCAATTGGTTCTAGCGTTACTAATTAAACATTCTACGCCTCGATGGACATATGCTTCCTGCACTGCAGCATATGCACATCATCACAAAATTACACATCATTTCCATACAACATACAACACTAAGTTCAATAACGACATACATAAAGTAAAGTTATTACAAAAGAGCCGACCGCCAAATAGAGCAATATACAAGAATGACAATGAAGCAAAAGGTGCCATAAGATGGCTAGAGCAAAAGTCGACCTGCTAGCCATACACCCACAAGGCAACCGACCGAGCGCCAAGCTAGACGCCACGAAGACTACCACAAAGACACCACAAAAGTGAGGCCCTCAAGCTCACCTTCTTCCTCTGCAACAAATACATTTATACAAGATAACCGAGTACACAAAGGTACTGCAAGATCGACGTGTGGAATAGCGCATCTATTCATAAACTACATGCAAGCTTATTTAGGTGGAGGTTGTATGTCTCATTTTGCATAAAGCCAACTTTATTTGCAATAATGTAATACATTTGAAAGCAAGTTTGCAAATCTATTTTGTTGTCAACATAAAAGCGTAATAAATATATATACAAGTAACCACCTAGAAGTGACTATCCCAATAGTCACCACAACATAGCACCTAATCCCGATTCGCACTCACCCATCAAGTTTTAATTAAAAAGGTTGTAGTCTAACTCTTGAAAGCTTACCCAAGCGTGTCCATAACCTAGGACGAGGCTATTCGAATAGTTTTAACCCTGCAGGGGTGTACCAATGTACCCACACTTCATACCGCCTTTAAGCCACAAAGCACACTTCCGAAGGTATGCCGGCACGGCTAAGTCCTACGAGACGTTTTCCAATATTGTGTATTAACCCCGAGCCGCTCGTATGGATAAAAACCCATACGCTTACACTGCAAGCCGAAAGACAACCAGCCATCACGGGCACGCTCGGATAATAGGTACTCACAAGATGTTCTGTCCTTAATTGACTCGGGCACCATTCTAGTCACACCCGAAAATCACACCATCTTACCATTGTGCCCAAGTCTAAATCCTTTTGTTTTTCAGTTTTAGTTTTCATAAGTAGACATGGCACAAGGTGGAAATCATAATCATAATAAGTTTTATGTGATCAAGGTTATCGACAAGTCGATAACCGCCCATTTCTACCGAAGCTAAGCATGACTAAGCAATTAATTCGCAAACTACTAAGTAACAAGAGCTCATCCACGAACTCTAAATCACAGCAATGCCTAGGCTCATGGTAGTAGAGGATAATCATTTGCTAAGGAAATGCATCTACTAGGCCAACTAACGACAATAGTTTAACACAAAGTAGCAATGCATACATAGAAGTTGTAATCAACATAAATACTTAAAATATTGGGATTAACATGATCAAACTTCTTGCCTTGCTGGATTTGTTCTTGCTGCAGAGGGGAGTGCTCAGGTTCAATAAATTCTTCGGAACCTAACGCGAAAAGGCGATAAAAACCGATAAGAACGAAGAACACCAAAAGGAACTCAACAGCAAAGAACGTCCAAATCCAATGAAACTTCTACAGCAGCTAGAGGTTGATTTTAGACAATTTTAGAAACAAGAATCACTTCATTTGGACTTAGTATGAAAAAGTTATGGCCAAATTAAATTCTCTCAGCCTGAAAAATCCTAATTAAATTAATTAGAGTTACTGTTCATGGCAAAAATTTCTAGAATGATCTGGAACTTGAAATTTTTATGGTAGGTAGATATGGTTATCCTAACAACAGCAAAACTGAGTTTACACAAATTGGAGTTATAAAGAATTAGTTATGATTTTTCTAAGTTCTAAAACTAGCATATATCATTTCTCAGGAACGTAAATAAAGACAAGGCCTAGTTCATATTAAAGCATGTCTACAGACCAATTTTACCAAGTTGAGTTTGCCCAGTTTGCAATTACAGAGAGAAAAGTTGTGTATTTTACAAATTTTCAATGAATTTCTAGACATCAATCCTCACTAAACAAGATCATGCAATTAAAGTCATTTCCTACTATATAACAGTGCCTAAATTTATTCTCAGATTAAAGTTCATACTACAACAGAGCTACAGCAACTGGAATCATTCAAAAAGGAATTGAAATGACAAAGTTATGCACTTTTGAAATTTGAAACATCAAAGACTTAGAAAATTTGAGCTCTCGGGAGGTCCAAACGAACTGAAAGGAAAAAGGAGAGGTCGTGGGCCGTTAGATCAAGATCTGACGGCTTACGAGCTTCGAAGCACAGCGCACACAAGACCTCCTCCCGCACTGGGGAGGTCTGGACCGTCGAGATCGGATCCAACGATCACGACTAGTGCGTACACAGCGCACGCAAGGAGGTCTACGCGCCTAACAGAGGTCGTGACCGTCAGATCGAGATCTGGCGGTCCCGAGCACTAGGGGAGGTCCTAAGGGTAAACCTACGGAGGGAGGTCTAGCCCGTTAGATCTAAATCTAACGGTTTAGACCAGAGGAGGAGGTCCTAATGCTACGGATCTAAAGGAGGAGGTCCTAGACGGTCAAGATCTCCATAGGGAGGTCTTGATCGGCTGGGATTGACACGAGGAGGTCTTGGATGGCCAAGATCTTCTCGGGGAGGTCCTAAGCGATAGGGTTTTAATCGGAGGAGATCTGGACGGCTCGGATTAGACCTAGGGAGGTCCTGAACGGTCCAGATCGACGCGGAGGGAGGTCTGAGCGCTAAAGATTTTACAAAATGAGATCTAACGCCGATCTAAACCGGGAGGTCGTGAACGGCTAGGATCGAGCCTAAGAGGTCCTGGCGGGGTTTTCTTTGTAAAAGGCCGTGGTGGCTTTACAAGGACGACCCAGAGGTGGTCTGAGTGGTCTTTGCAAATGACCAAGGGAGGTCTTTTGCAAAGAGGACCTCGGTGGAGGTCCAGGTGGTTTTTACAAAGGACCACGAGGAGGTCTTTGCAAAGAGGACCTCTGAGGAGGTCCGAGAGGGTGGTTTTGACAACACGACCGGGGTGGTCTTTTGCAAAGAGGACCTCGGGAATGGCTCGAGGTGGTCTTTGCAAAAGGACCGAGGAGGTCTTGCGCCTATTAGGGGTGGTCCTAACAAAAGACCACGAGGAGATCTTTTGCGCCAAGTGGTCCTAGCGGCCGAGATTTAACTGTGGTGGTCCTAGATGGCTAGGATCACAACCGAGGGGAGGTCTTACACTTAAAGGTTTTCACTGAAAGATCTAAAGGTCCAGATCTAAACTTGGGGAGGTCTTAGACGGTCACGATGAACCCGAGGAGGTCCAAGGTGCTTTTAATGGCGCGGGACCTCCGGACTTTAATCCTAGGCCTAAGGCCCACAAGACAATGACACAATGCAGACAGCTAAGACACGATTAATGCACCCAATGATTAGTAATAATTGGGCATTAATGATGTCCTAACAAAATGACGAAAACGGGAGTTTTGAACCGGCAAAGTCCCGAGCGGGCTCAACGGTTTGCCGCCGGCGATGGGGACCTCGTCGGCGCCGACCAAGGGCACCGATATACTCACAATAGTGTCGTGGACCTAGCGGAGGCACTCTCGACGGCGGCGACGGCCTTAAACGCCGGCGAGCCGGAGAATGGCGGAGGACAAGCTTTTCGGCAAAATCCGAAAACGGTGAAATCGAGCGTTACGAGCTATCCTAGCTAGACCTTAAGCTCTAAGGGACTAAAATGAACTCACCAGGGCACAGGAGTGGTCCAGAGGAGGTCTGAGGAGTGCCATGTGGAGCAGAGACACCTGGAGATGAGGAAGACAACGACGACGGCGGCTCCTAAGCAATCAAAGATAACAAGGTGATGAGGAACACTTCGTGATGCCCAAAGGAGGCTCCAGAACCAGGGAAACGAGTGGGGGAACCTCACCGGAGATGGAGATGAAGGAATGCCCCTACGGCCGCAACCCGCGAAGTCTCCAGTCCGAGTTGCTCCTGTGAAAACAACCCAAACCGGAGTTAGGGACGTCTTTGCGATGACCAGGGGCCTTCAGGGAAACAAGATTAGGGCAAGAGGACCACTGGAGGACCCAAGTTCACCAATGGAGCTCACGCGGCCAGAAATGGCGGAAATGAGCTCAAGGTGAGATTTGGCGCTCAACCTTACAGAGAAAGGTTTGGGAGGGCGACTGGAGGTAGAAGGGGACTAGAGGAAAGCCTCGGAGGTGCTCAAGTAGCTCAGAGCTGACTGAGCTCGAGGACAGAGGCTTAATGGCGATGGGACAAAAGGGAGGTTGCTGCGCGAGAAAACGAGGCGAGGAGGCAGGTAAGGTCAGGGCAAGGCTGACACAGTTGACAACAGAGGGGGCTCTGAGCCGTTGCAGGGCCCCACAAGGTGACTGGAGCCTGCCCAGCCCACCTGCCATAGCGCACGCGGGGAGGAAGAAGAACAGAAGCGGAGCCCTGGAAGGTTGAGAGCCCCACGATTTCGATCCAACGGCTCTGAACAAACGCGCACAAGCCTGAGCCCTAGCTCGGCTGACTTGGCTCGATTGAGTCGCTTGGCTGGGTCTGACTCGAGTCCGAGTCAGACCTAGGGTTCAAAATCTGAGCCCCAACAAGAGCTGATCCTTGGAGAATTATTTGAGGCAGCAAACTAACTCCAAAAATCATGAAATTTTTACAGGAGCTTGCTAGCTGAGGGATTGACCTTGAATAAAATTTTCAGAGGTTTTGGTGTTGTGGATTTTCCTCCAAAAATTTACCAATGTACTGGTCCAAGGTTTGACCAGATTTTGAATTGGGTTGACCTTCCTCCAACAGCATCCAAACAATTTCTAAAAATTGTGGAATTTTTCAGAGGAGCCACCAACCAACCCTAGAACTTGGAAAAATATTTCTAGGAGGTTATCACAAGATGAAACAAGAATGTTTTAGAAGGATCGAGATTTGGATCAAAGACTTGCGACTCTGTATTTCCATCACTCTTGCACAATAAGCGTTGAGTACATGTAGGAAATACATGATGCAAGAAAAAGTTTTAATTTCTACTCATTTTCTTACATTTGAAACACAAGCCTAAAATTGGGATGTTACAGAGCGGCTCGTGGTTAATGCACAAGATTGGAAATGTCTCGTAGGACTTAGCGTGCAAGATACCTTCTAAGTGTGCTTTGTGGCTTAAAGGCGGTCAAGTGTGGGTACATTGGTACACCTGCGGGGTTAAAACTATTCGAATAGCCTCGTCCTAGGTTATGGACACGCTTGGCAAGGTCTTTCAAGAGTTAGACTACAACCTTTTAATTAAAACTTGATGGGTGGTACGAATCGGGGATTCATGCTATGTTGTGGTGGCTATTGGGATAGTCACTTCTAGGTGGTTACTTGTATGTATCTTTATTTCGCTGTTATTTTGACAACAAAACAGATTTGCAAACTTACTTTTAAATGTATTACATTATTGCAAATAAAGATGGCTTTGTGCAAAATGAGACATACAACCTCCACCTAAATAAGCCTGCATGTAGCATATGAATAGGTCTGCTATTCCACACGTCAGTCTTGCGAGTACCTTTGTGTACTCAGTTATCTTGCTTAAATGTATTTGTTGCAGAGGAAGAAGGTGAGCTTGAAGGGCCTCACTTTTGCGAGCTTTGTTGTGGTAGCTTGCGGGACGACTAGCTTGGCGGCCCGGTCGGTTGCCTTGTGGGTTGTGTGGCTAACCGGTCGACTTTTGTTCTAGCCATCTTATGGCACCTTTTGCTTCCGCTGTCATTCTTGTATATTGTTCTATTTGGCCGGTCGGTTCTCTTTTGTAATAACTTACTTTATCTATGTCCTTTACTAGACTCGTTAATGTATGTTGTATGGAAATGATGTGTAATTTTGTGATGATGTGCATGTGCTGCAATTCTAGGAAGTATATGTCCATCGAGGCTTAGAATGTTTAATTAGTAATGCTAGAACCATTTGGAGGTTAAGTGTTACTAGTTAAATATTCCGGGTCCTCACAAAGTTGGTATGAGAGCCATACTGACCGTAGAAACCCCTAGCTTGGTCGCCTTTAGGATATTTTGAAAACCTATGTTCAAGTGTCAAAAAGGTTTATAAAAATTTAAGTAAGCCTTCAGACTTTACTTCTTACCTATCTTAGCTTGCTCATCTCACCTTACTCTCACTTAAGTTTTGAAAAAGTTGTTCCTCTCTTCCTTTCAAAAATTAGCCACTATCGATTAAATTGGTTTTGGAAGAACCATGAGAGCTTGGAGAAAGAAATTTGGATAGCTAGCTAGTGGTTAGTGAATAAGGTAGGAAATGAGAGGTTAATTCAACTAAAACCTGTGGGAATAAAAGGGTAAGAAGTGATATGAAATTAGCTAAATGTCTATACTCTATTAGGTGGTTATACCTTGATTTTTGGGCTGTTTAGACTAGGGTTAAGTTCTGAAATTTTACCTTCCTAAACGGTTACTCGTTCTTTCCATATGGGTTATTCGTTTCGGGAAGTTGATTCGGTGACTTGTGGTCTTATGCCTTCTTATGGTTGTTCTTTGGTCATTTTAATTGAGTTTTGGATTTCCTTGCCTTTTGATATCAGGCTTGGAGCTAACTTGTCTTAGTGAAACAGGATGGCAGGAGGAACCCGTAGTGGTCGGAATCAGCCGGGTAGTCCCGATGAGGAGCTTTCACCTCCTCCAACCATGGCTGAAGTCCTCATGCAGATCGAACGCAACCGTTCGGAGGACCGCAGAGTGTTGGAGGTCATCGCGAGGAACACCTCTACTCCATCTGGTGCCTCCGGATCTGGAGGTGGTGGACATCAAACTCGTGGGGGGCTTGCGGAGTTCCTCCGTACTCAGCCTCCTACCTTCTCCAGGTCCGAGGACCCCTTGGACGCAGACGACTGGCTGCGTCTGGTTGAGCGGAAGCTCAATGTTGCTCAGTGCCAGGAGCAGGAGCGGGCACTTTTCGCATCCCATCAGTTGGAGGGTGCGGCACTCTCATGGTGGGAGAACTTCCTCGCCATGCAGCCCGCGGGACACGTGGTCTCGTGGGAGGAGTTCAGGTCAGCTTTCCGTCGGGCCTATGTCCCCGCCGGCCTGATGAAGCTGAAGAAGAAGAAGTTCCTTGCGCTCAAATAGGGGCGCAAATCGGATCGAGTACCTCCATGAGTTCAACCATCCGGCGAGGTACGCCCCGCCGAGGTGACCACTAATGAGGCCAAGCAGGAGAAGTTCATGGAGGGCTTGTCTGAGGAGCTGCAGGACAAGCTCTCTATTGTGGACTTCCCCGACTTCCAGACCTTGGTGGACAAGGCCATCATCGTCGAGCACAAGGCGAGAGCGCTGGCGAGTCCCGCAGCGCAAGTGGGAGGCCCATGATCCGCACAGCCGGCCTCGTTCGTCCCGAGTTGGGCCTCGCACGGTGGCCCGCTTCTTTGGCTTCACCACCGCCGAGGCCTTCGCACCAGCTCCACGCCCCCGCAGCCATGACTCGCCATGTGCGCTGCGATCCAAAGCAGCAGTGTTCCCGCAACCCCGCGCCGACGCCACCGCCTTCATCGCCACAACAAGGGTCACTACGCGAGTAGTTGCCCTAAGAAGATCGGAGCGACCCCTCGTCCTAATGGAGGACGCAGCAAGGAGTGGTCACCCAATCGACTGAAGACCCCGGCTTGGGGAGCGCCGAGTCAACCATATCTCGGCCGAGGAGGCACAGAGGCGCCCGACGTGGTGTTGGGTACGCTTCTTGTCAATTTACGCCCGCTACTGATTTTATTTGACTCGAGCTTCGCATTCTTTTATTTCGAGGTCGCTTGTTTGTTGATAGTGGTCTCCATCGTGTTCCTTTGGGGTTCCACGACTTATTCGCTCTCCGGTTCGAAATGAGAGTCGACCAAGTATGCCGGGACGCTCCTATCCACATCGAAGAGTGGGATTCTTGGCTAATCTTATCCTACTCGACTCGCCGCGCCGGATGTGATTCTTGGTATGGATTGGTTGTCCCAACACTTGGGGCAAATCGATTGTGCCAGAGGATTGTCTTTCTCACCACTCCTCGAGTAACAGGTTGGGTTTTCACCGCAGCTGCAAGGGCCACATCTTTATGCCCTTGAAGCAAAGCCAGCATTGGAGATTCGCGATGTCCCCACTGTGTGTGACTTCGCGGATGTCTTTCCTGAAGATTTGCTCGGGATGCCTCCCGTTCGAGACCTGGAGTTCGTGATAGAGTTGCTGCCCGGTACCGCCCCTATTTCAAAGAGGTCGTATCGCATGCCTCCTAACGCGTTGGAGGAGCTGAAGGAGCAACTAGGTGAGCTGCAAGAGAAGGGTTTTATCCGTCCTAGCTCATCTCCTTGGGGCTATCCAGTTATTTTTGTGAAGAAGAAGGACAAGACCCTGCGTATGTGTGTTGATTACCGTCCGCTTAATGAAGTGACGGTAAAGAACTAGTATCCTTTGCCCCGTATTGATGATCTTTTTGATCAGTTGACCGGAGCCCAGGTGTTCTCCAAGATCGACTTGAGATTGGTCTATCATCAAGTCAGGATCAGGGCCGAGGATATTCCGAAGACGGCCTTTGCTACTCGTTATGGTCTTTACGAGTACACCGTCATGTCTTTTGGTTTGACCAATGCTCCTGCTTTATTCATGAACCTTATGAACTCGGTATTCATGGAGTATTTGGATAGGTTTGTGGTGGTATTCATTGATGATATCCTTATTTACTCCAAGAGCGAAGAAGAGCATGCTGAGCATCATAAGCTTGTGTTGGGCAAGCTGCGCGAGCACCAACTGTATGCAAAATTCAGCAAGTGTGAGTTCTGGTTGAAGGAAGTGGCATTCTTGGGCCATGTTCTTCAAACAGAGGTGTGGTCAGGGACCCTAGCAAGGTCGGTGATGTGCTATCTTGGGGTCACCAAGTCGGTCACCGATGTGCGGAGTTTTCTTGGTTTGGCCGGCTACTATCGCCGCTTTATCGAGAATTTCTGCAAGATTGCGAAGCCTATGACCGAATTGCTCAAGAAAGACAAGAAGTTTGCGTGGTCTGCTGCTTGTGATGTGAGTTTTCAGGAACTCAAGAAGCGGTTGACTTCAGCCCCAGTGCTGGTTCTCCCTGATATTCACAAGAGCTTTGATATCTATTGTGATGCTTCTCGTCAGGGCCTTGGTTGTGTTCTTATGCAGGGAGGCAAGGTGGTGGCCTATGCATCAAGGCAGTTGAGGCCTCATGAACTCAACTATCCTACTCACGACTTGGAGTTAGCTGCTGTGGTTCATGCACTCAAGATTTGGCGGCATTATCTGATTGGTAACCGTTGTGAGGTGTATTCTGACCACAAGAGCTTGAAGTGTATGCACTCAGTCGAGAGGTGTATTGCAACATGTTAATGCTCCAAGAGCAGCAGCCTACCCTCATGTCAGAATTTCAGCGCCTCAATTTGGGTTTGATCGAGCACGGTTCTCTTGCTACCTTGGTTGTGCAACCAACCTTGGTGGACCGAATCAAGGCTGCTCAGCAGACAGATGTTGGTGTGAGTCAAATCAAGCAGAACATCAAGGATGGGGCAGCCAAGTGCTTTTCAGAGGACGAGCACGGAGTTGTATGGTTTGGGCAGCGTCTTGTGGTTCCTAAGGTCATGGAATTGCGGGATTTTATTCTCCGTGAAGCCCATGATTCTCCTTTGTCTATCCATCCTAGGGCTACCAAGATGTATCAGGACCTTCGTCAGAGATTCTGGTGGACCCGTATGAAGCGCGAGATTGCCAAGTTCGTTGCCGAGTGCGACGTGTGCTGTCGTGTGAAGGCCAAGCATCAGCGTCCAACAGGCCTTCTTCAGCCTTTGCCGCTGCGAATGGAAGTGGATTCGCTGGCATGGACTTCATCACCGGTTTGCCCCGCTCGTCCAAGGGGAATGATGCTATTTGGGTCGTGATTGACAGGTTGACTAAAGTGGCCGAACTCTATGTCTCGAGGATTGTGAGTCTTCACGGTGTACCGAAGACGATTATTTCCGATCGTGGTGCGCTTTTACATCTCGGTTTGGCATAGTTCGCAAGAGGCTATGGGGACCCGCCTTCATTTCGATCTGACTTTTCATCCCCAAACTGATGGTCAGACGGAGCGAGTCAACCAAGTGTTGGAAGATATGCTCCGTGCTTGCGTTCTTTCCTATGGGAAGAAGTGGGAGAAATACCTACCATTTGCTGAGTTCTCCTACAACAACAGCTTTCAGGCCAGTCTTGACATGGCACCATTTGAGGCTTTGTATGGGAGGAGATGCAGAACCCCATTGAACTGGTCGAGATCGGCGGCGGCGCTTCTTCGCCCGGATTCGATCAATAAGGCCGAAGCGTGTTTGATTGATCCGCGAGCATCCGCGCACGACCCACCGAGCAGTAAGAGCTATGCAGATCGTCGTTGCCGTGAGTTGAGCTTTGAGCCCAATGACTTTGTGTATCTCAAAGTCTCACCTTTGAAGGGCCATCAGCGTTTTGGCGTCAAGGGCAAGTTGGCTCCTCGTTATGTTGGGTCTTATCGCATCATCGAGAGAGTTGGGGCTGTGGCATACAGATTGGAGCTGCCAGCTACACTTGAGGGTGTGCATGATGTGTTCCATGTATCACACCTGAAGAAGTGCCTTCGTGTCCCAACTGAGGAAACTCCGTTGGAGGTTCTCGATGTGCAAGAAGATTTGACCTACCGCGAGCATCCTGTTCGTATACTCGAGGAATCTGAACGAAGAACAAGGAACCGGGTCATCAAGTTCCTTAAGGTTCGGTGGTCAAACCATTCGAAGATGAAGCAACTTGGGAGCGTGAGGATCGCCTTCGCGCATTATCCATCCTTCTTCTCCGAGTAAACTAATCTCGGTCGAGATTCTTGTAAGGAGGGGAGAGTTGTAACATCCCAATTTTGGGCTTGTGTTTCAAATGTAAGAAAATGAGGAGAAATTAAAACTTTTTCTTACATCATGTATTTACTATTTGTACTGAACAAGTATTGTACAAGAAATTATGGAAATAAAAAGTCACAAGTCTTTTGATCCAAATCTTGAGCTTTCAAAAACAATCTTGTCAAACCTCTTGATCATCTCCTGGAAATATTTTTCCTGAGTTCTTGGGATGGTATGTGACCCCTCTGAAAAATTTCACAATTTTTAGAAATTGTTTGAATATTTTAGAGGGCAGTCAAACTTGTTTGACTTTCTGTCAAACCTTGAACCAGTACCTTGTAGAATTTTTGGGGAAAAATGCAATGCACAAAAACCCCTGAAAATTTTATGCAAGGTCAAAAGCCTCTGTCTATTTAAAAATCCAAAACCTGGTTCAGTGTTCCTTAGGTTCGAGTCGGGCTCGAGTTCGAGCCACTTGACTCGGTCGAACCACCTAACTGCACCGAGCCGCGTTTTAAAACGCGCGTGCAATCTCAGCCGTTGGATCTTAATCGCTCGGCCCACATTCGCGCGAGCATTCGGACCGTGCGGTTGCACTATTCAATTGGGATCGTTGGATCTCAATCCAACCGTCCGGATTTCCGAGGTCAATCGGACTGTCCGGTGGACCCATTTAAATCGTGATCGTCCATCTCAAATCCAACGGTCGTGGCTTGTCTTCTCTGTTCTTCTTCTTCCTTGGGTTAGCCGTGCGGCGCATGCAGGCAATGGCAGAGAGAGAGAGTGGGCAGCTTTGCACTGTCTTTTCAAGCTTGCTTTCGTCAACATCTCTCTGCGGGGCATTAAATGCGCATCAGGCTTTCTCCTCCATTGTCACCGTGCTCACTTGCTCCCATCATTTCTTGGTCCATGGCTGTAGCATGAACCGAGCCCACCATGGACTCATGTTCTTGCTCAAAACCCTAATTCTCCCTCTATAAATAGCCCCTTGGTTCCTCCTGGTGTTCCTTTACACCACCCCTAGCTTTTCTCTGTGTGTGAGCTCAAAACCACTTCAAATCCTCAAACCACCATTGTTGACCCGAGAGCTCCAATGGCGACCTTGGTGTCCAGTGGTTCATCTTCGATTTTTCTTGTACCCTTTTGAGCTCCTTAACTTCCTTTATATTTCCCCTAACTTAATTTTGGGTTGTATTAACAGGAATCACTCAATTTTAAGTTTGAAGATTTTCGGCTGATTTCACCCCCTTTCTTCTCCAACTCCGGTAAGTGGTTCTTTTTGCCATTACTTACTTGTGGAGCTTATGGGAACCTTAATGAAGCTATTTTGATCACCCATTGGTGTTCATTTTGCTCAGGTTGTCATTTTCTTCTTCATCTTCCTCGGCTCCGGTGAACTTCATTGTGTGCAAGTCTTCCCCGGCCATCTTTGAAGCTCATCTTGGCTGAGGTAGCTTCTTATTAGTCCCTAGAAGTGTTGGCACTCGCTTTCGTGGACCGCAATGAGCTTTTGCTATTTTCATGTTTTGCCGAAATGGCTTCCTTCTGTGTTTTCCGGCTCGCCGGCGTTCTAGACCTCCACCGCCGGCGAGGTCACCACCATTAGGTTCGCATCGCTATTGCGAGTCCATTTTGGTATTTGGTCTCGCCGCCGCGGTCGGAGTCGCCGGCGATAAGCCGCTGTTCTCGCTTGGGATTTTGTCAGGCGTAACCTCCTGTTTTCGTCAGATTATTAGGGCACAGTAAATGCTTAATCATTGCCAATCATTAGAGGTATTAATTGTGTCCTAACCCGGCCTAATGTCTCACTGACATGTGGGCCCGTAAGCATTAGACCAAAGACCAGAAGTCATTAGGGCTGATTTTGGGTTTATTTATTGCTAATCATTGTTAGCAATAAATGTGTCCGAAGCCGTCATCCTGTGCCACTGCCAGGTGGGCCCTTAGTCCTTAAATGACCTCTGCGCAAAATCTTTAGGACACATTAATTGCTAATCATCACTAATCATTGGTCATTAGTAATTAATTATCTGTCCTAAAATCTCCAAGTGTCTCGCTACCATGTGGACCCCGAGCCCTGTACACTTGTGTTAGAACTCGTGTTTGTGACTCGCAGTCACTGACATGTGGCCTCACGTGTCAGCGCTCCAGATTGCACTTCGATCTTGGACCGCCGTCCATTTTGCGATCTGCGGCCTAGATCTGGAAAACATTCGGACCATCCGGTTCCCCTCTTCATTCTGGACCGTTCATCCTGCGATCTGTGGCTGAGATCGTGTGTGCGTTTGGACCCTCCGATTAGAGGTGTGCTCAGAGCCGTTCATCTTTAGATCTACGGTCGTGGTTGGTCGAGGCAACCGCACCGTCCGGTTGCATCCTTCCTCGTGAGCCGTTGGATCTTGATCCAACGGTGGGCTCCTTTTTGAGATCGCGCGCGTGCGCTGTTCTCGGCGCGCGTGGGCCATAGGATGTTAGATCAAGGGCTCTCGAGCGTCCACATCGTTTATTTTCGTTTAAGTTGGATTTCATTTCTGTAGGTATTTATTTATCATTTGAAAATTGTATCAAAACTTTAGAAATTCATAACTGTAATAAATTTTAGATGTTTCCAGCTGTAATAAATTTTTTATGCCTCTGTAGTTTAAAATAAAGATGTAATTGGGCATGTTTCTGTCGCGGAAAATTGTGTAACTCAAATAACTTGATTTCTGCCAATTTTGAATATCCCAAAAATAGAATTAAACTTGTTTAATGCATATCTTTTCCTGTATAACTCCAAATTGTGCAAGATCAATTTTGTTAAATTCCTCTGTTAGTGTACTTTAATATGAAATAGGTTTTGAACATGTTTATGTTTCGAAAATGTATTGTGCTAGTTGGCAACTTAGAAAATCATAAGAAAATCATTATAACTCCAAATTTAGTAAACTCAACTTTGCTGTGATTAGAATGACATAAACTACCTACCATAAAAATTTTGGGTTCCAGATCATTATAGAAATTTTCGTCATGAACAGCAGTACCAATAATTAATTTAGTTGCTTTAAATAGGTCGAGAATGAGTATTTTGGTCAGAACTTTTCCATGCTAAGTCCAAATGCAGTAATTCTTGTTCCTAAAATTGTCTAAAATCGACCTCTAGCTGCTGTAGAAATTTCTTGGGATTTGGATGTCTTTTGCTGTTGAGTTTTATTTGGTGTTCTTCGTTCTTATTGGTTTTATCGTATTTTCGCGTTAGGTTCCGAAGAATATATTGAACCTGAGGATCCTCCTCTGCAGCAAGAACAATTGCAGCAAGGAAAGCAGTTTGATCATGTTAATCCCAGTATTTTAAGTATTTATGTTGTTTACAAATTCTATGTATGCATTGCTAGTTTGCGTTAAACTATTGTCGATAGTTAACCTAGTAGATGCATTTCCTTAGGCAAATGATTATCCTTTACCACCATTGAGCCTAGGTTATTGCTGTGATTTAGAGTTCGTGGATGAACTCTTGTCACTTAGTAGTTTTACGGATTAATTGCTTAGCCATGCTTAGTTTCCGGTAGAAATGGGCGGTTATCGACTTGTCGATAACCTTTATCACATAAAACTTATTATCTCTTATGATTTCAGTTTTGTGCCATGTTTACTTATGAAAACTAAAACTGAAAACAAAAATGATTTAGACTTGGGCACAATGGTATGATTGGTGTGATTTTGGGTGTGACTGGAATGGTGCCCGGGTCAACAAGGACCGAACATCCTGTTACACTAAACCAAGCATTTTAGCATGCTAACCACACTAGAGGGTATGGGACCTCTCTTGACTTAGTACTTTGGCGTGTATTGGCTTCGGGACGCAGGGAGTCGCAGGAGGGATGGTGTTGGGAGCATTGTAGTGTCCGAAAGACTTCACCCGTGATGGGATTTGTTGTCTTTCGACTTACAATGTAAGCGTATGGGTCTCTATCCATACGAGCGGCTCGTGGTTAATGCACGAGATTGGAAATATCTCGTAGGACTTAGTCGTACCGGCATACCTTCGGAAGTGTGCTTTGTGGCTTAAAGACGGTCTGAAGTGTGGGTACATTGGTACACCCCTGCAGGGTTAAAACTATTCGAATAGCCTCGTCCTAGGTTATGGACACGCTTGGCAAGGTCTTTCAAGAGTTAGACTACAACCTTTTAATTAAAACTTGATGGGTGGTACGAATCGGGGATTCGTGCTATGTTGTGGTGGCTATTGGGATAGTCACTGTAACATCCCAATTTTAGGCTTGTGTTTCAAATGTAAGAAAATGAGGGGAAATTAAAACTTTTTCTTACATCCTGTATTTCCTATTGTACCAAGCCAGTATTGTACAAGAAGCTATGGAAATACGAAGTCACAAGTCTTTCGATCCAAATCTTGAGCTTTCAAAAACAATCTTGTCGAATCTCTTGATCATCTCCTGGAAATGTTTTTCCTAAGTTCTTGGGATGGTATGTGACCCCTCTGAAAAGTTTCACAATTTTTAGAAGTTGTTGGAATACTTTTGGGGGCAAGTCAAACCAATTTTTCAATTGGTCAAACCTTAAATTCAAACGTTCTAGAATTTTGGAAAAAAAAAAGATTCTGAGCATAAAAACCTCTAAAAGTTTTATGTAAGGTTTATTATAGAGTCAGCAACCTCCGGTTAAAATTTCAGAAATTTTGGAGTTGAATTGTTACCTCTAAAAACCCTCCAAAATTTCTAGTTCAAACTCAACCCTAATCTGCTTTGTTGTTGCTCGTTCGCACTGGTCCGGCTCATGCCAACTGGGTCGGTCAGATCAACTAAAAGCACCAGCCGTGCAACCTTGCCAGCCCCCGCAGCCCTTGGATCTCATCCAACCGCCTAGACCACCTCAAAGTTGGATTCTTATCCTACGGTTTAGACCTTCGGGATCTCCTCAAAGACCTCCTCTGGTCTTTGTAAAGACCTCCCACCTGCAGGACCTCCTCCGGTCCTTGTTGCAAAGACAACCCTCCCGGACCTCCTCCAAATCTCCCGAAGACCTCCCCAAACCACGTTGGCATTGTCTGCAAAAACCGCCCCGCTGGTCTTTCGCAAAACAACCCATAGGACCTCCTTTGCAATTTTGCAAAGACCACCTTTAGGCATCCTCGACCTCCTCGACCACCCCGTACCTTGGTGCTCGTGGGCCGTCCATCCTTAGATTTGTGGCTCGGACCTCCCCGTATTAAGACCTCCGATCACCTCTTTTAATCGGGACCCTTCATTTCAAATCCAACCACCCGGACCTCCTACCCGAGCTCAAGTCCACCACGCGCTATACTTTGACCAGTCCTCCTTGAGCTTGTTCATGCTCGTGGGACCTCCGGATCTGGTCCTCTCGCTTTTCCCACGCATACGTGTGTGTCGATCTAGAGCGACTTTGAGCGGTGCCTTGTCATTTCTTGCTCTTGTCAACGGCTAGCTCTGCCACCCTTTATTGCATGTCAAGACCTTTTCCCAAAGTCCCCTTTCCACTCTTTGTCATTTCATGTGCAGTCATGGCAGGCATGGACCTTGTTCACGTGAGACCTTGCCCACACCATTGCCGAGCTCCCGTGCTATGTATATCCTGTGGCCTTCTTCCTCCTTTCTTCTTTCTACATTTCTTGTGTGCTTGAACTCCTCGGTTGTGTGTGTGAGCCCCAACTTGAACACCCGAGAGCACCACCCCGAAACCTCCATTGTCGGGCTTTGGAGCTCCTTGGAGCCATCCGAGCTCCAGTGGTTCCTCAAGTTCTTGGCTTGTCTTTGGTAGTCTTGATCACCTCAAGCTTTCCTAACCCTCTTTGGTTGATTTCACAGAGGAAGTCTCTGTGGGAACTCGTTTAGAGGTCATCCCCACCTTCTTCCTCGGCTCGGTTGCGATGGCGTCGCCGCCGCCAGCGCCTCCGACCTCCCTTGGACCTCTTCTTTGTCCAGGTGAGTGCGCAATATCCCTTAAGTGTTGGTGATCCAGCTAGTTTAGCTCATGGTGTTTGTTTTCTTCGTTTTCGGTTTTTGCCGAAAACCTGTTCTCCGCTTTTCTCCGGCTCGCCGGCGTTCAAGGCCGTCGCCGCCGTCGAGAAGCACGTCCTCTAGGTTCGTGTCGTTATTTGGAGCCCAACCATGCCCTTGGTTCCCGCCGACGAGATCCACGTCGCCGGCGGCAGGCCGTTGAGCGCGCTCGGGAGTTTGCCGGTGCAAACTCCCGTTTTCGTCACTTTCTTAGGACATCATCAATGCCCCATTTATTGCTAATCATTGGGTGCATTAATCCTGTCTTAAGCTGTGCCATTGCGTCACTGACATGTGGGCCATGGGCTTAGAAGTTAAATCCGGAAGTCTTTTGGTGCCCCTTTTTGGTTCATTCGTTGCCAATCTTCAGGAGCAATAAATTTGTCTTAGCCGCCCCCTTTTTGTCGCTGTCCGGTGGTCCCGCGCCATTAAAAGAAAACCCCGGACCTCCTCGGACTAATCTTGGCCGTTCACGACCTCTCCAAGATTAGATATGGGCCTTAGGTTCTTTTCCGCAAAAACCTCAGTCTCTAGGACCTCCCCCTAGATCAGATCCTAGCCGCGTAAGACCTCCTGGTTTCAATCCCAGCCGTTTAGAAGCTCCTCGCTTTGATTCATGCCGCTGGGAGTTTTCTATGAAAACTCTAGGTCGCAGACCTCTTCGGTTTTGAATCGGGCCGTTAAGACCTCCCTTGGGAGATCTTAGCCATCGGGTCCTCCTCCGCTAAATCCTCACCCCTAAGGCCTCCTCAGAAATCCCAACCGCTTGGACCTCCTCCTCGAGTTATCTCCACCGCTTAGGACCACCGGGTTCAATCCGGGCCGTGGGCTCGTCTCGTGCAACGTTAAGTCTTCGGGACCTCCTCGTGCAATTCGAGCGTAGATCTTGACCGTAGGTCTCGTCGCAGAAACCTTAAGCGCCACGACCTCACTCGTTAGATCTCGGCCCAGACGCCCCGAGATCTAATCTGAGCCACTAGAACCACTCTGCAAAAAAGACCTCCTCGAGGTCATTTTTGTAAAACCACCTTCGGACCTCCCGAGGTCCTCGTTGAAAAAACCTCCTCGTGGTCCTCTTTGCAAAAGAGCACCCCGGTCCTGTTAGGAAACCCTCGGGACCTCCCAATCTTGATCTTAGCCGTTCGCGACCTCCCGCTTTAGATCGAGCGTTGGATGTTATTTGTAAAATCTTTAGTCACACGACCTCCTCCGCGTTGTCTGGACCGTTCAAGACCTCCTAGATCTAATCTGAACCGTCCGATCTCCTCCCGATAAAACACTACCGCTTAGGACCTCCCGAGAAGATCTTGGTCATCCAAGACCTCCTCGAAGTCAATCCTGACCGATCAAGACCTCCTCCGGAAGATCTTGACCGTCTAGGACCTCCTCCTTTGGATCGAGAGCGTTAGGACCTCCTCCTCTGGTCTAAAACCGTTAGATTTAGATCTAACGGGTTAGACCTCCTTCTGTGGATTTAGCCGTAGGACCTCTCTCTGGAGATCTAGACCGTTGGGACCTCCTCTGTGAGATTCTGACCGTCCCGACCTCCTTCCTTGGATTTAAAGCCTTAAGACCTCCCCTAGTGCTCGGGACCGCCAGATCTCGATCTGACGGTCACGACCTCTGTTGGGCGCGTAGACCTCCTTGCGTGCGCTGTGCACGCGCTGGTCGTGATCGTTGGATCAGATCTCAACGATCCAGACCTCCCCAGAGCGGGAAGAGGTCTTGTGCGCGCTGTGCGTCGAGGCTCGTAGCCGTCAGACCTTGATCTAACGGCCCACGACCTCTCCTTGTCTTCCAGTTCGTTTGGACCTCCCGAGAGCTCAAAGTTTCCTAAGTCTTTTGCGGTTTCAAATTTCAAAAGTGCATAACTTTGTCATTTTAACTCCTTTTTGAATGATTCCCGTTGCTGTAGCTTTGTTATAGTATGAACTTTAATCTGAGAATGAAATTAGGCCCTGTGTTGTAGCAGAAAATGATTTAAATAGCATGATCTTGTTTAATGAAAAATGAGGTCTAGAAATTCATGGAAAATTTGTAAAACACATAACTTCCTCTCTGTAGTTGCAAAGTGAGCAAACTCAACCTGGTAAATTTGGCCTATAGACATGCTTTAAATTGATCTAGGCTTTGTCTTTATCCATGTTCCGAGAAATGATATGTGCTATTTGTAGAACTTAGAAAATCATAACTAAATCATCTTAACTCCAAACGACCTAAAATTTTATATGGGTTACCACTACACCAGTAGGTAGCTACCATAAAATTTCAGGTTCAAAACCTTTCTAGAAAATATTTTTGCTACAGTGCTAATTATGGCGAAAATGAGTTTTTAGTAATATCTTTTGCACCACAAATCCAAATTAGGTTTTTCCAGTTTCTATGTTTAGGTATGTTTGTATTCTACCCTGTGTATAAATTTCGTCGTTTTTGGATAATTTTTGCTTGCTCTTTTGTTTAAGTTTTGCTCGTCTTATTGGTTGTTCTTGGTTCTTTTTGCCTTTTCGCTTAGGATTCGACATTTGCGGTAACCTGAGAGCGACCCTCCGCAACAAATTGAGCAACGACAAGCGTGCAAGCAGTTTGATCATGTTAATCCCAGTATTTTAAGTATTTATGTTGATTACAAATTCTATGTATGCATTGCTACTTTGTTTTAATAGTTGGCCTAGTAGATGCATTTCCTTAGCAAATGATTATCCTCTACTACCATGAGCCTAGGTTACTTGCTGTGATTTAGAGTTCGTGGATGGGCTCTTGTCACTTAGTAGTTGCGAATTAATTGCTTAGCCATGCTTAGCTTCGGTAGAAATGGGCGGTTATCGACTTGTCGATAACCTTGATCACATCAAACTTATTATGATTATGATTTCCACCTTGTGCTATGTCTACTTATGAAAACTAAAACTGAAAACAAAATGATTTGGACTTGGGCACAATGGTATGATGGTGTGATTTTTGGGTGTGATCGAATGGTGCCCGTCAACAAGGACCGAACATCTTGTTACACTAAACCAAGCATTTTAGCGTGCTAACCACATTAGAGGGTATGGGACCTCTCTTGACTTAGTACTTTGGCGTGTATTGGCTCCGAGTCGCAGGGAGTCGCAGGAGGGATGGAGGTGGGAGCATTGTAGTGTCCGAAAGGTTTCCCCCCCGTAACGGGTGGTTGTCTTTCGGCTTGCAATGTAAGCGTATGGTGTTTCTACCCATACGAGCGGCTCGTAGTTAATACACAAGATTGGAAACGTCTCGTAGGACTTAGCCGTGCCGGCATACCTTCGGTAGTGTGCTTGTGGCTTGAAGGCGGTCTGAAGTGTGGGTACATTGGTACACCCCTGTAGGGTTAAAACTATTCGAATAGCCTCGTCCTAGGTTATGGACACGCTTGGCAAGGTCTTTCAAGAGTTAGACTACAACCTTTTAAATTAAAACTTGATGGGTGGTACGAATCGGGGATTCGTGCTATGTTGTGGTGGCTATTGGGATAGTCACTTCCAGGTGGTTACTTGTATGTATCTTTACTTACTGTTACTTTGATAACAAAACAGATTTGCAAACTTGCTTTTGAAATATATTACATTATTGCAAATAAAGTTGGCTTCATGCAAAATGAGACATACAACCTCCACCTAAATAAGCTTGCATGTAGTTTATGAATAGGTCTGCTATTCCACACGTCAGTCTTGCGGGTACAAAGACAATCTTTGTACTCAGTTGCTACGCTTAACTGTTTTGTTGCAGAGGAAGAAGGTGAGCCTGAGGGGCCTCACTTTTGTGAGCTGTGTCGTGGTAGCTTGCGGGGCGACTAGCTTGGCGGCCCGGTCGGTTGCCTTGTGGGTTGTGTGGCTAACCGGTCGACTTTTGTTCTAGCCATCTTATGGCGCTTCTGCTTCCGCTGTCATTCTTGTATAATGTTATATTTGGCCGGTCGGCTCTCTTTTGTAATAACTTTACTTTATGTATGTCGTTGTGAACTTAGTAATATGTGTTGTATGGAAATGATGTGTAATTTTGTGATGATGTGCATATGTTGCAATTCTGGGAAACATATGTCCATCGAGGCTTAGAATGTTTAATTAGTAACGCTAGAACCAGTTGGAGGTTAAGTGTTACTAGTTAAATATTCCGGTCCTCACAAAGTTGGTATCGAGCCATCTTGACTGTAGAAACCCCTAGCTTGGTCGCTTTAGGATATTTTGAAAACTTACTTTCAAATAGTTTATGAAAACTTAAGTAAGTTCTCTAATTTTATTCCTTACCTGTCTTAGCTTGCTCATCTCACCTTACTCTCACTTAAGTTTGAAAAAGTTGTTCCTCTCTCCCTTTCAAAAATTAGCCTCTATCGATTAACTTGGTTTTGGGAGAACCATGAGAGGCTTGGAGAAAGAAAATAGGACAGCTAGCTAGTGGTGAGTAATTAGGGTAGGAAATGAGAGATAAATACGACTAAAACTTGTGGGAATAAAAGGGTAAGAAGTGATATGAGATTAGCTAATGCCTATACTCTATTAGGTGGTTATACCTTGATTTTTGGACTGTTTTGAGCTGGAAATTAGTGCTGAAATTTTGGGTCTTCTCGACGATTACTCGTTTTCCATACGAGTTAGTCATACCGAGAAGTTGATTTTGTAAATTGAGATCTTGCGTTGATTTTATGCTGGTTTTGAGCTTCGGGTTCATTTGGTAGAGATGTTAATTGTTTTCCTTGCCTTCGCTTTGGGTTTGCCCTTATCCATCTTAGTATTTATCCCCGCCCAAACTTTTGTCGTAATCCCTAATCGCGTCTTTCGCCTTCTAGTTTTCGGTTCATGCTAACCCATCCGCTTGTGGCGGGATGTCCGACAGATCAGAGAATGGATTAGGTCGGTGGGTGGCGGGTGAAAATCTCCACGCCCCAATTGTCCGGACAAGCCTTGCTTGCGCCTCCACTCGAGCGATTGTGATGGAGTTTGTTCCCATTGCCCGTGGAACAACGATTACCTCCTTTTTGCTTGGACTGTGGTGAAGAGAGCCATGTCATCGAAGGTTGCGAACTAGGAAAGGTCAAGGTCTGCCAGCGCTGTGGTGAGGAAGGACACTTCAGCAGCGAGTGTACCACAGCTTGCCCAAATTGTGATGAAGACCACCTACCCGAAACTCGTCCGATCGCCATAGTCACTTGTTTTCTCTGCGAGGAAGCACTCACTATCCCAAAGAGTGTAGCATGAACTTGGTGATCGCCAGGTCATTAGAGCTTCAGCGACTGCTTCTTCGGTCATCTACAAGTATCGCAATCGCCAATGCTTCCAGACCAGAGAAGTTCTTGGATGATTTGTCGGTGGAGCTGCAGGACAAATTACCAGTTTATACCTTCCCCGACTTTCAGGTTACGGTCGAGAATCCCGTGAGTTCTTTGGGGCGTAAAGAGAAAGCTAGAGGATCGGCAAGCGCCAACAGATAGCCGATATCACTTGCTTTTTCGCAGCGGCAAGGGTCACTATGCGCATAGTTGTCCTAAGGAGGTTGCGCAACCCCTCGTTCTCCGCAGCCGTGCCCCAATCGCGTGTACCGCGAGTCGCCAGGCGCCTCCGCAATCGGCCGTAGTCACTTGTTTCCGCCGCAAACTCGTGGTCATTATGCTTACAATTGTCCTAAGAAGCTTGGGGCAACCTCTCGCTTCTTTTCACGGCCCGTGATTCGATCACATGCTCTGCGCAAAGATCGTGACTGAGGGTTGTTCGTACTCAAGTCAACCCCATCTCACTGGAAAGCTCAAGAGGTACCGACGCCGTTTAGGTGCGCTTCTTGTTAATCCTTGCCACGATACTATTTTAGTCAATTCAGAGTATCTCATTTCCTTTATCCCCATCTTTTGCTGCTCTTGGTGGTCTTCGTTTTGGTCTTTTATCTGAAGCCTGGTACCATCCCAGTTTCGGCCAAAAAAAAAAAAAAAAAATCTCTTGCTAATCTATCCCGAACCCCTAGATGCCTTCTGGGATGTCATCGTTTATTTAACTTGGGTATCACATACCTGTTATTGCCTCAAATTTCTGTGGCCTAGAGGGCCATAGCTCCTTTAACAAACTAGCTGCGGAGGGATGACTCCGTATAGCTAGTTATCAAGTCGAGGCCCCATTCGTTAGTGGAGTAACCAGACAAATCGCTCCACCAGCTAACAACGACCTTGCACCATCAACCATGGAACCTAGAAAGATCTCTCAGTCTGTCAATCCTTGGTATATCTGGACCTGGTAAGTCCCTCCGTGCCAACTAAAGTGGCACATTTTCTACCAGTCAAAACCAAGATTCGTACCGGTCACTTGGCTAAGCTGTACGCCTCAAAATCGTAAGCTTGCATGGCACCGATGGTGCTCTGTGCCCATGTTCAGTCTACCCCTCTTTCTTTTCCGAGTGAGCCGAATCTCGGGACGAGATTCTTGTAAGGGGGGGAGAGTTGTAACATCCCAATTTTAGGCTTGTGTTTCAAATGTAAGAAAATGAGGGGAAATTAAAACTTTTTCTTACATCCTGTATTTCCTATTGTACCAAGCCAGTATTGTACAAGAAGCTATGGAAATACGAAGTCACAAGTCTTTCGATCCAAATCTTGAGCTTTCAAAAACAATCTTGTCGAATCTCTTGATCATCTCCTGGAAATGTTTTTCCTAAGTTCTTGGGATGGTATGTGACCCCTCTGAAAAGTTTCACAATTTTTAGAAGTTGTTGGAATACTTTTGGGGGCAAGTCAAACCAATTTTTCAATTGGTCAAACCTTAAATTCAAACGTTCTGGAATTTTGGAAAAAAAGATTCTGAGCATAAAAACCTCTAAAAGTTTTATGTAAGGTTTATTATAGAGTCAGCAACCTCCGGTTAAAATTTCAGAAATTTTGGAGTTGAATTGTTACCTCTAAAAACCCTCCAAAATTTCTAGTTCAAACTCAACCCTAATCTGTTTTGCTGTTGCTCGGGTTCGCACCTGGGGTCTGGCTCATGCCAACTGGGTCGGTCAGATCAACTAAAAGCACCAGCCGTGCAACCTTGCCAGCCCCCGCAGCCCTTGGATCTCATCCAACCGCCTAGACCACCTCAGCCGTTGGATTCTTATCCTACGGTTTAGACCTTCGGGATCTCCTCAAAGACCTCCTCTGGTCTTTGTAAAGACCTCCCACCTGCAGGACCTCCTCCGGTCCTTTTTGCAAAGACAACCCTCCCGGACCTCCTCCAAATCTCCCAAGACCTCCCAAACCACGTTGGCATTGTCTCAAAACCGCCCGCCGGTCTTTCGCAAAACAACCCATAGGACCTCCTTTGCAATTTTTGCAAAGACCACCTTTAGGCATCCTCGGACCTCCTCGACCACCACGTACCTTGGTGCTCGTGGGCCGCCCATCCTTAGATTTGTGGCTCGGACCTCCCCGTATTAAGACCTCCGATCACCTCTTTTAATCGGGACCCTTCATTTCAAATCCAACCACCGGACCTCCTACCCGAGCTCAAGTCCACCACAGCGTTATACTTTTGACCATCCTCCTTGAGCTTGTTCAGCATCTCGTGGGACCTCGGACTGGTCCTCTCGTTTTCCCACGCATACGTGTGTGTCAGATCTAGAGCAGCTTTGAGCAGTGCCTTGTCATTTCTTGCTCTTGTCAACGGCTAGCTCTGCCACCCTTTATTGCATGTCAGCACCTTTTTCCCAAAGTCCCCTTTCCACCTGCCCTGTCATTTCATGTGCAGTCATGGCAGGGCATGGACCTTGTTCACAGTAGACCTTGCCCACACCATTGCCGAGCTCCCAGGCTATGTATATCCTGTGGCCTTCTTCCTCCTTTCTTCTTTCTACATTTCTTGTGTGCTTGAACTCCCTCGGTTGTGTGTGTGAGCCCCAACTTGAACACCCGAGAGCACCACCCCAGAAACCTCCATTGTCGGGCTTTGGAGCTCCTTGGAGCCATCCGAGCTCCAGTGGTTCCCTCAAGTTCTTGGCTTGTCTTTGGTAGTCTTGATCACCTCAAGCTTTCCCTAACCCTCTTTGGTTGATTTCACAGAGGAAGTCTCTGTGGGAACCTGTTCTTAGAGGTCATCCCCACCTTCTTCCTCGGCTCCGGTTGCGGTCGTCGCCGCCGCCAGCTCGCCTCCGACCTCCCTTGGACCTCTTCTTTGTCCAGGTGAGTGCGCAATATCCCTTAAGTGTTGGTGATCCAGCTAGTTTAGCTCATGGTGTTTGTTTTCTTCGTTTCGCCGAAAACACGCTTCTCCGCTTTCTCGGCTCGCGGCGTTCAAAACGTCGCCGTCGAGAAGCACGTCCTCTAGGTTCGTGTCGTTATTTGGAGCCCAACCATGCCCTTGGTTCCCGCCGACGAGATCCACGTCGCCGGCGGCAGGCCGTTGAGCGCGCTCGGGAGTTTGCCGGTGCAAACTCCCGTTTTCGTCACTTTCTTAGGACATCATCAATGCCCCATTTATTGCTAATCATTGGGTGCATTAATCTCGCCTTAAGTCGTGCCATTGCGTCAGCGACATGTGGGCCATGGGCTTAGAAGTTAAATCGAAGTCTTTGGTGCCCTTTTTGGTTCATTCGTTGCAATCTTGAGAGCAATAAATTTGTCTTAGCCGCCCCCTTTTTGTCGCTGTCCGGTGGTCCCGCGCCATTAAAAGAAAACCCCGGACCTCCTCGGACTAATCTTGGCCGTTCACGACCTCTCCAAGATTAGATATGGGCCTTAGGTTCTTTTCCGCAAAAACCTCAGTCTCTAGGACCTCCCCTAGATCGATCCTAGCCGTAAGACCTCCCCGGTTTCAATCCCACCGCTTAGAAGCTCCTCGCTTTGATTCAGGCCGTTGGGAGTTTTCTATGAAAACTCTAGGTCGCAGGACCTCTTCGGTTTTGAATCTGGGCCGTTAAGACCTCCCCCTTGGGAGATCTTAGCCATCGGGGTCCTCCTCCGCTAAATCCTCACCCCTAAGGCCTCCCTGTAAAATCCCAACCGCTTGGACCTCCTCCTCGAGTTATCTCCACCGTTTAGGACCACCTCGGTTCAATCTGAGCCGTGGGCTGCGTCTCGCAACGTTAAGTCTTCGGGACCTCCTCGTGCAATTCGAGCGTAGATCTTGACCGTAGGTCTCTGTTCGCAGAAACCTTAAGCGCTCACGACCTCACCTGGTTAGATCTCAGCCGTCCAGGACGTCCCGAGATCTAATCTGAGCCACTAGAACCACTCCTGTGCAAAAAGACCTCCTCGAGGTCATTTTTGTAAAAACCACCTTCGGGACCTCCCCGAGGTCCTCGTTGAAAAAAAAACCTCCTCGTGGTCCTCTTTGCAAAAAGGAGCACCCCCGGTCCTTGTTAGGAAACCCTCAGGACCTCCCCAATCTTGATCTTAGCCGTTCGCGACCTCCCCGGCTTTAGATCTGAGCGTTGGATGTTATTTGTAAAATCTTTAGTCACACGACCTCCCTCCGCGTTGTCCTGGACCGTTCAAGACCTCCCTAGATCTAATCTGAACCGTCCAGATCTCCTCCCGATAAAACACTACCGCTTAGGACCTCCCCGAGAAGATCTTGGTCATCCAAGACCTCCTCGTGTCAATCCCAGCCGATCAAGACCTCCCTCTGGAAGATCTTGACCGTCTAGGACCTCCTCCTTTGGATCGATGGCGTTAGGACCTCCTCCTCTCGGTCTAAACCGTTAGATTTAGATCTAACGGGTTAGACCTCCTTCTGTGGATTTAGCCGAGGACCTCTCTCTCGAGATCTAGACCGTTGGGACCTCCTCTCGTGAGATTCGACCGTCCGACCTCCTTCCTGGATTTAAAGCCTTAAGACCTCCCTAGTGCTCGGGACCGCGAGATCTCGATCTGACGGTCACGACCTCTGTTGGACGCGTAGACCTCCTTGCGTGCGCTGTGCACGCGCTGGTCGTGATCGTTGGATCAGATCTCAACGATCCGCACCTCCCAGAGCGGAAGAGGTCTTGTGCGCTGCTGCGCCGAGGCTCGTGAGTCGCCGACCTTGATCTAACGGCCCACGACCTCTCCTTGTCTTCCAGTTCGTTTGGACCTCCCGAGAGCTCAAAGTTTCCTAAGTCTTTTGCGGTTTCAAATTTCAAAAGTGCATAACTTTGTCATTTTAACTCCTTTTTGAATGATTCCAGTTGCTGTAGCTTTGTTATAGTATGAACTTTAATCTGAGAATGAAATTAGGCCCTGTGTTGTAGCAGAAAATGATTTAAATAGCATGATCTTGTTTAATGAAAAATGAGGTCTAGAAATTCATGGAAAATTTGTAAAACACATAACTTCCTCTCTGTAGTTGCAAAGTGAGCAAACTCAACCTGGTAAATTTGGCCTATAGACATGCTTTAAATTGATCTAGGCTTTGTCTTTATCCATGTTCCTGAGAAATGATATGTGCTATTTGTAGAACTTAGAAAAATCATAACTAAATCATCTTAACTCCAAACGACCTAAAATTTTATATGGGTTACCACTACACCAATAGGTAGCTACCATAAAAATTTCAGGTTCAAAACCTTTCTAGAAAATATTTTTGCTACAAAGCTAATTATGGCAGAAAATGAGTTTTTAAGTAATATCTTTTGCACCACAAATCCAAATTAGGTTTTTCCAGTTTCTATGTTTAGGTATGTTTGTATTCTACCCTGTGTATAAATTTCGTCGTTTTTGGATAATTTTTGCTTGCTCTTTTGTTTAAGTTTTGCTCGTCTTATTGGTTGTTCTTGGTTCTTTTTGCCTTTTCGCTTAGGATTCGACATTTGCGGTAACCCCGAGAGCGACCCTCCGCAACAAATTGAGCAACAGCAAGCAGGCAAGCAGTTTGATCATGTTAATCCCAGTATTTTAAGTATTTATGTTGATTACAAATTCTATGTATGCATTGCTACTTTGTTTTAATAGTTGGCCTAGTAGATGCATTTCCTTAGCAAATGATTATCCTCTACTACCATGAGCCTAGGTTACTTGCTGTGATTTAGAGTTCGTGGATGGGCTCTTGTCACTTAGTAGTTGCGAATTAATTGCTTAGCCATGCTTAGCTTCGGTAGAAATGGGCGGTTATCGACTTGTCGATAACCTTGATCACATCAAACTTATTATGATTATGATTTCCACCTTGTGCTATGTCTACTTATGAAAACTAAAACTGAAAACAAAATGATTTAGACTTGGGCACAATGGTATGATGGTGTGATTTTTGGGTGTGGATCGAATGGTGCCCGTCAACAAGGACCGAACATCTTGTTACACTAAACCAAGCATTTTAGCGTGCTAACCACATTAGAGGGTATGGGACCTCTCTTGACTTAGTACTTTGGCGTGTATTGGCTCCGAGTCGCAGGGAGTCGCAGGAGGGATGGAGGTGGGAGCATTGTAGTGTCCGAAAGGTTTCCCCCCCGTAACGGGTGGTTGTCTTTCGGCTTGCAATGTAAGCGTATGGTGTTTCTACCCATACGAGCGGCTCGAGTTAATACACAAGATTGGAAACATCTCAGAGGACTTAGCCGTGCGGCATACCTTCCTGTAGTGTGCTTGTGGCTTGAAGGCGGTGCGAAGTGTGGGTACATTGGTACACCCTGCAGGGGTTAAAACTATTCGAATAGCCTCGCCCTAGGTTATGGACACGCTTGGCAAGGTCTTTCAAGAGTTAGACTACAACCTTTTAAATTAAAACTTGATGGGTGGTACGAATCGGGATTAGTGCTATGTTGTGGTGGCTATTGGGATAGTCACTTCCGTGTGGTTACTTGTATGTATCTTTACTTATCAAGTACTTTGATAACAAAACAGATTTGCAAACTTGCTTTTGAAATATATTACATTATTGCAAATAAAGTTGGCTTCATGCAAATGAGACATACAACCTCCACCTAAATAAGCTTGCATGTAGTTTATGAATAGGTCTGCTATTCCACACGTCGACTTATGGGTACAAAGACAATCTTTGTACTCAGTTGCTACGCTTAACTGTTTTGTTGCAGAGGAAGAAGGTGAGCCTGAGGGGCCTCACTTTTGTGAGCTGTGTCGTGGTAGCTTGCGGGGCGACTAGCTTGGCGGCCCGGTCGGTTGCCTTGTGGGTTGTGTGGCTAACCGGTCGACTTTTGTTCTAGCCATCTTATGGCGCTTCTGCTTCCGCTGTCATTCTTGTATAATGTTATATTTGGCCGGTCGGCTCTCTTTTGTAATAACTTTACTTTATGTATGTCGTTGTGAACTTAGTAATATGTGTTGTATGGAAATGATGTGTAATTTTGTGATGATGTGCATATGTTGCAATTCTGGGAAACATATGTCCATCGAGGCTTAGAATGTTTAATTAGTAACGCTAGAACCAGTTGGAGGTTAAGTGTTACTAGTTAAATATTCCGGGTCCTCACAGTCACTTCCAGGTGGTTACTTGTATGTATCTTTATTTCGCTGTTATTTTGACAACAAAATAAATTTGCAAACTTGCTTTTAAATGTATTATATTATTGCAAATAAAGATGGCTTTGTGCAAAATGAGATATACAACCTACACCTAAATAAGCCTGCATGTAGCATATGAATAGGTCTGCTATTCCACACGTCAGTCTTGCGAGTACCTTTGTGTACTTAGTTATCTTGCTTAAATGTATTTGTTGCAGAGGAAGAAGGTGAGCTTGAAGGGCCTCACTTTTGCGAGCTTTGTTGTGGTAGCTATGGGCGACTAGCTTATGGCCCATCGGTTGCCTTGTGGGTTGTGTGGCTAACCGGTCGACTTTTGTTCTAGCCATCTTATGGCACCTTTTGCTTCCGCTGTCATTCTTGTATATTGTTCTATTTGGCCGGTCGGCTCTCTTTTCTAATAACTTACTTTATCTATGTCCTTTACTAGACTCGTTAATGTATGTTGTATGGAAATGATGTGTAATTTTGTGATGATGTGCATGTGCTGCAATTCTGGGAAGCATATGTCCATCGAGGCTTAGAATGTTTAATTAGTAATGCTAGAACCATTTGGAGGGTAAGTGTTACTAGTTTAATATTACGGGTCCTCACACTTCAGATGCAAATGCAAACATTCATAGGATAGCAGAAGAATTATGTTACATGATGCTAATAATCGATTACGACATTCACAACAAGCCCACTCGTTCGTGGTTTGCAGCCTTCAATTTCCGCATTCACAACGTTGCACATACAGAATTCTATATGATACAACACAAGGCAAATGGGTGATCTTGTTTAGCCACACCAATAGTATAGTAGCACAGTAGGCAAGCCATTCTTGCGGAAATTGCAGATAATTGAAGAGACGTTTTGGGTGAAAAAATGAGTTTTGAGTGATTCTACATCCTATACGTAGGCAATTTTTGAAACTACGAACTATGAATTCAAGCCAGACAATGACACCAAAAAGTTCACGAGCTACCATGAACAATCAGCATGAAACATTCATATGCAGTGGGCTCACATTATTGTTACAAGTTATTCAATACGAAAATAAAATATTACAAGTCACAAAACGAGGGTAGTGTAGTCTTTCTACGGATATCATCCTCATTCTTAGAGCTAGAGCTAACTTTTTAACCAAACACCTCCTCAAACTGCTCCAACTTCTTATAGAAGTGGATCCAAGAGTGAAGCTGGAGTTGGAGCTGCAAAAAATTGGAGCAGAGCTGTACCAAACAGGCCCTAAACTAGTTTGATGATTAGTAGCTAGCTCACACAGTGACAACATCGATGAAAATCATATCCATAGAATGAAATAGCTAAGAAATAAACAAATTATTATTCAATAGTAGTAGTGGACCTTATGGTCAAAGTTTACATAGTTTGCCATGTAGGGCTTAAAATACCAAAAGAACTCCTGCAGCGGAAATAAGATAACTTTGTGGCGGGAATCCAACATGCCCACAGGCAATCGAGTGGGGAGCGCATCCTAGTTCGCATAGTCTTCAAATTACTCCTCGTAGAACTCTGGATTCCCAGATTCTTCCTCGGCAACTGATCAACAATGGCATAAAGTCATGAGTGCATAAAGTACTCACCAAGTCAATATTATTCAATTAATATTCATGCAAGGCTTGAACAAGGAATAATTGTATGGTTATTTTGCAGAAAGCAATATTGACAGTAAATACAGTAATAGATTAAAGAGCATAATTGAAAAGATTAAATACATAAGTAAACAAGTGCTTTGAAACAACCATTGAACTACCTGTTCACTTCCCAACCAACAACCAGTGAACTACGCATTCACTTCCCATCCATCCACCATCCAAACATTTTATGAAAGCTCTATACCTCATCTGCAATTCCCAAGCATTGTCCATAACTGGGGATGACACTGTTCGAAAAGTATTTAACACTCTACAGACGTTGTACAGCTTGACCCACAAGAGATAATCAACTTATAATGTTGGCCATGACACGCTTCTGTAGGCGTTCGACTAAGTGATTGTCACAAGGCTTTTATAAAGTTTTATCTTAACCCGGTTCTGCCCGCTAAGGTTTCACCACTGAAGGGTTACATCCACCATAGTCGAGGGCGCCCTCTTGCACCATTTGAATCTACCCGTAAACCCTAGAACCCACACCACACATGACAAGCATCAAAATCAAGACATTACTAAATAATTAGCCAAGTTCATTCCATACCGCATATGTGGTTTACGATAGGGCCTAGATCAATGGTGCACAATGTTAAGTCCCGAGTAATTACTCGATTTAAACCACCTCATCCAAAATGTGCTACCCACCCCTCTTATTGCATGATCAATTGCCCGAGTATGAAACCATTTTTGTTCAACTGCACCCAATGGCATCCCCTACCATGGCACGATAATTTTAAAACACTCACTCGCACCACAATTTTCATAATAGCTGAAAATGGGAAGAAGGGAATATTGTGTTTCAGGATTAAAGATTAAAACAAAGCATTGACAGTTGGGTCCCACTTGCAAGTGAGACAAGAAACAAAGGAAGAAGAAGAGGAAGAATAGAGAAGGAGAGCGGAGACTCTAGGCGGCGGTGCTAGCTGATGGCGTCACGGAGGCGACCAACGACAACCAAAATGGAACAGCGACCAGGAGGTAGTCCTCCGGTGGTGGCGGCATGGCTGAGATGGCACCATAGCGGTGGCAGCAAGGGCGCAAGGGCGCACGGGCGCGTGGCGGCACAGTAGGGAAAGTGATACGAGCACCACCTCGACAGCGATAAGGGGAAGCGGTCGGGTGGGTCAAGTTGGCTCGAGGGTGGCCGAGGCGGTCCGACGGCGGGGATGAAGGTGATGGCGGCGGCGGCTTGCTCTGGCGATGCAAAGACCAAATTGAGGTGGTGGTGGGTAGAATATGACTAGTATAGGAACATGACGTGATATGGTTCACTCGATCGGAAGCTCACCGGAAAAGGAGATTGATGTGTAGGCATCGTGGCCGGACTTGAGGAAGAAGAAGATGGTGTCACGCATTCCGGCAAAATGGAGTCGAGATAGACAACGAGGCTTGAGGCAAAACGAAGAGGGGAGCAAGGGGCACGCGGTGCTCACTTTATAGGGCAAAAATTAGGAGTGAAGCAAAGGGAAATGCGAGCAGAAAACAATGGGAAAACGATAGGACTTGAGACTTTCGATTGAGACTTGAGTTCGCGCAAACGATGGGAAAACGGCATGGAAAATTGAATGCTTAGGCTTTGAAGATGGGCATTTACAACGGCACGACGTAGGTGGTGGCTGTGCAGAAAAGGCGCAGTCGGCTCGGGCGGGTGCAGCACATCGTGCCGACACGGGCGCAGTACGGCTAGGGTGGCTTCTCGGGCGAGGCTCGGGGCTGGCACGATTGGGAGCCGGGAGGCGGGGCTGGCGTGGCGTGGTGTGGCCAGGTGATGGGACTAGAGCAACGTGGCCGGGAGCCGGGGGGACTAATAAGGTCAAGAACTGGGCAGTGCACGGTGGTGGCCTAAGACAGAGCAAAGGCCAGGTGAAAGAAAGAAAATGAAAGGAAGGAAAAAGAAAGAAAAAGGAACAAGAAGAAAAAGGGAAAAAGAATTGGAATATGTCCGAAGATATTTGACGAAAAAAATTCAAATTATGAAATTCAAATTTGAATTTGGAAACGAGATTTGAATTGAGAATTGGAATTTGGAATTGAATTACGAACTAGGATTAAATAATTGCAGAAACTCCAAAAGAAATCCAACACTTTTAAAATACTTAATTTAAATTAAATTTTATAACAAAGAAAATAAATTTTGGGAAAAAAAAATTAAATAGAGCTAAAAAATAGCAAAAGAACTTGGGGAAAGCCTAAAGAATAACTTGGAAATAGAGGAACTCAAACAAATAAAATAGTTTTAAATTTAATTGAAGTTTAGTTTATTCATATTAAATTGTTTTAATTTTTGAAATTTCAAATTAAGATTTAATTATTTCAAGAAAAATTCAACTGGTTCCTTTTATTTTGAAATTTCAAAAAGACCCAAAAATTGGGATGTTACATTTCTACCTGGTGTGCACGTCATCTCCAATAGAGGAGAGCTGTAGCCACGTCGCCACGTCAAGGCCGCACCGCCACTCTATTCTGTCGTTGCCTCCATAAACCCATCACCGCGGTGTATCTCGCTTGTCATCCATCAACGTGTTGTCGCCATGGACACCACCTCAGCACCATATTTGTGCCATGCCAGCACCGTTGCCACTTCAACCGCCACCCACACCGAAACCCTAGATCTACACCGCATGGACCTAGTCCACAGTGCATTGAGCTTCTAATGTGTAGACCCTACCTGTCAGTCCTGTTTCGTAGATCCAGTCCACCGTAGACTGTGAACCCGAGCCTGTGAACTCCGTCTATAAACCGTGGGTCCCACCTATTAGACCCCTTAGCCTTTTCTGAATTTCCAAAAAAAAGAAAGATTCCCAAAACATTACCTTGGGCCCACATGACGGTCACTATTTTCTCTCTTCCTTATTTATTTGCCGAAATTCTCAGTCGAACCAATTTCCAAGAGCCCATTCTTCTTCATACAATCTCCGATTAAACCCATTCAAGTTTCTAGATTTATCTAAATTTGAATCCTACCTTACAATATTTTTATTATAATTGTTGGAGTCCATTGTTGCTATGTTTTGTATTTATTTGTGTTTCTTTCCTCTCTTTTGTGTTAGACATTGATACTTCGGGAGCATACGAGGAAGTGGGATTAGCTCAAGATCAAGACCAAGGCAAAGACCAAGAATTGTTCCAAAGTAAGTTGTACTTTGATCATATTGCACCCAGTTTTACAAAACTACTTTGATTGAAATTATTGCATGCTAATTGAATTATCAAATGCTTTATTATTTTGGGAATAGTTATGCAACCTACTTGATTTATACCTACCTTGTGAATTGTATTACCATAATCATTTGTCACCCTAGCTTGGTTAACTACTAGTTGGTAATTATCATAGCACCAACATGGGTTGGTTAAACATAATTAGTATGCTTAGCCTTGCAATAGGTCATTGCTATTATTTTGAAATGGTAAACTCATACTTGACTAAGTGACTATGAAATGTCTTTCTAGAAAGTTGTGTGTTGTATATTGTCACCTATTGATGGCATGTGTTGCCCTTAATCAACAGAGCGAGGAAAAGATTTAGACTGGAGCGAGTGGGAAGTTCTTTATGAATTGGTGGACTATATGAGGGTGCTATGTGAATCTTTGTGACTTAGTGTAGTAAATTGGCAGTCTTGCCCTAGTTAATTAAGGACTTAACTTTGTGTGCTATTTAACTTAGCCATATCGTACCACCACATGCCTAGTATGGGATGGATCTAGCTTAGTAAGTTAGTCTCGACATTGGCTACCTCAGGAGGTAGGTTAAGTTTTGTGATAGGGTGGATGTGTGGACTCCTTTGTGATGGGTCGCATCTATGGATAGTTTGTCATTTCCGTCTCCAACGGTGTGCGTCGAGCCAATGATCTTAGTGAAGTTTGGTTACCGGTAGTATGCTCACTAGGAGGGTCAATTGTTGAGAAAAGTTTCAGAAAGGCTTTGTAATGATCTTTGTTGTTGCACGCCTACGAAAGTGTCTAATTGGCCGACAGTACATGATGATCATATCTTGTGGGTAAAGTTGTACAACCTGTACAAAGTGTTAAACAATCTATTCAAATAGCCACGTCCTCTGTCATGGACAATGCTCAGGGATTTTACATGGAGGGTATATTTACAACACAAATCCGGAAAGGAAGCTTTGTGAAAGAATTGGTTCAAACTTTCTGAACTTTTTGGAAACTCTTGTTACTTACTATTACCATTGTTTCAACTTACACTTTCAATCTATAAATCATATTCAATTACAATTATTGGTTTTTTGCAAAAGAACCGTAGTAGCCAAATCCTTTCGAATAAGCCATCATCTATGTAACATCCCAAATTTGGAGTTATTTTGAAGCATTTAAAAATAAAAATAACTATTTGAATTTTCTTGTTTAAGTTCAAGCTTTACTTGAATTTTCATAAATCAAAATCATTTAATGTGAATAATATAAACTTCAATTAAATTCAAAACCATTTTATTTGGGTTTGTTGAGTTTCAGAGTTTTTTCTGGAATTTTCTAGGAATTTTTGAGTTTATTTGCTATTTCTTTGAGCTCGCTTTATTATTTTCCTTTATGAGAATAAGAAATCGGTTTAAATTTCCATTTTTTCTTGGGTCGATTTCCTTTCTCTGGCCCAATCACCACCACCTGCACTGCCATTTTCCCACCGCCATCTTTTCTTCTCGCTCCCAGCCCGCTCCACGCCCATTCCCCTGGCCCACATGCCTTCGTGTGCACTCTAGCTCCTCTCTCTCGCCGCCGCTCCCCGTGGCCCCTACTTGTCGACCATCCTGCCGCCACGACTCGTTGCTGTTTCCAACACGACGCCATCGCCGTGCTTTTTTATTTCTCCTCCGCCGCCTTTAAAGTGCCCGCCTCGCTTTTGCACCTCATGTCGCGCCGCCTCCGTAAACCATAGCCTCTCCTCGAGCGGATCGGCGCTTTCTAGTCGGAATCGTGCGAGAAGCCTCAATCCGCCATCATCGCTTTTCTCTGCCGCTAGTGAGCTCCGAGTCTCGCCATCGCCACCTTTGGCTTAAACCTCGCCGCCGATCGCCTCCGTCCTCCCTTGACCTCGGCGCACGACCCGCTCGGTTCATCGTCACACCTCTCCTTCCACACCGCTCCCATTGTCGTTGTTGTGTCGCCGTCACGAACCCTTTGTCCTAGAGCCGCCCTAGCCCTTTTCCCACGAATGTAGTCCACCATGGCCACACCCCGCCTTGTGGACTCCATTGTTAGTTCATGTTCCATAGACCCGGTCGGCCATGCGCCATGAACCACTCTATGGACTTGGTCTATACACTAGGGCCCACATGTCACCTGGGCTTTACTCTCACTTACAAGTGGGCCCCACTTGTCGTTCATTCTAATTTTTTCTTAGTTTTTCTTTTCAATGAGGAATATTCCAGAATATTATTTTCTCCTTCTCTTTTCCTTTTCCTAAATCTTCCAAGAGTTCGTTTTCGTTCGTCCGAACTCCGATTCAGTCCGTTCAAATTCCTAAATTCCTCTAGAATCGAACTCTTTTTTTAGAATTGTTTTTATTTTTTTTATTTTATTTGATTTTTCTTTTGGATTTATTTGTTTTTCGTATGTTTTCTCTCTCGTTTAGACGATATGTTTCAAGGAGCAGGAATAGGAGCAAGTTTTGAAGATCCAAGTGTGGTAGATGAGCAAAGCCAAGGCAATTCGTAATCCATTAATAATATTGAAGCTATGTTTTTCAAAAGTTTCATGTTTTATATCAAATTGCAAGCCATCTTTTATATCACCTGCTTTTGGGAATAGTTAATCACATATTTTTCATTATGTCACCATTGGTTATTTGAACACCATGAATCATTTTTCACCATACGATGATCATTATTAGTTAGACATATTTGTATCAGTAACATGGGTATTGTACAGATACTTAGTTGTACGATGAGCTCATGTCACATGTTCAATAATGTTAATTTGACTTAATGAGATATGGAATTGTGGCGGGTAGCTACTGCTGTTAAAATTTGTTGTGCCATAGCAAGGGATGGCATTTGTCTTGGTTGAACAAAAATGATTTCCGCTTATGTGAGCAATTGTGCAATAAAAGGGGTGTGGGTAGCACATTGTTTGGATGAGGTAGACTCGCCTGAGTAATTGTCAAGCAGTTAATCTTGTGCGTCATTGAACTGTGCCATATCATACAACCACATGTCTAGTATGGGTTGAACCTGGCTAATTAATTAGCAATGTCTAAATTTTGGTTCTGTTTTGGTGGTGTGAGATACAGGATGGAAGTATGCTCAACATGGCGCAAGAGGGGGGCCTTGTGTCAGACCCGGGAGTAACACCTTCAAATCTTCTGTGTATTCTACACTATTCCGTGGAACAATAGCTAGTGTACACAGTAAACAACTATGGTAACATCCATAATTTGCACAACTTTATTAATAAATATAATAGTTTATTACTAGAAATGCTTACAAGCCAACAATAAAGAACACAGCGGATGACGAAGAAGTAGTAAAGCCTAGCTAATCTACGATAGGCAATCGATCGGGTAGTAGCCTAGTCATCGAGATCCACACCGTGGTGAAGTTCTCCTCTGAACAATATTTTATTAAGTAAGGGTGAATACAAAATGTACTCCACAAGTTACACACATAATAGAGTTAATGCATGAATAGATATTATCAAAGGAAGTCTTATAGAGTTATTAGTGCAAAAGCAATATTTGGCATTTTAAATACATTTACTAAATTCCAACGTAGTTATACGATATAAAAAAATTGGTTTTAAATCGTTAAGTTAGTGCAAGATGCACCTCTGGTGAAGGATTAACCCCCTTACACCAAGGCTTCTTGCCCAAATTTTCTAATTGGATAAACTATCAAAAATCATTTGATAAAATTTTTTGAAATAAAAAACCAAATTCTAACTTTGAGTTGCTTTGGTCAGCATCTTCCTAACCGTAGACATGGCTATTCAAATAGTTTTACACTCATACCAATTTCATGCGGGCAATACTCACAAAATTACACACACAAATGGTATTAGTCAAAGGTAAAAAGTCTAATTTTGAGTGGCTTTACTCAAGATGTCCCTCAAAGGGACACAACTATTCGAATAGTTTTATACTCATACCAATTTTATGCGGGCAATACACACAAAAATGGTATTAGTCAAAGGTAAAAACGTATGATTGCACACATTCTACAGCATTGCCCTTTTTTGTAAATTGCATTCCTATACTGTCATGACCCGTTGATGTCGTCGAGCGAATCGTGATGATGTGAGTGCCCAAGTGCCGATCTAGATAGTTTCCTTTTGACCACTAGTGAAGAATCACGGTGATGTGAGAGCAATTGGTAAAATCAAACTAGATAGATTGGAATCAGGTAGGCAGCAAGAACAAAGTTTGATTCATTTCATTTCATTAATGGATACAATTGCATACCAGACTGGTCTTTTAACCACTCACACTCTACATCGTCCAAAGGAGACCCATCACCCATGGACCAAGTTCACTCACACCGCATCCATTACTTTCTCTAGGCATCACAGTACATGACATAAACTTGTAGTGAAATGTTAGTTATGCGCCTAAATTTCAAAATTAACTTGGTATGTCACTAAAGTTGCAAAATTTAAACTTTCCCTTAGCCAAACATGCCAGTCTAATGGTGAAATAAACGTTCTAAGCCAATATGAATCATTATGTGACCCCAAATTGCAGCGTTGATAACTTGTCTAAAAGATAGTACTCCATCCTCTTTTTTGTCCTAGAATGCAATACTAATAGATTTTTCATTTGAAGTACTTGGATATCATTACATTTTTTAATAATTTTGACAAATTATAGTTAGATGGCATTCAAGCAAATTGTCCATGCGATCTGTAAGACGAAGCGATTCTTGGCCTGCCTAACTGACTTTGAAGCGATTTGAGTAAAGCCTTAAATGACATCAAGTTATTTACCTTTGTATTACCCCCCCAAACTATAACTCGTGCGTTTTTTCATGCAGTTTGAATTACTTGGACATGTTTGCAGACTGTGGGTGTACTTAGCTTTTATATGCATAGACATGCATTTCGCGACCTAGTAAATTCCCAAGTCAAATAATTCATACACAGTACAGGATATGATATACAGAAACCATAGTACACTCACGCTCCTACGAAATAATTCATACACGGGTAAGTCATCCACTCATCCCATAGATGAAAGGTTTTTAATTCCCGACACCGAGACACCACAGATAATCCAGAAATTTTCGCTTTTAAAGCTAGCTATGTACCAGTGTACCACTAACAAAATTTATAAAACATTCAGCACAGTACAGCATATAATCTAACAACACAAGGCAAAGTACAATGGCACATCTACATCCACCGGTCGCCTAATCATGACGACGACCAAACAACGATTGGTTCTGTCCTTTTCTAAAGTTATAATAAACATTGCAGTGAATAGAACTGCCTGGTTTACCACCTTGCCAACCAAATCTCCTGTATACCCCTTGGATCACCCTCCTCTATCATGCTTCAAGACTGGTTCCTGGACTGAGATTCCGACTGTATCCTCTGGCGAACTTGTTGGAGTAAAAGTTTCAAGTAGTCCTAAGAAATAACATTTATTTGCATCAGATTAGGGTTAACATCGGGGGGGAGGGGGGAGGGGGGGTACTACAGTTTTAGGAGGGAAAATCACACTTTCGACAAGACATTACAACTCTAGTTTGTATACCAGTATCAACAAATCCAAATACCCATTTGCCTAATGGACCATGGTTTCTTTACAGTTCAAAGTTCATATATTAGATATGTATATAATGTAATCTCACATTGTAGCCTTCAGCAATAATCTCATCCTACAGTATCAACTGCACAATATGTTTATTACTACGATTGGGGTTTATTCTAAATTGTGAAGAAAATTGTAGAAAACATACATCGGTAAGCTCTGGATCACTGACAAGCTCTTCAAGCATGCCCTGAATGCTCTCATCTTCACCATATGCCTGAGCAGCAGTTTCAAGGACAGCACTGAAGACATCCTCAGGGGAATCATGCTGCTCAATGCGTTGACAAGCTTGGTGAAGATCAATCTATCCATGAAAAACAGAACATCAGAGATACTGCATACAGAAGATTCAGGATTCAACACTAACTAAACTACCTCATAGGAGAGGGATGGCTAACATATAATGTGTGTGTGTAATCAACAAAAGATAAATTATTCTGTTTTTCTATTATACATCGACACTTTTCAACTCTTTAGATTGAAGAATAATATTAGTGTCCAAATATGGCATATTCGAAAGACCAATAGTACTGACCTACCAACTTTATAGTCATCAGCACCAGATTTCTTCACAAACAAACCATAAAAAGCACAAGCGACATTACTGAGCAAGTGAGCAGAACAAATGCAAATGTGTTTGTGTTGTGGGTAAACATCTCTAGGAAGGAGGTCGGACAGTAACAACTTGAGTAGAACAGCGCTAGGTGAAGGAGGACACCGATTGGGGGAGGAACAGATCTAGAACAGCCGGCCAAGAAGAGAAGCTGGGCAGGGACTTAGGAACTATATGACTTCGATCATTCCATTGCTTGCCGGACAAGATATTGAACTCTATTTATCTAGAGCCCTAGAGGTGTCCCTAACAAGGATGACTAATAACACAACTCAGATTCTATCTGCTAACACAGTATGGACTTGAACAACTAAAGGACTAACAACTAAAGGCATGACCTGGACTGCTACACAAAGAAATACTAACAAAGACTAAAAGGCCTCTACCCTTGAATTGGACTCTGCTCATGCATGCTGCGCTGCTTATCCTCAGTATGGCCAGCTGGTCATGGCACAATCCGAAGGATTGCTGCTGCTGTGCACTAGCCTAGCAGATCCTCTTCCACAACTAAATGCAGGCAGCTTTATTTATTCAATAGGATGGCTTACCTGGGAGCTTCTGCCATCTAAAGTGACACCTACTCTCCTGTCATTGTGTCGAGGCTGCAATCTTGATTCTCCACTATTTGTACCAACAGGACGAGCCCCAGCTCCGCCGAGAACTTGTGATACAACTGGCATCATTTGCTGCATCATACTAGATAAATCAAAGCCACCTTGACCCCTTCCTGCCATATCAACATTTTGCACCATATTACTTATAGTATCCATCATTGCAGGGCTCTGCGCACACTCTTCCATCATGTTCCTCAGATCAGCTGATGAACCCAGCCCTGTTTGTGATGCTACATTTGACAATAGATTGCTGAAAACTGGGTTGTTGAGCACACTGGACATCATGCTGCCAATATCAACTTGTCCTTCACCACCCTGTCTTCTAGGAGGCATTCCACCAGCAAACTGAGGCGTAGAGGATGGAGGGCAGAACTGTAATTCTGCTTCTGCTGACATCAGTATTTTGTGAAACAAGAGCTTGCAGAACCTGCTGGCCCATCGAAACAGCTTCTTGGCTTTGCTGACAGAAGAGGAATTAAGGGGTTCACCAGAATTACCGCTACTCCCAGCTGGCTTTGCTGTTCTGTCCGCCTCTGCAAGTGTGGTTAAAATAATCAATAAATTGCAGCTAACCACAACAAATTCTAAACCCAAAATTTGCAGATATGATTGACAACAACAAAATGCAGATCGAACAATGAAATTCCTAGAGATAATAGCGCTACACACTAGAACTCATAGTCATTAGTTAATACCTTAGGCTGCAGACCTCCACCAAGACCTAGCGGTTCAGATCTGCCACTAGCACTAGGTTCAATGGACTGTGCAACTACTTCACCTGAGGGCTTGTTCTTCTGAGCAGAATTTTCTGCTGATATGCTCAAAGGAACATCATTGGTACAGGTGGCTGTGAGCTGTCCTGCTAAGTTGGCTGCTGCTAATTCCCCAGAATGCGTTCTAACATTATCCACATGGATCTCTTCCCTCTGTGCATCTTGTTGAATACTATCGACACTGAAAACACTTATGGTACTGATGTCTTGCGATGTTAAATTGCGATCAGATGTATTTGAAGGCAAAGTACCTAATTAGAGCAATTAAAACAATAAGAATGTCAAATGATTCAGTGCATTTTCCACTAGAGAAGAAAACTCACAATACTTTGAAAAGAAAGGAAAGATACCTGGTCTAGTTACATGAGATTGCACATTTAGTGAAGTTTGTACATGGTTAGAACCCAAGAGCTCATTTTCCTGTTGTGCAGTTGCTGATGCCGCAGAACTCAAAGTGCCAACTCCATTGTTTGTAGTTGGGTGAGATCCCTGATCTGCTGTGTTTTGAACAGATGATAAAACCTGACCTGGTGGATTCGCATTCAATGCATTCGCTACCTGTGCAGTTACCTGTGCCACTATAGAAGGAATGCTTGCAACACCACCTAATGAAGCTTGTGGAACAACAAATGTCGAATTTTGTTGAGATTCGTTACCCACTACAGTCTGAGAACCTTGAGAAGCAGTTGACTGATTAGGAACCGCTATTTGACTTCTCACTTGAACAGGCAGGAAAACACTTAGGACATGGTTTGGAGCCTCAACTGAGGACCGTGTCGGAATAGCTGCAACAACTGTTCTTGTTGGCAATCCATGTGTTGAGTTAGCTGATGAATTACTGCCTTGAGTTCTTTCTACATTTTGGAGGTCCCCATTGACAGCGCCCCCAGAAGCAGTGGTTGAACCAACAGATGAACCGCTTGTCGTAGAAGTTCCTTAGTAAGGAATAAAACAACAGTCAGCGGAAGGTCAGGAGAGATGCAAATGCAAATTGTACTCATTATAGCTTCAAAATTGAAGGCCACCAAGATGAAAGTTTCAGGTGTGAATAAATCCTGCTTGACAACTGTTATGGTCCTCGGATATGAATCGAGATAAACTACCTAACAGATATCACAAAATCAATCTATCCCAACTGAACCTTCTAAACTTATCTCTTACATGACACCCAAGAGATACTGCTGTGTGAACAGTAATGCACGCTCAATATCTCATTGTGGGCCCCATGCTGCCTCTAAACCGACATGATAACAAATTAACAAGATATTATTTGTCTAGATAGTAGATCGACTGTCGAGGACACAGTATCTGAAAGCTATGATAACTGATACTGATATGAACTTTTCTGTTCTGAAGTATAATACTATTGGTTGTTAATGTCAGCATATCTGATATCGCAAGGTTTACAAAGCAGACATATTTCCTCATATTATGACAACATTTATGAGATGTCTAAAATACAAAGCATCCTCAGACAAATGAGGATTCCTCGTAGAAGATAATTAAGACAAAAGGTAAAGCCTGTTTTAAGGGGTGTTATAATTTATAATAGGCCATAAGGAGGCAGCTTGAGTTTCTCAATATAATGGACATTTGGATTGTTTGACAATCCACTTAATAACATTTTTTTCATAGGAGCTTAAGTTTGTGGCAGCTTCATGATTCAGCTCAACATCCTCAGAAAATCCAAAATTTGAAATGTAACCTTACCACCAACATGGATATTGACACCAGATGTTCGAGAAGGATCAACAATACCAAATGCACCAGAAACTCCACCCAGAACTGGTATGCTGGAAACTCCAAAAGGAGGAGTATTTTGAAAAGACGGCTGAACATTGAGAGAATGTGTCGTTGTGATTAGTGGCAAAAGACATCAAAACCAACATGAGAAAGTATCTCAATGTCACCTGAACCATGATTGATTTGGTCCGCGGAGTTTATATAAACAGCAGATCCAGCATTTACAAAAGCATCAGCCTGCAAAATTAACAAGCTTTCAGAATAATTAGAACATGCAAAAATTAGTTAAATGACATGGTAGAAAATAAAAATATGCATACAGGAGATGGCCCCATCCGAAGCATCATCATTGTCCGACCAAGCTCCAAAAGCATAGCACCTAAATGCTGCATTGCTACTCCCAACTGAGTCGATTCATTCTGGATCTGGCTACGTATAGATACATCACCAGTGGCAGCATCTCTCTGAATACATTGTGCGAGGTGCTGAAACAGAATAACAGGCAAAGGGGTGTCATAAGATGTCAAAATAGAAGTTTGCATCTATGAATTCAGAATTTAGATCAGATATTTCACAATATATAACAATTTGACAGACACAGTTGCATCCTGCCACATGTCACTGTATGATCAGCTGCCAAAAAACCGAACCATGAAGTGTAGGACACCAAAAAAGGTCTGCAGTTGTAGTATCTGTCACTGCAACAAATAACATCCGACATCTATAAATACTGTTTGAATCCTCACATAACATTCAGGCAATCATGCAAATACTAAACACTAGACAGTGAATATGAAGTATGTTATAGCCGGCAGGGACAATGGTAGGGAAATCCACACCAGCAGAGCATGCATGCAAGGGAGGGGGAAGCAGAGGGGTGGCCTGTGATGGGCATTGTGGCCAGGGCAAAAAATAGAGATGATATGGGAGTGTCGTAACACAACCCAGACATAGCATGTTCCAGTTAGCTACAGGGAGTGGACAAGGGAACTTTATGAGTAACTTTTGTTGGTTTAGCATTCCATAGTGTTGTCTCGGAAAAAAAAAAGACAACCCAGAAAAGTGACAAAATGGTACATATTCGTATTTAAACATTAAAGAGCACTCATTAGTAGATTACAATACAAGGAAAAACCATCATGAAATATAATATTGACCAGGGAGGCTAAATTATACATCAACAAGATATCACTGTAAAAGGTGAACCGTTCTAAAGTTAAGAACAGAATATAACTACAGGAGGGGAAAAACTAACATACAGAAAGAGCAGAAGCAGCACTGCCACCAAGAAGTTGTTGGGCTCTTTCAATGACTGAAACCAGAAACTCAGGACTAGGAAATCTTTGGTTTAGATAATCATCATCCGATCTTGGTGGTTGCTGGGTGTTTGAATCCACAGATGGAATACCTTCATTTATAGCACAAAAATGAATGTGATAATCTCTTATGACAAGCAACAAATGAACCAATTGCCAGAACAAATTTGATACCATTATTCTGTAATACTTGATCCATGCGATTGATATACTCCAAAAGAGTCATCAGAGAATCAGGAATAACCTGTAACCAGTGCTGAAAATTAAAAGAACGAAATGCAGATGGCAAAACAGAATGAAGAAAAAGAAAGGGCAACATATAAACCATGTTGCGAGGAATAGCCCCTGCTGGTTGAAGTTGCGATACTTGGATCTGATGGTTGAGAATTGAAAACCCTGGTTGTGCTGGGTTCCCTGGCTGAGTTCTTCCACTGGCACTGACCCCTTCTGGTGCAGAGGTTAAAGGCACCTGAGTAAACAGGAAGAGAAAAGTTAAATATTGAGATGTCTCAGTTACCCTAATTAGACCTAAAGAAGAAACGCCTTATTACCGAAAATGTAGTGTTTGTGACACCACCAGGCATCCCAAGACCTAGGGTACCAAGAATATCCCGGACACTCTGCACACATAACAGAAGGGAGGAAATTATAACAATGGACAAGTCAAGCATTTGGTGCCCAATCAGACAAATATACAGAACGCTAGAGGCTAGAGCAAAGCATATACCCTAGCCATGTCATCTAGCATCCCCTCAGAACACATAGGCCATAGCACATAGGCCATAGCCTCTATAATTTACTAAAAAGGGAATAAATAAAAAGGAATTCAAATAAAAAATTGAAATCAACGTGCAGGTATTGCTAAAAGCTAAGCATATTGGTCAATTTTCAAAAAGACACATACAAGATACAACGATGGTAGAAGCATACCCTGGAAATATCTCCTAATAATCCTCCATTTCCAGCAACATTAACTGCACCAATGACAAAAATGTGAAACGTTTATCAGGGCCATGCCCATCATTTTGTTGTAGAATCAGATCCTAAGAATCATGAGATGTGTGTTGAATTGGGTAGCAACCAATTTCATCTAAAATGAACAAATGTACAGAAAAATACTCCATTACCAGAAAGGTTGTACAAAAGCATTTTACCCAAGTTGAGTGTGTCTATATAGACTCGTAACGAACTAGAGTTCCACCAATGTTAGCACAAAGACAGTTAAATAATGATGCTCCTGGAATGTGCATACCATATAATGAAGTTTAAGCAAATAAAGGGAACAAAAAAGAGTAAAACAAAATAATGAAGAGTACAAATGCACAAAAACATTTTTTTTTAGTTCCTAAGAACACCTATGCAGAGCAGGGCATCAAGTAGGTATAATAAATCATGGCAGCATATCCAAATATTGGGTGCCTTTAGGATTGCTAGTATAGTAGTCAAAGGAACCACAGATCTGACTTACCATTAGCATGGGTGTTTTCTTCAGAAGTTCCAGAAGAATGTTGGCCTTCAGCTGTGCGTCGAGCAACCAAATGCAATGTATATCCATCTTCCAAATCTTGAAGTTGTCAAGTATATAGATAAGTAGATAACATAACTGTGACCGCGAGAAGTAAACACAATCCACAGATGAATGTGGCAAAAAAGCAATTTAAAAGCATCCATGCAAGTGCCATGGGCCGGGTACTGTTCACACGCATGAACAGTACCATAGGTACTGTAGCACCAGGAGTAGGAAAAGGTTACCCTCCCCGATAAGAATACTTATTTCCCTAGATAGTTGATTAGTTTCCTTATATAGGGATTAGTTAATCGGAAAGGTTATCTATTAGTTAGGAAAGTTATTATTGGATTGGATTGTTAGAGATATGTTTTCTTTAGAGATTATTTTTTAGGGGTCAAAATGGATCATCCCTATAAAAAGGGTAACATGTATTCATTATCAATCAAGCAAGAAAGATGAATTAATCTAGTCTCCCTCCTCTATCATATCACGAACATAGGCCGTAGGAGTGGGAATGCCGGGCTGGACAAGATAGTGGGCTGGACAATTGAATGGGAATGCCGGATTGGACAATTGACTGGGAAGGCCGTCAATACAAAAGGAAGCTATTGGCAGCAGAACAGGGCATCGAACAACAAACATCAGCTTCGGCTCCTTCCCCAATGTCGTCTTCTCCTCCGATTCATCTCGGATGTTCCCCACCCCTGCTTCTACCTCCTCGTCTGAACTGCTACTCCCATCCTTGCTTCCATTTTTCCCAATTGTATCCCCCAAACACTTGTATCGTGTGTTGATTTGGCAATATAACATTCGGATTTGGTGTGGATCAGTGACCATGAGGAAGGGTCATGACAATTTGGTATCAGAGACCACAGAGACACGATGCGAGGGTGCAAAAATGCTGCAGATATCCTCGCTAGAATGGACGCGCAGGGCGGAAGTCGGATGACATGGTCTCATCCCTAATCGCGACCACCTCTCGCTGCCTGTTCTCTCGACCACCGCTTGCTCGACGTCGCCATCACCACTCCACTCCATCCATCTACGCACCTCGTGTGTGCCGACACCGCATCATCACCGCGCACCAACCGCTCGCGAAATGCCACCATGAGCGGATGTCGACCGCGCTGCGCGAAGTTACCCATGCACGGACTCACCCCGCCACCGCGGACGCCCACCAAGTGCTCGACGTCCGCCCCGACCCCAACGCCAACAACGCCAGGTCACGACCATGCCCCTACTCGCAAGGGGCATGTCCACAACCATCCAGGCGCAGGCAACCATCCGGGCGCAGGCAAAGCCGGAGAAGACCTCCTCGCCAAAGTCGTTGGCCACCGGCGAGTTGGGAATTGTGATGCCCACCAAGTGCTCGTCGTCGGGTCTCGACTCCAACACATGCAACACTGAGGTGAGCCTTTTGCAATCTCAACCATTCTTCATGAAAAATGACAGTGGAGCAAGACTGCTACCACCTTGGCCACCACCTAGAGGAGGAAGTTGGCTGCTGTTCAGTTCAGTTACATGCACTCAAGATGAGTTGGGTGCAGTTCTCATACACCATTTGGACAATTTTCTTGTTGTGTAAAATTCCTCAAATCAGCATGAGTTGTATTTGAAGATTTTACTTGAGGATCTTGGTAGGTATGATGAGGCGCTGCAGTATATATCCGGCCTTGAGGCGAATCAAGCAGGTCTTACTGGGAAAGACTATGGGAAAATCATTGTGGAGCATAGCCCGCTGAAACAACTGAAATACTATCGAAGCTTTGTACTGATAGTGGAGATCCTACGACAAGAAGAGGTTCAAATAGCATGCACTTGCTTGACCTTCTTAATTTGGCTATGTCATCAGATCCTGCTGAGTATGAAAGTAAGCTTGACCCCAAACAGCTGGATGAGATTGGGAATGTGTTGACTCGCTTGGATCCTGGAGACTCCATCATGATAACCAAGTCATTCTCACACATGCTTATCCTAGCAAATTTGGCTGAGGAGGTCCAGATTGCGTATCGTAGGAGGATAAAACTGAAGAAGGGTGATTTTGCTGATGAAAACTCTGCAACAACTGAATCAGACAACGAGGAGACCCTAAAGAGGCTCACAGTCAGCTAAAGAAGTCTCCTATGGAGGTATTTGATGCTCTCAAGAATCAAACTGTCGACCTGGTCTTAACAGCACATCCACTAAGTCAGTCAGGAGGTCGCTGCTCCAAAAGCATGGCAGGATAAGAAACTGTTTAACACAGCTCTATGCAAAGGACATCACTCCTGATGAGAAGCAAGAACTTGATGAGGCACTTCAAAGAGAGATTCAAGCTGCCTTTAGAACTGATGAAATCCGGCGGGCACCTCCTACTCCACAGGATGAAATGCGTGCTGGAATGAGTTATTTCCATGAAACAATATGGAAGGGTGTGCCCAAGTTCTTACGTAGGGTTGATACTGCTCTACGAACATTGGCATAAATGAGCGAGTGCCTTACAATGCCCTCTTATTCAATTTTCTTCTTGGAGGGTGGAGACCGTGATGGGAATCCTAGAGTCACACCAGAGGTTACAAGGGATGTATGCCTGTTGGCTAGAATGATGGCTGCTAACTTGTATTATGCTCAGATAGAGGATATGATGTTTGAGTTATCTATGTGGCGCTGCAGTGATGAACTACGTAAAAGCTGATCAGTTACACCATTCCTCAAAGAAAGACACAACAAAGCACTACATAGAGTTCTGGAAACAAATTCCTCCAAGTGAAACCTATCGTGTAATATTGAGTGATGTCAGAGATAAACTGTACAATACACGAGAGCGGTCGCGCCATTTATTAGCCAGTGGATTTTCTGAAATTCCCGACGAAGCAACCTTCACTGATGTTGAGCAGTTCTTGGAGCCTCTTGAGCTCTGTTACAGATCTCTGTGCCTGCGGTGATCACCCTATTGCATATGGCAGTCTTCTTGACTTCTTGTGCAAGTGTCTACATTTGGACTATCCCTTGTTAGACTTGATATCAGGCAAGAATCCGACCGACACACTGATCTTATGGATGCCATAACTAACTACCTCATAATTGGATCATATCGTGAATGGCCAGAGGAGAAACACCAAGAATGGCTACTCTCATAACTCAATGGAAAAAGGCCGTTATTTGGTCCTAACCTTCCCAAGACGGACGAAATTGCTGATGTTTTAGATACTTTGCATGTGTTAGCTGAACTTCCCTCTGATAGCTTTGGTGCATATGTAATATTCCTGGCGACAGCTCCTTCAGATGTTCTAGCAGTCGAGCTTTTGCAGCGTGAATGTCATGTGAAAAAGCCGCTGAGAGTTATGCCATTGTTTGAAAAAACTAGCAGATCTTGAAGCAGCACCTGCAGCTCTAGCTCGGCTTTTCTCTGTTGAGTGGTACAGAAACAGGATCACTGGAAAGAAGGAAGTATCCAGCTACAAAACAGTGGGGCGGTTACTTCATTCGGGGCTGACAAGACAAGATTTTGGAATCATACTGCTGCACAAGTCAAGTTCATCTGCCCGGCTTCCATTGCAGCGGTGGGGGCAAGCCGAATTTCAACGGGGGAGGTATGTCACGAACATGGGCCGTAGGAGTGGGAATGCCGGGCTGGACAAGATAGTGGGCTGGACAATTGAATGGGAATGCCGGGCTGGACAATTGACTGGGAAGGGCGTCAATACAAAAGGGAGCTATTGGCAGCAGAACGGGGCATCGAACAACAGACATCAGCTTCGGCTCCTTCCCCAATGTCGTCTTCTCCTCTGATTCCTCTCGAATGTTCCCCACCCCTACTTCTACCTCCTAGTCTGAACTGCTAGTCCCATCCTTGCTTCCATTTCTCCCAATTGTATCCCCAAACACTTGTATCGTTTATCGTTTGTTGATTTGGCAATATAACATTCGGATTTGGTGTGGATCAGTGACCATGAGGAAGGGTCATGACATATCATCCTAATCTATAGTCTACTCTCTCATCCCAGCAAGCCGATGCTGCCTGGCCTTCTTCCAGATGGTGTTGACCCTGTTATGAACTAAGGTTATTACATTTGGTATCAAAGTTGTCGATCCCTTCCCACGACTTCTGCTACCATGGTTATGGCGACAGATCAAACCATCAGACCTGCCGCCGAGTCGTTGGCTATGATAAAGGCTAACACCAACAAGATGGTCATGAGTACCAACGACATTAACAAGAAGATGGCGGCCATCTTCCTCGACATGCATGACACTTTGGAGAAGATTATCGTGGCGACGACAACAAAGCATCCCACGACGGCGGCGATGCTTTCTGCAGAGGTGGTGACGCCTTCCACGGCGGCGACGGAGCTACCTCCAAAGAATCGCGCGGTGCCGCACTTCCACGCCTTATCGCGGACGCTGCCGAGCTCGCCGCGCCCAACCGGCACGCTGTGGCCACCGCAGCCGCTGTGGTTGCTGCCATGTCTGCCGCAACAACCGGTGAGTTTGCCACAACCGTGCGTGGAGGCAATGATCTCCAAGGACTCATGTAGCCCTCGCAACCTCTCGTCAACATAGGGTCTCCTAAGGCTTCAGCTATGGCCGCCACCACAGCTCGAGGACGAGCTGTCATGAAAGGAGGGGAGTAGTTGTCATGGGCCGAGTACTGTTCACGTACGTGAATAGCGTCATGGTACTGTTGCACCAGGATTAGAAAAAGATTACCTTCCCCAATAAGAATATCTAATTCCCTAGATAGTTGATTAGTTTCCTTGTATAGGGATTAGTTAATCGGAAAGGTTATCTATTAGTTAGGAAAGTTATTATTGGATTGTTAGAGATATGTTTTCCTTAGAGATTATTTCTTAGGGATCAAGTCGGATCATTCCTATAAAAGGGGTAACATGTATTCATTATCAATCAAGCAACAAAAATGAATTAATCTAGTCTCCCTCCCAAAATTCTATCATCCCGCCTATAGTCCGCTCTCTCATCCTACTAAGCCGACGTTGTCCGGCCTTCTTCCTAGCGTGAACAGTACCCAGCCCATGACAGCAAGTATCGGACAAACATGCATACAAATGACAGATCTCAAGAAAAAGTATTATAAAAATAAATTCATTAGAAAATGACAAATCCCACCATGAAGTGATGGAACCAATAATCAAAGACAACCTTCCATCACCACATGTAATCTTCTAGAAAATCAAGTGACCTCCTCAAGTTCACCAATATACTCAATGCTTAAATTATCTGAGGTTCTCATCCATATTTGTAAACAATCCAAGCTTAACGAATTCAATATGACATTGATATTTATGTCTTTATCTCATTTTAAGGCTATTGTCCAAATTACCACCAAAACAGGCAGCTTTATTTCAATCAAACAAAGCAATCAATCTACTCTTCTGCCAGACAGAAAATAACCCTTACAGCTCCACTGTCTCCACAAAAAAAAAAAAAAAAAAAAAAACTGTTATCACTAACAGCTACGATGTGTAAATAATGCATATAGTACAAGTCATCAAAGATAACAAGTGAGGTGGACATGCAGATGGTTCAGGTATACTCGTAACCATGACAAAAAATGCACACACAAAAAGGATACGGTATTCTGATAGGAGGTGATCATCCTTCAAGACTCTTCCTCTAAAAATCAACCGCTGCTGGTCCACAGGAATCCCAGTTGCACCTACTATCTTCTCTTTTAGGACCAAAACAGTCACCTAAAAGAATTGGCAATTAGCACTTCCTAAACATTGCGCACAGGAATATTCACTATCCTGATTCTAAATACAAGAATTGATAATTAACAGGAGTTGAGCATTTGATAGCATATCTAGCACTTCAAAGCAGTGTTCAGCAGTCAACAAAAGACGACAATACCTAGGAGGGACTAGGTATTTTTAAAATTAAGAGGAAAATAGGCACCCAAATTTGCATAAAAGAGTACTTGAACCTGACTCCCAAGTGTACACCCACACCTTCCCACCAACTGAGCTGGCTCAGTTCCTTCAGCAGTCAACAGACAGGCACGAAACCAAACTATCAAGAAGAGTACAGCATAATTACATTCTTTTAACGCGAAGCTTGTGGACTTGTGAATCCAGGGTTTTGATATTGATTTCGATGGTGGACTCTGGATCATCACCAGCTTTCACTGTCAAACTGCTGGCCCCGCTGGAAGTATCATAAGCCATCCTACATTGACAGGAATGGAAAGAGCGTCAAGCAACCAAATCCAAATCCAGAGCGGTTCCAAGTCCAGCGCGTCGAGCAACTAAATCCAGTGCGGTTCCACCCCGCCATCCACAGAGAAGCGCCCCCCACGTGAGTCGATCCGCACGGCCGAATCAGCCACGGCATCCGCAGGACAAAAAAATGGTATTTTTGGGAGAGAGAAAGGCGCGACGCGAACCTGGCGGGAGCGGAGGAGGGGAGTGAGTCGCGGAGGCGGAGGCGGCGCCGGCGCCGGCGGTGGCGGTGGCGATCGGATCGGGGCGCAGCGGTTGCTCGGGCACGAGGGGAGCAAGATTTTGATTTCTCTGCTATGTTTAGGGTTGTGACTTGTATGAGGGAAGGAGGGGTATCTGTCCGGGCTGTTCCCGAAAGTTCCACGGCTGAGTTGCGCTCTCACTCCGTCGGATGGGAACAAAGGCGACGACTCCGTAGGGTGCCAGTGGGCCGGCTGCCCGCTAAGCCGTTAGTCTGCTCTACAAAAATAGCTCACTTATTTGCTCGCAAAAAACCATAAAATTGCTAGCAATTTAAGGCAGGCCAGCCTGCATGGCCACGTGTTCTTTTTATTTGTGTTCGTCCGATTCCGTTCGACTGATCCACGTTCGTTCGATTGGATCCGGGCTTCCTCGACGCGCGTTGGCTCACCTGGAAACGCGTGGGCACGTCGTGTCAGTCCACCGTCTTCCCAGAACGCCTCGTCTATTCTTACTCCTCTCCTCGCGCTCCACGCCATTTTCGCTTTTCTCGTTCCCCTCCCTCGCCTCCCACGACGGCCACCTCCTCCCCGCTCGTCCCTGCTTCCCCCATCCTCTATCTCCCCTCCTCGTCCCTCCACCTCCCCTGCAGCCCCACTCCTGGCGCGCTGTTCGCCCCAACCCGCGATTTAGCGAGCATCCGAGGGAGGGGACAAAGCAAAGAGCCACACCAACAGCCTATCTCGCTCCTCCTCCCCAACATTTCGCTGCTGTTCGCCCCAACCCGCGATTTAGTGAGCATCCGAGGGAGGAGGGACAAAGCGAAGAACAGAACCCAACAACTATCCGCCTCCTCCCCAAAATTTCAAACATCTGAGAGGAACGGAGATAGGTTGGAGATAGAAGGGATGGGGCGTAAGAGGCACCGTTGGTGGTGATGACCTCCTCTCGCCGTTCGCGATGGCGTAAGCGGCGCGGGGGGGCCAACCCGCCGGCCGCGTTAGGTCACCGGACGCCGCGCGGCGTGGTTGAGAAGCATCCCACGCACGCTGAGGCGCCTGCCGCCACCGCTGCCGGTGACTTGCGTGCGCCGCGCCGGTGGGCGATGGGCACGCCACACCGGACGGAGGTGCCATTCCCGCGGCAGCGAGCCGCCGGGCGGCACCCTGCGGCCATGGCCTCCTTCAAGCATGCGCAGTACCCTCTTCCCACATGTAGGCCTCCGTGGTTACAAATTTAATTTGATATGCGGGTTAGCGAACAAGTGCGAATCAAGTTAAGAGCCCTTCATTTGACACGCTCGCTTGTTCGACTTGGATTGATGGATTTGTCATTTGGAAGAAAGCAAACTTTATTAAAGAGCAAAGGACCATAGTCGCTTTTGTATGCGTGTGATGGCATTTTTAAGAAAGCAAACACTCTTCTCGTTGATTTTAGTGTAGCAAAGCCATTCTTATTCCTTAAGGTCATTCTGAATAGAGGAGCCAAAAGATGCATTATGCGTCGATTACATTGCACATATCATCTAAATAGGCAAAATATTATCGTCCTTTATGAAAAGAAAAGTAAAAGTGTTGTTTTTATTTTCCTCTAAGCATTCAGTTAATGAAAAGTTTTAATTTGCAGGCATTGGCGTGTGGACCACGGTGCAAGCTCGAAACTTTGCAAATCACGACTTGTGCAAACTGCATATCTTGTGTTATGAGAAGAATTAGAGGAGTGGAGGATGTACAGGAAGGTAAGGGTTCAATAAGTTATTGTTTATTGTTATGTGAGTGTTTGCAAGGAGCAGGGAACCATCACATTTTTAAGTTACTATTTGGACCCCGTGCATTGTAACAGATTCCTAAAAGTTAAGAGAAGGCTAATAAAATCATAATACTACCATATGTTTCCTCTATAAACAAAATGTTTATATGTTTGCTATATATACAGAACCTACAATTAGCCAAATATTTTATATTAAGAGAATTAACCAAATCAAAGGGCACTTTGCCGTTTTAGTTATTATGGATGCCAACATTCAGGTTGTATTAAACTCTACATATTTCCTTCCCACGCAATACATGAACACATAGTAATAAACGTTAATCATGATTTGAAGCAAAAAAAAAAAAGGTTTTATCTGTTTGACTAACAAACAACTCATAATACTAGCAAGTTCATGGACATATCTATTGCATAGTAACCATGTGTGGTACTCCACTTTAGTTCCTTCAATATTTGGTTATCTTCATCCATCAAAACCGCTATCTATGCAGGTTCTTTGGTGGAATTCTTATAGCAAATTGGCGAGGAACAACTATTGCTTTCAAGCGCATTCTTCCATCCCTATCCGATGACATGTCGGTGATGTAAGTAAACTTTATTAACATAGCCACTAAGACTCCCACAATTTCTCAAGTATTCCAAATGATTGGTCGACATGAATTTTGCATTTGTTGAGGTTAACTAATTTTTCTTCAAGGTGTGAACTGGAGTAGTTATAGTTTTTGTCGCATGTTTGTCTCATGGAGTCTTCCCTTATTAGTTGTTTTTTCTTTGTTTGCACCAAAATTTTAAGCATGATGTCAACTTGCTAATAAAGCTAGGACATCCCAATATTGCATGCCTTGGAGTAGTCATACAAACCAAACCTTAAATGCTAGTGATTAAGTTTCTATGAGGAGTACGTGTTTTCTTTTGGGAGGCATCTTTCTTGTGATGTGGACTATTTGGAACAAAGTTCCAAAAGTAGGAAAGGAAAAAAAAACATAGAATCAGTACACATGAAAAAAATTACGCAGACATACGAATAATCTATGCCAGATTCGTCTCTGCTACAGAAGACCAAAAAAGAGAAGTAATCAACCCTACACTACTCAATTACTCATGTGCACTGAAAGTACTGCTTGTCTTTTCTGGTTCTCGATGGCATGGATGAATTTGATATTGAAAATTTACAGGTTTACATAACTTTATATGTACTATATCCATTTTTATTAGAATTTTTGAAACAATGCATCATTCCCTTTTCGCAAATGGGGACACGGGAACCCATGGGCACCAAAATCACATTCTTCCCTAATATGCTAAGCTTTGTTTACACCCAGGCATTCATTTCATTGTAAACCCCTCATAGAAGAACCCTTCCGAAGAGTGGCATGTTGGTCAGAAATTGGTATATGAACTATTTACTGCACACTTACCTCTTGAATGAAGGTAAATTTCTAATTAATGCTCAGATATGAAGGTTTTATATCAAACTCAATATCTTAGTAAGAACTTACTCGCTATGACTTCAGAAAGAGAAAAAAAATGGAACGAGGAAACCAAGAAGCAATATCCGAGGCTATGAAGCAGCTGAATGAATTTGAAAAGGTTTGGAGTGACTTTTCTAAATGCATTAAGATTCATTCTTGATACCATTTTTATTATCCCTAGCATATATTTTTTTCCCTGTTTATAATATGTACTCCATATAGTTTGCACTTTGCTTTGTCAATTATTGTGAATTTGTGATATGACAGATAGTTGAAGTGGTTCAGCTAGGAGATAAGCAAAGCCATTAAAAAATGTGAGATGACCTATATATTGCTAATATATGAGTTGATGTTCCAGTTAATACGAACAATGTTGGCCTTGCACATTTTTTTAATGAGATTATAAAACATCGTTTTTTAAAAAATGTCTCACCTCCATTCAAAGTGATTGCAGAAACACAACAGATAGTTGAAGTGGTTCATCTAGGAGATAAGCAAAGCCATTACAAAATGAGAGATGACCTATATATTGCTAATATATGAGTTGATGTTCCAGCTTAATACTTTAACGCTATTGGCCTTGCACATTTTTAATGAGATTATAAAACATCGCTTTTTAAAAATGTCTCACCTCCATTCAAAGTGATTGCGTAAACACAAGAAGCCCGATGATGCCAAACTAAAAAGACTTGCAAAGACCTCGCAAAATGCACTGACACTGAGGAAACAAATGTAGTAAGAAAGTGAACATATGGTACGAGGATGCTTTAGCCGACTCCTCAGATATGTTTTATTTCTATTTCTGTAGGGTTATGATGACAAGGGGCCTATGATTAATGTTGTTGCATGGCATGATGGTGATGTGTGGAGGGTTGCTGTTGATACTCAGGGCCTCGAGGGTAGCAAAAAATGTGGAAAACTGGCAAATTTTGTTCTGTTGACTAACTACAGGTATAGTCATTCTTGTGGTGTTGATGTTGTAAAGTAGATGCTGTAATCCCTTGCACACAAAGTACAGTGCTCTTTTCTTATCCCGGAAAGAAAAAAAATTGACTTATATTTGAATGTGTCGTGTGCACATGAATACTTAATGCGCCGAAAGCTCCAAATGCAAGCCCGTATGCACATGAATACTTAATGCGCCAAAAGCTCCAAATGCAAGCCCTTAATCGGAGAACATTTACACTCTTTTTTATATGAATTTCTTATCTACTGCTATTGTTGCACCCTTCTTGTGGTGTAAGCCCATAATCAAATATGCATGTTTTCACTTATATTTGCACCACATACTATTCCCATATCTTATCTTATGCAATTCTTCCATATTACTTGTATAACCTAAAAGGTTATCGTCCATGTGTTCAAAGTTATCTATTACAATTAAGTACTATATGTTCATCTATTACTGTTTCGTGTTGCATATAGTCTATCTCCGATAACTTCTTTATCCTAATTATAATCGCATGTTTAGAACTCACACGCCAATGGCGCGCATGGTTTCTAGTTCCTCCTCAAATTCCTCGGCCAGTGGGCGCCATGCCAAAGGCGAAAGAAAGTAGAGGGTCCAACCAACTCTCTTTAATTTGTTGCCTGGCAGCAGCATTACGCAAATATACAAAAGCATCTGAATGAATTCCAGTGGAGTAGAGTAAATTTGCTTTGCAGGCTCAGCCGCCGAGCCCACCAAATACATATGCAAATTTGCTTGCGAGCTAGCGGCAGTTGTAGTAGCCTGCAGAAACACTAAGCGACCTGTGCGGGTGAGTGCAGATTTGCACCCCTACTTGTCAAGAGTGAGGAGACCGGAAATGACAAATCACGTGTACATGTTATGCCCTTGGATTAGCTTTGCAATTCGTGCCACTCACTTTATTTTGCAAAAAAAAAACTTTCTATTTCTCTTCCTCTCCTCTCCTCTCTCTACTCTTTTCTCCTCTCCTCTCCTACCCCTCTCTCTCCCTTTCCCCTTCCCCTCTTCCCTGTCTCTAGTGAGGGAGGCACGCCGTCACTGGAAACCCCACCGTCGTTGCCAAAAACCCTCGAAACCTCGTTGTCGTTGCCAGAAACCCTCGAACCCTCGTTGTCATCGTCAAAAACCCTTCAAACCCCGCCGTTGTCGCCGGAAACCCTAGAAACCCCGCGGCCAAAAGAAACCCCGCCCGAACCGTCACCGAAAAACCCGCTGCTGAAAACCTCATGTGTCACCGGAAACCCTGCCTAAGATACTGTCAGAAACCCCGCCACCGTTGTTGTCGGAAACCCTCAAAGCTCGCTGAAAACCTCGTGTCGCCGCCGCTGCCGAAAACCTCGAGCACCACCGCTGAAAACCCTGCTGGAGCCACCACGCCGCACTGGCGCCAGATCTAGCCTTCCCATTTCGCGCCGCCACTGGAGTCGGTCGTCCCGAGCCGCACTGGTGGCCAACGGAACCAAGCTTCCCGCTGCCAAAGAGAGATAGGAGAGGAGAGGAGAGGCTAATGAAGAGAAATGAAGGGGCTTTTCTACAAAATGGATGGGTGGTGGAGGGAGAGAGGCACGATTCTCAAAGCGATCCAACGGTAGGGGAAGTACATGGAGGTCCATGCACATGTGGGAAAGCCTTATCCATGAGGAGTAGTGGTAGCCAGATGGGTCGCCCAGCATGACACGGGCCCATGCCGGCATGGCCCATTATGCCCCACGAGTTAAACGTGTCGTGCCGGCCCACGTACTGACGAGGCAGCCCAGGCACAACTGATCGAGCATTCGTGTCATGCTATGTAGCCCGAGCTTGTCTACCCAGCGGGCCAAGGCCAGCCACTTAGCTCGTTAGGTCCAAAAATTCAAAAAAAAAAAACAGAAAAAAAATGTAGAATTCATAAATAGATATAAAAATTATATATAAAAAAGAGACGAGCTTATTGAAAATGTAATAAATGAAAATTATAAAAAAAATAATGAGACAAGCATATTTAAAATATAATAAAGAGTTTTATTAATGTTCAAATAGCTGCCTCGTTAAAATCTTTGCCAAGTAAAAACTCAACATGAGAAAGCTTTGGTAAAGAAAAACGAGTACAACATATAACTCTACATATATCCTTGTTCTAAGTGTCGTTGTCTAGGTACAAATTTTTTAACACCTCCGACAACTCTAGATTTTTCACAAAGTGTTGTGTTCATGAATCAGGTTGTTCCCAGTCCTTCAAAGTTAAAAGTATCTCCATCATCTCACTCGTGAGATGTGTTCTTTTCTCCTCCAATATTCTTCTAGAAAGACTGAAAGCAGACTAAGATAGATGGATAGTTCTCCATTCCTTGGGTGAGAGTGTAACACCCCAGCCCAACAATGAGCCTAGGATGCTACTAAACTACCTTGTCAAACCACTTTATTTCTACTCACTATCAAATAACAGGAAGCTTTTCGACATCTAAAGAAACTAGCATTGATCAAAACTATATTGAATAATATGATTCTAGGCATAAATCTTACTCTAATCAAGTAACCGAACCGCAGGAATACAATAGGAAACTTCAAGGTTCTACTTGGATGATGGACTACAATCCACTTGAAATATGCTAACATGTAAAGGTGAATAAATCAAGTTCTAAAATGTTGAAGCATAAATAGTAACATCCACTAGACATACTTGACTTTTCAATTACAAATAGATCAACCACCACGAAGGATGGACACAGTCTGAAAATAAAGGTAAATAAGCTAATTTATTTGCCATGGGTGATCATGTGTGAAGTGCATCAAAACTACCCCTTCCTATACATGTCGCTGCCTCGAGAGGTACCTAAAATGAACATTAACAATAAGCGTGAGTCCACGACTTAGCAAAGTACAACAGTGATAGTAACCAAACATCACGATCGGCAAATGAAGATATCAAATCCTCATAAGAACATCAATAAGGAGACCATAAATGAAACTCTTATACTTGCATGCAATGCATATGTCAAGAATACTCTTTCTTCCTTCTTTACAATTACCGGTAATACGGAGTAGTGCATGTGTCGATGCATACTCAAGCTTGTGCCCTCAGGCACAGGGACCTCAAGCCCACACTCCACGACTGTAGGGACCCATGCTTGTCCAATATATGACAGGGATCTCATGCTCGTCTAATGCATGACAGGGACCTCAAAAGAAACGATCCTTGACTACCACATAGTCCAAGATTTAGGAATGAATGCCATGATGCAAAATAAACTCAATCCAACATGAGAGGATAATATTCAGCGATAATATCATAGATAAAATCCCATAAGTAAACCATGGCAACTTTCATGAATATAACATCACAATTCATATCAGACGCTTGCACTTGCCTCAACCGTGAGACGAACGATGAGGGCAAGAGGACTCTATCCCTGTTCTCACCACCACCTAGCATTCGTAAAGTATACTAAGAACATCATTCAAATGCGCATAACAAATTAATAAAACAAAATAAAATCATTCGCTCCTATTCAGTAACTAAACTTTACCGATACATTCCAAAAAACCCAATGTCCAGAACAAGACAAATACCAAAGGAAAAACCATAACTTTTGATTCAAAGCTCCAAAATCATGAACTCAAGTTCTCTAGAAACTACACACGCATACCTACAACTTCTTAGGTGACCGGATGTTCAAATTATTTCATCTAAACCTTTGTTTTTATCTCTGAAGACAATTTTGTCATCTTCGGTACTATCGACTTAGGAATTTTGTATCTTTCAATTGGTACAACCAAACCCACTAATCTAAGTCATTCTAGAAACTACAGAGAACTAGATTCCTCAATAAATTTATTATAATTTTTTTCCATTGTACAACAAAGGTTGCAAATAGAGCAATCTTTCCCTTCTGTCCTCTATCGCAGGACAGAACTACAACAACAACTTCAAAATTTCATAACTTTCATTCTACATGTCCAAAAAACATAAACTTGGACTCCCTGGAATCATCAGGAAGTCATCTACATAACTCATGGAGATCAACCAACCAGATTCGTCCATCTCCAAACACTAAATCACAGAACTAAACTCGCTGCCCAAAACTATAGACTAAACGGGCACTCAAACTTGCAAAAAATCATAACTAAATCATTATCCAACCAAAAATTGCGAATTAATACTTTCCCGAAAGCCATCACAATTACCCACATAACTCTAGGAGACCCCAAACGTTGAATTCGCTTGCAACTAATTCAATCTTATGGATTAACAGAACTACAGAAACACCAATCTGCAACAACAAAGTACTAAACTGAAATCTATCCACAAATCACATGGAAAAGAAGTGTAATTGTTATTGGGGATCATGAATTTACCCACGAATTCCCCGTTGGAACTCGCTGAAGTCCTCACGAAGATCCTCCTTCTTCCCCTCTTCTTCTCCCTCTTCCTCTTCTCCTAGATCAGCAGCACCCAAAACAGCTTCTAGATCAACAAGACCCAAAACAGCTTTTCTCGCTTTCTCTTGGTCGGCAAAGAAGGAGGAGCATAGGAGATGGGGAGGCACCACCAAGGGAGGGGAGGAGATGAGAGGGGAGGTGCTGGAGTGGGAGGGGAAGGGGCAACCAGGATGAAGAGGGGTGGCGGCCAAAGGAGGGTGGGGAGGGGAGGCGCAAGGGGAGGGGGTTGGCTTAGGGTTTGGCTGCCCCCCTCCTCCACTAATAGACCAAGGTGCTGTGGGCTTTCAACCCATAGCCCAAGTTCTCTAAAATAAGTGAAAAACCCTCTGAACTTCTAGTTAAAACCATTTTCTAATACAAATTCTCATCCACAAAGTATTTCTCCTCTTTAAACATTTGGGATATTACAGAGAGGTTGGTCTTGGACTTGGTTGAGAAGGTGCCACTGTAGAAGACGAAGACCTAGATCTAGAGGAAGAGCCTGCACCCCAGATCTTGTCCTATAGATTTGTCTTGTTACTTGAGTGGGTGCTATTAGAGGTCATTGTGTTTAATTCCTCGAACTTAGTTTCATACCTTTGAAAACCTCGTGTAATCGAGAATGAACATTTGAAAAATAGTTAGAATAGTCTAGCCATGCAACATCACTAAGAAGATCAAGAACATTAGCAAATCTTTCAATTTTAGCTCTAGGATCTAAAATAAATGCAAATGCATATAGGTAAAAGATTTCTCCTCAATATTTAAGGTATTTACTTTCATAACAACAATAGCCTCTCGTAAATCAGTGTTATTTTCATAATTTTTCAATTGACTAGCAATTTGTAAAATACTATGGACAATAATAGGGAATGTTGGATAATAGATAGTGGACAAAGCAACAGTGGCCTCATAAAAAAATTCTAAAAACTGAAGTATCTTCTCAGCAACGAACAAGTGTTGCTCACTCAATAGTACACTCATCACAAGGCTCTTGTGTTTGAATAAAAACAAAAATACTTTATATGGTAAAAGACTTTAAGCATCAAGTATGTAGATTTCGATCTTACCAAAGATGTCCAAACCAAACTTTCTTGCATGTATACCCATTGCTCTACAGAAGTTCTTATATGCTGCTATTCTTACATTAGAATTATTCGAATAAGATATCGCATCGCGAAAATCTTTAATATACAAAGTCAACCTTTTCAAACCACATTTGACTATAAGGTTAATAATATGACAAGTGTATCGCTGATGTAGCAAGAAGGAATTGGCGTATGTACTCAACACTAGAGTAAGAATATCCATGGCCCTAGAGTTCGAAGCGACATTGTCTAAAGTAATTGATAATATTTTATTTGTAAGACCAAAGTCTTCCATAGACTTTGATAATACAGTCTACAATATTCTCACTTGTATGTGCTACATCAATTAATTTGAAACCTCCACTCCGGCTGCTAGCCATGGCCCCATCCCCTCCTCCCTCTTCTCTTCACCCCCTCGCGCCCGCGCTCGTAGCCCCGCACCACCCTCCTCCTCCCTCTTCTCTTCTCCCACCACGCCCACGCCCGCAGCCCTACATCGACCTCCTCCTCCTCCTCGTTAGTGCCACGCTGTTGCTCTTTGCCCTCTAGGATCTCTCCCCCTCCCCTCTCGGCATCAGGCCAAATGGGTCGTGTCGAGCTCGTGCCATGCCTGGCACGACCTGGCACTGTATGTGCCATGCTGGGCCAGCCCACTGTGCCGGGGGGTAGCCCAAGCACGGCTTGGGCCTCATGTTGTGTCGCATCGACCCGGCCATGCTGTGCCTCGGGTCGGCACGGCCCATCTAGTCACCTCTAGTGAGGAGACTTGCCTTTTTCTATTACTTTCTTGGGCTTTTTGCTACATGTACTATGTGTTTTTTTTTAAGAAAAATTGCACTTTCAGCACTCTAATTTATAGGTTAGTTTTATTAGGCGAGCTAGTAGCGATATGGCCAATCATGACGATGGTGGTGGCTGGTGATAAGCGGGGGCAGAAAAGTCCACAAAAGGAGGAGAACTTGGATTGTAGAATGGGAGACAAAAAGAGATGGACAACGACAGATAGCTATTAGGGGGAGATAATGTAATATCCCGAAAGTGAGTTAAGGATTGAATCGAGGAAGATTAATTTTATTTCGGGAGAGATCGATTAATCGGGGAACGATCAAACGGAACGTCGGGAGGGACTAATTGGTTTGATTGTCGCTGCTGCAGTTTTAGAGGGGGAAAGAGCTTTTGGCGGCAACTTGGGCTGGGCCAAGGCCCATCTAAGTGGCCGCCAGGGGGGCTCCTCCCAAAACCCTAGCCCTTCCCCTCCTCCCCTTTCCCCCTCCCACTTGCAACCGGCCGCCCCCTCTCCCCTCTCCCCACCTCCCCACCTCTCCACCTCCCCTTCCACCCTCCCTTGCGCCTCCCATCTCCCCATCACCTCCATTGCTGCTGTCCAAGGTGGAGTAGGAGCTCCCTGCACCGGCCAAGGAGGAAGAAGAAGGAGAAAAGAAGAGAAAGAAGGGAAGAAGAGAAGGGAAGAAGAGGGAGAAGAAGGATCCGCAGCGGAATCATGGTGGTCTTCGTCCCGCTGTGTGCTCTCTTCGTTTCGGCAAGGGTAACCCATGGTTCTTTGTTTTAGGTCGTTTTCTAGTTGTGTAATTTTCGGATGCCAGTTCGTCGCTATTCTGCAGCAGGAAGTTTGTCGGTTTTGATTAAGTTAGAGGCAGATTTGGGTCTGGGTGTCTCCTAGAAAGTTGTAGCTATCGTAGTTACCTTTCATTGCCGACAAGAATCAAGTCATTTGGACTTCGATAGCCAAAGTTATGAATTTATTAGTACTTCTGTGTTTCTGGAGAGAAGCAGATTTGCTAGTGTTAGTTAACCTGATAGAAGTGCGTATTTAGAGGGGTTTCAGAGGGTCTCACCATAACGAAAATGAGGCTAATCCTCTTAGCTTTCAGGAAAACTAAAGATCACTGAATTTGGATGATCGTATAGAAAGTTATGATAGTTTCTTTGTCGCTGTCCAGAAACCCGACGTGAAATGTTTGCTCTGATTAAATAGATTGGTAGGTCTGGTAGATGGCCGAATCAGAGGGTCTCCCAACTAAGTTTATTTAGACATTTCAATTACCTTTCAGATTGTCCAAGATCATCCTATTTGGACTCCTGAGCAGAAAGTTATGAATTTTTGTAGTCTGCTGTCCGCAGTGACCGATCGCTAGAAATCAGAAAAAACTAGACGTGATAAGAAGATTAGCGATTTCGATTGTAATGTGATGTATGATTTTGGTCCAGTATGCTAGTCTTAGTTTGGGGTTATCTTCTTGTCCAGGTGGCAGCGAGATCCCAAGGGCAGCACCCACTTCGTGTCCGCCGTTTTCGCACGGTTGAGGCAAGTATTCGGGTTATAGCGTATTTTCGGTTGTATGATATGATTGTGGTGATTGCTTGTTGTAGCCTTGCACGAGTGTTAGCGTAATGATATTTCCTTTTATCTTGATGAATGCAAGCTATGGTTAAAGTTTCCCTTGAGCGTTGCTAAATCATACATGTTGTTATGTACATGTTAAATTCGTGTATATGAAAGACGTGGCATGGAGCAATTGCATGTTCCAATCGTGTTGGAGACTTGGTCATACGTGCATGTTTTTGATATATGATAGCGAAGTAAGGTTGTTGGTATGATGTTTATATTGAGAGTGGTAAATGCTCCAAGTATGATTATGATTTATTTATGTCCGTTGTTATTGTACTTGGTATATTGATGATGAATAGATGTTGTGCATGTGCATATTGAGATCATGTCAAGCTTGGTCACGTGGTGACCAAGCATGCATTCGTTGAGGTCCCGTCATGTATTGACGGGCTTGAGGTCCCCACATTGGTGCAATGTGGGCTATGAGTAAAGAGGTCCCCATCATTCAGATGATGGGCAAAGGTCCCTATACATGTGGTGTATAGGCTTTTGGTCCCTGTGCGGAGGGCACGAGCAAGGGCACACAATGACGGTTGTATACCCCGCATTACACGTAAAATGCGAAAAGAGATAAAGTTAAAAGGTGCATTGCATTGGTTGCATTCACATGAGCATGAAGGCTTTACTCGTGCATTGTTTATCTTGGATTATTGATGCTATGAATGTTAACTTGCTTAGCCTTGTTGGTACTTGCTTGAGTCTTTGGGCTCACTCTTGTTTTGATGTGTTTTAGGTACAACTGCAAGACTGCATGCATGGGAGGGAGTAGATGAATTGGAAAGCACGACTACCTCACAACATTAAAGCAATTGTCATTTAGCTTCATATAAGAATAAATAGATCACGAGAAATACCCATGGTGGTTTTATGATTCGATTATGGTTATGAGAATAGTGTTAATTTGATTACATTCATATGATTATCTCTTATGCATGAGTGAATTGGATTATGAAATTATTGTTAAATGTTATGTTTACATGTTAGAAGCTATGGATAGTTTGAGTTTCAGTTAACTGTAATAATGAGAATAGAAAGTTTTGGTTATGTTTATGATATTATTCTACACGCTTGAATGAACTCGATTATGATTATATTGATAAATGCCTTGATCAATTGTTGGAACCTCAGATAGGCGACTATACAAAGGAGGTTTTGTTTAGATTTTGTAATTGGTCTTAGTTTAGCTTAGTTTAATTTAATTTTAGTAGCATTCCGTGCTCAATGTTGAGTCAGTGTTACATTGGTATCGAGCGCGGTCAGAGGTCCGTGGTGACTAGATATATATAAAAAATGCTAATGTTAATCAACTTAAAAGTTTGACACACCGAGCACGATGAGGATGGGGATGGGTCAATCTTTGCATTTACGTTTCCATTATATCGCTTTTGATTATTGCCGATATGAATTGAGTTTGGTCGCTTATTAATTAATTATTATGATTATTATGAGTGGGATTAGTTGTTGTTGAGAGGTTAAGGTCGTGGTTGTGACCGGCTTTACTGTGTTACACCACCGTCAGGAGTGGGTATAGAGAAGTGCTACCCTGATATCTTAGTACAGTGTCGATAGCGAGAATCTTTATAAGAGTTGCCTCTTCCCGAATTTGAATTTGGTCAACTCTTAACCTGCTATGATTGATGGGTTTCTTTGAAATGTTTGGTGTGTTTCCTTTGGCTTAATTTGCCCCGTAAATCAATTATTGTTTTTCCCACCGTTGAGTTATTCTCGCGTTGGTGAATTTTGCTAATTGTCAAGATTGACTTTTGTAGGGAGTTTTGTTTTTCTTATTGGAAAGCTTGACCTATTTTATTCGCTTGATGTTTTTGGTTAATGAAAGTTTCTTTTGTAAGTCCTTTAGTTCATGAAGGCTTTGACTCAACGATCTCTTTTGGGTATTTTGAGCGTTGAATATTAATGGTTGTGTTATGAGTTTCAAGTTAAGTTCGCAGTTTGTGCATGATCGATCTTAACTAAGGTCCTTATCAAAGAAAGTTGAATAAGTGGAGGTTGTCCTTTAGTGGTTCTTGATGAGTTATGACTATGAGTATGACAATATTTAGTTGGAATCAATGGAGTTGTTAAGAGGTGTGGTATTTTGATGAATTGGTTTGATTGTTAGGATTGTGGAATCGTAGATTTATTGGATAGCATGGAGTAATGTATCTCTATGGATTAGCTTACCCATTAGTGATGGTTAGGTTAAGAATGTGTTTGAACGATGCTTTAGAGGATATCAGATTGGAAATTTTCGTAAACTAGTTACTTGATGATCATACAAAATTGCTAGATTAAAAACATGTATATTAGATTAGACGAACGTTGAGGTAGCATGTTGTGAAACCCTGTTGTGCAAAGCGATGAGATTATTAAATGTTGACTTTGTGTTTACAGATGGTTACGCGACTACAAATGTAAGTAGGACCCTATTTGTATACATGATTCATACAATTGACAATTGTTAATGACAGCTTGGAGCGGGTGTGACTAACACTAATGGTTGAGTTGGTGATTGAGTAAGTGGCCTCGATAGTGTGCTTTGCGAAAGTATCATTTGATAGTATGAACTAGTTAAAATAGGTTTGTTTCAACCTTGTGGCTTGTGTTTCCTTTGGAGAAATTTATGATGGGATAAGAGGCTATGATGAGTCTCGCTAAGAGTGTATTGTTACATTACTAGTGTGATTGTCGATAAGGGATTATGATGATAATATTGAATGTTTTGTATAAAGGACCGGATCGCCGCGATGTTAATTAATTGAATATGTTTCTAGTTCGCATTTGTGGTCTTTCGCACCTCATGTTGATGTGATAGCTGAATTTGTTTAGAGCAAAGTGACGTGTTGAGAGGTTTTATTAGTTCCTAAGTGGAATAGTTGTTGTGATCTTCAATTACTCTTTGTCGGAAATGCCATGGTGATGCTATAACCAACTAAAATCGAGTAAAGTGGAAGTATTTGAGATTTAAGTAAAGTTTCATAACTTGCGAATATTGAAGTTTGTCTAAAACTTTTGTTCTTGCCCATAAGAGTTTTCCAAATTCTAAAAGCGTTGTTTTATTCTCGTCGAGGTTTGATATTCTCTCGATTGTGGACGTGCGCCTCAACTTTGATCATATCTTTGGTTTTCGAGAACAGTTTTATCGATTGTTTCTCTTGATCTTGTAACTCATGTAAGTGGTAACGTTTTCTTTTGAGTGAAACTTATTTCTATTTGCCTCTTCTTCTAAGAAAGGGTTAACCGATCTGTATTGTAAAGTCTCGTAGGTGGTGTCTTGGCATCTAGATAGTGGTGGTCTAGTAGATGGTTTGATGAACCCTTAGGTGTCAAGTCGTCTGAGAGGCTTGGAGTAATAAATCGATTTATTGGAATAATCCTTGGAGAGGAATTGAGTTGAAAAGAATATTTGTCTTTGGAGCTAGCAGATTTCGTTGTCGCAACTAGTAGGACCTATAACAAGTCAGTAGTCCAAGATTTGGTGTTCTTTTGACCGAGCATTTGAATTAGCAAGTATGGAAATCTGGATCAATTTATTAGAGTATCGCAATTTGGTAGTATTGTGAGGCTATGAAAGTTATTCTTGATGATGTGGTTTAATGAGAGTGGGGTTACAAAGTAATCAAATCGCCATGTTAATTAATGGATAATGGAAAATATTGAGTAACGTCAAGAGTGATTTGGCTTTAAATGAGTAACCTTCGAGGGTTATAATCTTTGTAAAGGTAAACTGGTCAAGAAAATATTTTCATGATGATGTTAATGAGAGAGTATGTTGGAATTATGGATTTTACTGATTTAACTGAGGATTTCCTATCTTTTATATGAGAAGTTCGTTGTAGGAATCTTGGAGTTAATTTGGGCTTTGCAATTTTATGCTAGGACTTGGGGCACCCAATGATTATGTGTAGAGGAGGTAGATTAAGGGTGGGTTTCAACAGTGAGATAATCATTGATAGAGCCCTTTAGAGAAAGTATATGACCGAGAGAGTCAGAATTCCAAGTTGTTTATTTCTAAAACATTGAGGAGATGTGATTGCGTGTGTAATCTATTTTGAGATGCATTGGAAGTCATCTCACAAATTAATCATGTAGATAGAGGAGTTGTTGAGATAAAGTTTGGCAATGTCGATAGAACCTTTATACTGAATTGTGGATGATGTATTTCAACTTGAGTGTAACATTGAGAATGTAAAGTTAAGAAAGATGAGCTAGTGTGTTTTGTGATGAACTGAAACTCCAAAGTTGAGAGAGATTTTATTCTTAAAAGAGATAATGAGAATTTGATACTTCCTCAAAGGAGTGAATTGTTTCTCGATTCTCGTTTGAGTTTTGTGTTGTTGACCAATATCTTTCGTAAGTTGAGTTTGACTCGATTTTGGTATTTATGATTCTTATCGGTTCGTAAAGAATAAAAGAAATGATGGATTTGGTTAATTGAGTGGTTTCTCTTTAGCGATCGTGGTGTTTATTTGCAAATTTTCTAATTGAAGGTGGAAAGATTTTCGTGATAAATCATCGATTTTGAATTTGACTCCTTTTAGTACCGAGTTGGTAACGCTTGGTTGCGTTGAGAGTTCCTCATTTTCAGTTGAGCTTTCTTGGTAAAAGAGTGTGTTTAGGAAGAGTATTGTTGTTGTGTGTTTCGTTAAAGGAGGTGATTGTTGCTTTAGTAAGGAGTATAATTGAGCGGTGGAATACGAGTTCGTTCTATGTGCATGTCGTGTGGTTCGGTATCTTTGGGAGGTTTAACCCAAGATACATTGGGTTGTTTTCGCTAGTTGGCGATCGCCAGACTGCCTCGAGTCCGCGCGCGAGTACGAGTGTACCGAATGTCGAGTGGAGCGTTAGTACGCACGCCGATTTACGCCCCGTGTTGTGGTCTCTTCGTTGGAGAGAGGTCACTTGAGAGTTGAAGTCTCACGTGAGCGAGTTTAGTAAGAGTTGATCGCATTGGTATCTCGTTGTTAAGTTCTAGTCGTGGTTTTCTTTCGAAGATTGGCGCTAGATTCGGGTCGAATCTCGTTAAGGGGGTAGAATGTAATATCCCGAAAGTGAGTTAAGGATTGAATCGAGGAAGATTAATTTTATTTCGGAGAGATCGATTAATCGGGAACGATCAAAAGGAACGTCGGGAGGGACTAATTGGTTTGATTGTCGGTCTGCAGCTTTTAGAGGGGGAAAGAGCTTTTGGCGGCAGCTTGGGCTGGGCCAAGGCCCATCTAAGTGGCCGGCCAAGGGGGCTCCTCCCCAAAACCCTAGCCCTTCCCCTCCTCCCTCCCCTTTCCCCTCCCACTTGCAACCGGCCCCTCTCCCCTCCTCCCCACCTCCCCACCTCTCCACCTCCCTTCCACCCTCCTTGCGCCCTCCCATCTCCCCATCACCTCCATTGCTGCTGTCCAAGGTGGAGTAGGAGCCCCTGCAGCCGCCAAGGAGGAAGAAGAAGGAGAAAAGAAGAGAAAGAAGGGGAAGAAGAGAAGGAAGAAGAGGGAGAAGAAGGGATCCGCAGCGGAATCATGGTGGTCTTCGTCCCGCTGTGTGCTCTCTTCGTTTGGCAAGGGTAACCCATGGTTCTTTGTTTTAGGTCGTTTTCTAGTTGTGTAATTTTCGGATGCCAGTTCGTCGCTATTCTGCAGCAGGAAGTTTGTCGGTTTTGATTAAGTTAGAGGCAGATTTGGGTCTGGGTGTCTCCTAGAAAGTTGTAGCTATCGTAGTTACCTTTCATTGCCGACAAGAATCAAGTCATTTGGACTTCGGTAGCCAAAGTTATGAATTTATTAGTACTTCTGTGTTTCTGGAGAGAAGCAGATTTGCTAGTGTTAGTTAACCTGATAGAAGCGCGTATTTAGAGGGGTTTCAGAGGGTCTCACCATAACGAAAATGAGGCTAATCCTCTTAGCTTTCAGGAAAACTAAAGATCACTGAATTTGGATGATCGTATAGAAAGTTATGATAGTTTCTTTGTCGCTGTCCAGAAACCCGACGTGAAATGTTTGCTCTGATTAAATAGATTGGTAGGTCTGGTAGATGGCCGAATCAGAGGGTCTCCCAACTAAGTTTATTTAGACATTTCAATTACCTTTTCAGATTGTCCAAGATCATCCTATTTGGACTCCTGAGCAGAAAGTTATGAATTTTTGTAGTCTGCTGTCCGCAGTGACCGATCGCTAGAAATCAGAAAAAACTAGACGTGATAAGAAGATTAGCGATTTCGATTGTAATGTGATGTATGATTTTGGTCCAGTATGCTAGTCTTAGTTTGGGGTTATCTTCTTGTCCAGGTGGCAGCGAGATCCCAAGGGCAGCACCCACTTCGTCCGCCCGCTTTGCACGGTTGAGGCAAGTATTCGGTTATAGCGTATTTTCGGTTGTATGATATGATTGTGGTGATTGCTTGTTGTAGCCTTGCACGAGTGTTAGCGTAATGATATTTCCTTTTATCTTGATGAATGCAAGCTATGGTTAAAGTTTCCTTGAGCGTTGCTAAATCATACATGTTGTTATGTACATGTTAAATTCGTATATGAAAGACGTGGCATGGAGCAATTGCATGTTCCAATCGTGTTGGAGACTTGGTCATACGTGCATGTTTTTGATATATGATAGCGAAGTAAGGTTGTTGGCATGATGTTTATATTGAGAGTGGTAAATGCTCCAAGTATGATTATGATTTATTTATGTCCGTTGTTATTGTACTTGGTATATTGATGATGAATAGATGTTGTGCATGTGCATATTGAGATCATCTTTGAAGCTTGGTCACGTGGTGACCAAGCATGCATTCGTTGAGGTCCCCGTCATGTATTGACGGGCTTGAGGTCCCACATTGGTGCAATGTGGGCTATGAGTAAAGAGGTCCCCATCATTCGGATGATGGGCAAAGGTCCCTATACATGTGGTGTATAGGCTTTTGGTCCCTGTGCTGGAGGGCACGCAAGGGTACACAATGACGGGGTTGTATACCCCATTCACCTGTAAAATGCGAAAGAGATAAAGTTAAAAGGTGCATTGCATTGGTTGCATTCACATGAGCATGAAGGCTTTACTCGTGCATTGTTTATCTTGGATTATTGATGCTATGAATGTTAACTTGCTTAGCCTTGTTGGTACTTGCTTTGAGTCTTTGGGCTCACTCTTGTTTTGATGTGTTTTAGGTACAACTGCAAGACCGGCATGCATGGGAGGGAGTAGATGAATTGGAAAGCACGCACTACCTCACAACATTAAAGCAATTGTCATTTAGCTTCATATAAGAATAAATAGATCACGAGAAATACCCATGGTGGTTTTATGATTCGATTATGGTTATGAGAATAGTGTTAATTTGATTACATTCATATGATTATCTCTTATGCATGAGTGAATTGGATTATGAAATTATTGTTAAATGTTATGTTTACTCGTTAGAAGCTATGGATAGTTTGAGTTTGTGTTAATCGTAATAATGAGAATAGAAAGTTTTGGTTATGTTTATGATATTATTCTACACGCTTGAATGAACTCGATTATGATTATATTGATAAATGCCTTGATCAATTGTTGGAACCTCGGTATAGGCGACTATACAAAGGAGGTTTTGTTTAGATTTTGTAATTGGTCTTAGTTTAGCTTAGTTTAATTTAATTTTAGTAGCATTCCAGCTCAATGTTGAGCTGGGGTGTTACAGATAAGTATGCCACACTAGCAACCTGATGAGTTGAGCAATGATGATGCTATGGGTAGCAATGGTGTTCGCTACAATAGGTAGGTGTGTAATTTCAAGATTTTTTTTTAAAATAATACATTTTTAAAATAGAATTACAAAAATAAATGCATGTTTAATATAATTACAAAAATGGGTTTATGTCGCCATTTCAAATAATGACATGCCTGTCGGTCTCACTAGTAGGAGCCTTTACCTTATTCGCCGCATGCTTGGCCCAAATTCCTCGTCATGTGCTCAACGCTCTTGAGCTCCATCGCCACGTTTCCCTTGTCTTCCCCGCTGTTAGGTACGTAAGGTTTCTAGCGGTGGAAAGTCTCGGGTGGCAGTGTGTAGTTTAACATTTACTTCTACTCGATGAATGCCCTAGCGTACAGGTCTGGATTGTTGATCCATTGGAAGAAGAAGCAACTCTCCTCCGGCTGCCATTATGTGCGAATAAAGTTAGCGATATGTAGAATGCAATGTAAAATATGAAAAATCGATGTTTGAGTGAGATTCTCTTAAGCGGATATCCCCACACATGTGGTACACCTGGGCGGTGGTCGCTGGGTGTATGGACTGAATGATCCAAGTTCCGCCGCGCGGTCGTCTCGCAGTATAAAACCTTCTGTGAGTACAAAGCGCATCCTTCATCGAACATTTCGGGTAGGTTCTCGCCTTCTCGATAAGCCACTTGCGCTTCCGCAACATCTCCGCATAGCCTGACATCTCCAATGCCGATCTAATCTTCTCCTCTAGCTCGCTCTCTTCTCCCTCCTTCATCCCTATTGGGTGAAACTAGTTAGAGTGAAGTGTTGGCTGTGGTGGTGTAGTGTTATCCTCCAGCTATCTTCTCCCTCCTTTTATAAGCAGATAAGGTGTAGTGCTGATGGCTGGCGAGTGGTGTCTATTCATTGCGAAAGGCTAGTGAGTGATGTCCACTCAGTGAGAAAAGATGGTCCCAATTGTCGTTTCAATCTAAAAATGTGGGATGACAATGTGTGGTAATTTCAGTCTAAATAGGTGGTGTGGCAGAGTGTAGTCATTTCAGTCTGAAAAGATGGTAGTGTATGGCATGACAGGGTATGGTCTTTTTGGTCTTAAAAGGTGGCATGGCAGTGTGGTTATTTTGGTATGAAAAGGTGGTAGTGTGTGGTGTGGCAGGGTGTGGTCTTTTAGGTCTGAAAAGGTCGTGTGACAAGGTGTGGTCTTTTCGGTCCAAAAAGGTGGCATGACAGTGTGTGGTCACTTCGGTACGAAAAGGTGGCGTAGTAGTGTGTGGTCATTTCTGTCTACAAGGGTGGCAGTGTGTGGTGTCATAGGGTGTAGTCTATGCTATCCGAAATGAAACTAGCTACATAATATAATTTCATCATGGTATTGCAATGTGATGGTATTGTAATGTGAATTGAACATGACATCATAACTTAGTTTGATTTTGGTATTGTAATGGTATACACCATATGATACTTAGCCTTATGATGTTATGGATATATTCTGAATGTTGTAATGCAATTGTCCCTTGTCATGTTATGTTAATACAAATCCAGTAGCCAAAAGTTAAAGACATCTTCCAATTCATAAACAAGCATACAACATCCTGGATACATGAATCCCTTACGCAGATGATGAAAACTACTTTATACATATTGAACATACTACTAGTAGGATACACACACAAATAAGTTTCTTGAGCCACTTTAGGTGGTCAAGAATCTTGTCCAGGCACTGGTCTGCTAGTGGCATGTTCAACATTGGACCAGATGGAGTTACAGGTAAACGTTCAACTACTCTTTCCACCACAGCACTAACAACTACCCATTGAAAGTGTAACAGCCCTAGTTTTAATGAACAATAATAAGATGCCTTATGAACAGTAATGAGATGTTGTTCATAACATCACTGTTCATTTTTGAAATTTAGAGATGTTGTTACAATCTAAAACCTCCCTTTTCTAGCCAAAATCCACAAACTTGTTGAAGCTTCAAAATAAAATACCAGTCAATGTTGGTATTATGATCGGGAAGTATTTTAATAAATACTAAATAAATTATTTTGGCCAAAAATAATTTTGTTGAATTTTTGGAAATTATTTTGATCTTGAGAAAAATATTTGTCTTTAAATAAACCTATTCAGGTTAATTGAATTATTTATGTATTTTAAAATGTGAAACAATTTATTTTAAATTTTATTTGGGACATATATGATCCCAGTAGCATCTTTGCAAAATTTCATATTTTTACAAAATTATTTGCTATTTTTAAAGGCCGATCAAACTTTTGAAGATTTGAAATTGGACTGGTCAACTCTCCCGACCTAAACCTAGCCGGTTTGCACTGTAGCGACCGAGCCAAGTGAGTTAGGTTCGAACCGGCCGCACCCGACATGTTCGCGCGCGTGCCACGCTTCCTAGTGAACACAAGTCGCCGATTCCTAGATGATCCGTCGAGATTCGTAGAGCCGTGCGGGTCATCCATGCACTTGATGCAATTTTCACCGTCGGATCTTCATCCTACCACATCCAGCTGTGGTTTCAAAACCCTATCGTGCCTCCAAATCTCAGCTGTTAGATCTCAGTGGACGGGCCAGATTCATTGGGCCGTTCGGGCCATCCTGATGAGCCGTGTAATCCTGGCCGTTGGATTCAAATCCTGCGGTGCGCCATTTTCGAGCAATGCCATTTTTAAATGGTAAAAGTTGAAATGCGCACGAGCCGTTGGATTCTCAATAAACGGGCCAGATCTAGTGGGTCGTTCGGGTCACCCGAAAGCGCCATTCAATCTCCCCCGTTGGATCTTGATCGAATGGACCACGTTGGAAGGCCGTTCGGACCACCTGGACTCCAATTTGATTTCCACCGTTGATCTTAAATCCAACCGCGCCGCCCTTTTCATTTTGAACTTAAAGGTGCGCAAATGTTGGTGACTGTCGGATTTCAATTCTACGGTACCCCTTCAAATCGCGTGAGTATAGGGCCGGATCTTGATGTGGCCGTTGGATCCACATCGCACGGCTCACATAAAAGATAACGGTTCGATCGTATAACGCCCAAATCAATCTTGGTCGTCCAATTCTAATTGGATGGCTGATATCCTTTCAAACTGTATTGTCGTATTTGATACGACTAACAGCGAAGCCCCACTGGTCAGCGACACATATCTCTTCCTCCTCGCGTGTAATACCCCAAAAGTATACGAAAGGAATTAACCGGGAGAGAATAAATAATCGGGAGAGAGTTATCTGAATTGACGAAGGACCAAATAGAAAATGATTAATTTCGCAGTTAGAGAGGGGGAAATCAGCGTTTGTGCGGCAACTGGGCACAGGCCTTGGCCCAGTGGCCATGTGGTGGCCGGCCAAGGGGAGGCGCCACCCTCCCCAAAACCCTAGTCGCCCTCCCTTTCCCCTCCTCCCACTTGTGGCCGCCGCCCCATCCTCCTCCTTCCTCCCCCTTTGGCGCCCCACTTCCTCCCCTCCCACGCCACCTCCTGCTGCTCCTCCCCTGCTGTCCAGGAGGTGCCCCATTGCCGTGTCATGGAGGAAGAGGAGGACCGCCGAGATCGCTTGGCCAAGAAGAGAAGAGAAGAGAAGGGAAGAAGGGGATAAGAAGGATCGTGATCGGAGTTCATGGTGGACGCCACCTGCAGCGTGCCTTTCGTTTCGGCAAGGGTAACACGCCGTTCATTGCTTTGGGTCGATTTCTAGTTGTTTTATTTTCGGTTGTCATTAGATCGGTGTTCTGCAGTGGTAAAGATCGACGTTTTGGGTAGGTTAAATGCAGAATTGGGTCTGGACATCTCCTAGAAAGTCGTAGATATCGCAGTTATCTTTTGTTGCCGACAAGAATCAGGTCATTCCGACTTCGGTAGCAATAGTTATGAATTTAATGGTGTGACTGTGTTTCTGGGAAGACGATGAACAGACAGTTTGGATTAACCTGATTTAATCCCATAGTTAGAGGGATTTCCAGAGGTCCCACCATAACGAAAAATGAGGCTAATCCTCTTAGCTTTCAGAAAAACTAAAGATCACTAAATTCGGACGAACGTAGAGAAGTTATGGTAGTTTCTTTGTCGCAGTCCAGAAAACCGACGTGAAATGTTTACTCTGATTGAATGGATTGGTAGGACTAGTAAATGGCCGAATCAGAGAACCTCACCAACTAGGTTTAGAAGGGAATTCAATAACCTTTTCAGATTGTCCAAGATCACTCCATTTGGATTTATGTACATTTAGTTATGATTTTTCAAGGGGCTGTTCTCTGATAATAAATCTGGCAGCCAGCATTAGGGTTGGAGATTGCGTTTAGTGGACGATGTTCTCTTTGTGTGTTTACGGTTTTGTTATTAGACCTTTATGGTAGCCTTAGCTTGTCTCAATTGTATGTCCAGGTGTGGGTTTGGCTCGGAGCAGCACCTTATCCTCGACATCCACCTTCGCACGATTGAGGCAAGTGCATTGTTGTTAAATGGGTGTGATTGATTGGCTATGTTGTGTGTTATTTGGAATATATGGTTGCATGGTAGGATGGCTTACTTATTGAATGTTTAAGTATGGTGTTTGCTCAAATGATGCTCATGCTTTACTATGATTCATTGTTGTTGTCTTTTGGTAAAATTGTTAATGGATGAGATATGAGCATTTGCATATTGAGAGCATATTGAGGCTTGGTCATGCAAAGACCAAGCATGTTTTCTTTGAGAATCCCGTCATGAATGTGACGGGCTCGAGATCCCCTCACTCGTGGAGTGTGGGCTTGAGGTCCCGTTACTTGCATGAGTAACGGGCAATTGGTCCTGTGCGTGCGCGCCAAGACAGCATGGGCATCGCGGCGGTCGTCATACTGCATTACCGTGTAATGCACACGAAAGTTAAAGATAAAGGTTCCTTGAGCATTGCATTTGCATATGAGATGTTCTAATGTTGATCTCCTTTATATGTATGTTGATGTTTTAGTTTCTATATGTACTTGCTGAGTCTATGGACTCACTCTTGCTTTTATTGTTGTTTTAGGTACCGAGCCAAGAGTGACATGCATGGGGGAAGTAGATCTAGTCACACACATACCACATGAACTAAATAAAGTTGAATGATCTTGAGCGTGGTTGATTTTAGATTATTATGTTTTGTCTTATGCAATGGATTAAATGTAATAATGATGAGTAGTGGAACTTCATACCTCTCTAGTTATGTTAGACACTTAACATGTCTTTGTTTATCTCTTGATGTCTCTAAATGATAGTTTAGTTAATACATGTATTATTCAGATGTTGGAACCTCCGTGTAATTAATTTTACAAGGGAGGTTCACCGACATTTACTAAAATTACCTTGATTAGAATTATTAGGGTTTGTTTAGTAGCATTCCGTGCTCATGTCAGTGGGGTGTTACATCGCGCCAGACATCCTCAATGACCCGAGCCGAGTGGTGGCGCCGCATGCTGATTGTGCGACTATTCTTCTGATATTTAGCACCAAATGGACACCTCATCAGTTCTAGATACTTCTCGTTTGCTCCGGTGGTTCCAACTCTATATAAACCCTAGCTCATCCTTATCTGCCATTGTTGACCAGGAGAACTCTATTCACTTCCTTTCTTCCTTCCCAGTGAAGCTTTCTTGCTTTCACTCTTTGTTCATCTTTAACCATGCCTAATTTCCATTGGTAATATGAATTTTGGGCATCGTTTGTAGGTTTAACCCGTGAGCTGCTCTCTGTTGAACCGAGCCGGCTAGAGCATCACCTTGGTTATTTCTTGCTCCGGTGAGGTATGCTTCATTCTCTCATGTAAAGATCATGTATTATGATCCATATAGCTCAAGTCTTCCATTCTTTTCGTTCTTGGTCAAGCAGGTGAAGTAGATATTGCATCTTTTCTATTTCAGCCGAAAAAAATGACTTCATCTTCTCCAGCTCCGGTGAGTGATCCCTGATCCTGTTTTCTTCTATCTTGAGCTTCTGTAGAACCTTCATAATTGATCTGAAGCACTCACTTGTGCATGTCATACTCAAATCATCTCTAAACTGAAGAGTTGCTTTTATAACTTTTCGGTCTTTCATATCGTTTTCAAGGTTTAGGGTTTCTCTTGTCATTTGTTCAGCTTAAATAGGTCTTTACTAAACCCTAGTATCATAAGCAACCATTCCTTTTACTTATGATGCTTCCAAATCAGTTAAATGGCAAAATCCATTTCTCTGTTGTGCGGTTGTCGGGCAAACCAACAAGAGCTGTAGCTCAATCTTGTTTTTCTGTTAATCTTTAAAGGTTAGTGTTAGCAAGGGTGGATCTAGGTTATTATCTTTTCTAAAGATTAGCTTTAGCAAAAATCTTCAATTCTTGTCTGTGCTGTTTTGTTGCCGGTCCAACCGACAATACACACAACAAAGTCTTAATTTATAAATTCTTGATAGTAAAGCTTGAAAGTGATAAGCTAGGCTTTAAGCTTTACTACTTAGCTGTAACCTAAACAAAAATATTATTTTGTTCTTAACATAATAAAGCAACAAGCTTTGCTTTTGTTATCTGCTACATTTTAGTTTTTCAAAATCTGAAACTATAGCTTTAAGTCAAACCCTAATCTGGATAATTAGTATCATTAGGTATTAAATATGGGGTATTGTCTTTAATTAAGTTAGATATAACTTAAACATGTGTAAGTATGCATTAAGACATTGATCATGCATTCTTTTTTTTTTCTCTATATTTTGCTCGCCGCCATTTTCTTGTTGTTCATTGGATTTTTATTTGCTTCTTTTAGATTCTGGTTCTTTTGAAGTGATTGAATCTGTGATTGAGCAACAAGAACCTGAACAAGAGGTTTACTTTTACCAAGGCAAGCATCCTCTCTGCACCATGTTGATCCCAAAATTTTGTACTGTAGGTCTCCAAAATACGGTGATAAGCTGCATGCTAATTTCCTAAAAGTAATTGTGATCTCTTAGTAGCTAGTTATAACCTAACATTTGTGGCTTACCTTAAATCTGATCATACACTCAAACTTAGAGTAGTGCTGTATACTACAACACTTAATTTCAGAAATTGCTTAGCCATGTAGTGTGTAGAACGTTTGTGTTTGACAAGCTTATCTTGTCAGACTTGGGGACAATAAATGAATTTCCATTTCTTTTGATTCTTTGTTCAGTCTTTTAAACTAAAATGAAACCAAAGTTGGTTTGACAAATTGATTTTAGATCTGAACAAGTGGATGCTAGTGATGGTGCCTTAGTGCACGAGATTTGGAAAATGTGGTTGTCTTGTCTGGATTGATTAAGGACTGAACAAATTGCCTTGAAGATTCAAGCCCCAACGTACTTCCACACGCGATGTATGAGCGTTGTTTGGTTAAGTAAAAGGTTAATGCTATTGAGTTGGAAAACAAGGGAGTAAGGACAGATGTATTGATCTCATATGACATATATGCTTAAGTCTTCGGGCCGTATCATATGTCATGTGTGTTTTATATCAGTATCATGTGTTCTTAGGAGGGTGAGGCCATACATACGTCTCATCACATGTATGTACCTTAAGGGAATCCGATTGCAATTATATATGTGCAAGGGAGCACAACACTACTTTTTGTCAATTGGGTCGGCATTTCCGACACAACTTGCTTGCCTCGCTTTGCAGGTGCTATCAGACATTTGTACTAAGCGGGATCAGTCACACATGTGTAGTCCAACTCAATAGTGTCAACTTGTTGAAAAATACCAAATCTTGGTTTACCCGTACAAGCATACCAAAGCGGTGTGCCATTATTCCGAGGCTACGGGCTAACTAAGTCGTGTGGGTAAAGATGTACACCCTGCGCAGGTATTAAAAACTATTCGAATAGCCGTGTCCACGATTCTGCACAATGCTTGAGTTGAATAGATCTTTGTATAGATTTTTGAGGTACAACTTCTAGTATGACCTACATAATATTCATTGGTGGTGGCAGCCACTTTGATGTTAATTATGGTTTATCATTATGCTCTCTTTCAATTACTGTTTTGAGTCCAAATTGGTTTTTAAAGTTGCTTTACTAATACCTAGCATGTGTAGGGTTAAGGAGTATTGCTTTATGCAAAAATTGCAACCCTACAACCTTCCTGTTGTTAACCTTATGCACGTACAAATTCTATTCCATTGTATAGGTTCTATCAAACACTTTCTTTTTATAGTTTATGTAAGTCTTGCTGAGTACCTTCCGTACTCAAGTGCTATAACCTCTTGTTGCAGGTGAGGATGGTTATCTGTATGAGATGCCCGTTAGCGCTGATCAGGGTGACGCTAACGAGTGAAGCTATTTCTATCCTCCACGCAATAGCCTAAGGGTGATGGGGCCATTGATGGTTTTTTTGTTTATTTTAAGTTTCACGCCACGCTTTATTTGTGACCGTGGGTCACTTGAACTTGTATGACCAAAATATAAAAGTTTGTGTAAATTAATGTAAGTGTATGCCTTGTATGTATGATCCAATGTTGATAAAGGATATATGTGCAATGGTTAATGGTTCAGGAACCATTGCAAGACATATATCCGGAACCTAAATATTGAATTTATACCTTGTTAAACGTTATGCTTCTAGTATGATTTTTAATTAAGGACCAAATGTTCTTAATTATTAATGATGCTTTTAGTGTAATTTTTAATTTGGCATAAACTTCAATATTCCGGTCCTTACGACGTTGGTATCGAGCATACGTTGATCAGAGGATAGAAATAGCATGGCCGTTAGCATCGAGAGTCTTCGAGAAATTACTTTCAAGCTAGTAAAATAATTTCGAAAGTTTAAGTATGACATCTTTTATTTCTTATCTTCCTAGTATCAATTCTTTTCCCAACTTTCTGGTTTTTCAAGAATAAATTGTTCACTTACAGGTCTTTTGTCTATAGATGAGCGGGTGGTACTTGGTCAATGAGACCGGGCCAAGACGTAGATGGATTACCGACCTTGCTGCGGGACATGATGTGGCGGGCCAACTTCACCTATCAACCGAAGTACGCCATCTATCGACGAGATCGAGGACCAGGAATGGAGGAGTACCGGGCTATTATTAATGTTATTGCCAGACAGGTGGCGAGTAGTGTCCCGTACTGTGTCCAATCACATGCCACTTCTGAGTCTATGGTTATTTAGGAAGTTGCTAGTAGGATGATGAGCCTTCTTCGTCATGATTTGACGGAGTTGTCTCAACCACCCTATGATCACTTCCTGAAAGCAAGGTCCTAGGACAGAAGTGAGCACGTTCGATGAGATTCAGTTTCGGGAAGACCCTCATGTGCGACAGTTGGCGAGGATGGTTCGCATTATGGACCAAATCCATCGCTGCCTTGTTCGGGAGTTGTGGGAAACTCGGCGTCGTCTTAATGAGGCTCAAGAGTACCTTAGACTTGGAGTCAACATGAATCGCGTTCCTCGCAACGTACTTTATGGTGACAACGAGGTCTCTCCAGCTGTTGTTGCACCACTAGATTTTCGACTCCCAGAAGTGGCCGGGCTTGTTCCTATTTATGGACAAGTTCGTCAAGCCCGGATGACTGCAGGTTTTCCTCGCACCCTGCGGTCTGCACCTCCTGGAGGTCATCATCTGCTATTAGGTTCTCCGAGGCGTCTCATCAGTCCTTTGGATCCCATAGATACGGGTTCACCTGGGGCTCATCTGCTAAATGAGTTTCCGGTGAATTTTAACCGTAATGACTATGCTTAGTGAATGGATGATGAGCATTGCGTAGGGTTTGTAGTCGGCCAGTATATGTTCTTGAAATAAATGTAATAGGATAGTCTATGTTTTGTAAAAATTATGTATGTCAAACTTTTGGGGTTTTAGAATCTGGACCTGTTGTAGCCAACTTATGTGAAAGCATGTGGTCGAACCCTTTTTGCTGTTGAAATGGATCATGTGTTCTTTTGGTGTTAAATTTGGTGCATTTCATTATGCATGTTAAGTTTATTACTTTCTTTCTCTTTGTCCTCTTTTTGTTTGTGTTTTGCTAGAGTGTACTCTTGTTGTGTTGCTAATGGTTGTATGGCAACAGAATGACAGGACCTACTTCTCGTTCGCGAGCACAACAAGAAGAGGGACCTTCACCCCCAAGATCCCGTCTGGTTTCTGTCCCAGCTCCCTACTCTCAGGAAGAGCGGGCCGAACCCTCTAGTTCACGTGGTCCACAAGGTGGTCGAAATGAGGAAGAGCTTCCTCCGCCGCCCACCATGGCAGATGTGCTCATGCAAGTTGAGCGCAATAGGATGGACCAGACGTGCATTTTGGAGCAATTTGCGCGCAACACTTCTCCCACTACCACACCAGCTGTGCAGGGAAGTCTTGCTGATTTTCAGCAGACAAACCCGCCATTGTTCTCCAGCTCCCAAGACCCGATGGATGCTGAAGATTGGCTTCAGAATATTGAGAAGAAGTTATTGATTGCTCAATGTTCCGAAAGGGAGAAGGTCTTATTTGCTAGTTACCAGTTGGATGGAGCGGCTAGCATCTGGTGGGACAACCTTCTTGCCATCCAGCCTCCTGGACACCTCCCTACATGGGATGAGTTCATGGAAGCTTTTCGTGAAGCTCACATTCCCGAAGGAGTGTTGATGATCAAGCAGCACGAGTTTCTCGCTCTTAAGCAAGGGCGAAAGACTGTGACCGAGTATCTTTATAAATTCAATTTTCTCGCCCGGTATGCACCTGACGATGTTTCGACTGATCTTCGTCGTCGAAACCGCTTCATGAATGGGTTATATGAAGAACTACAAATGGCTGTGGCGATGCATGACTTCAGAAATTTTCAGCATCTTGTCAACAAAGCCATTATTACTGAAAGCAAAAGCAAGGCTTTAGAGGAGTCGCGTAAGCGGTAGAGGGCTACCCAGTTTGTAACTAGTAGCCGTTCAGTAAGACCGCGGTTGTGGCAGCCTCATTTTTCTCGAGCACTAGTTCCAACTCCACCAAGGGCGCCAGTATTTACATTTCGTCCACCTCCACCCTCAGGTCAGCCCAAGTCTAGTGGAAATCGGCCACCTACCATCAGTAATGTCAGACCTGGTGTAATTTGTTTTCATTGCGGACGCCCTGGGCATTTTGCAAGCCAGTGTTATGCAAAGGCACGTGGGTTGCCTCCAGTTCAACCTTCTCTAGCGCGTCGTCCCAAAGACCGTCTCCAAAGACAACTATCAAACCTGATCCAGCTCCAGCCCGAGGCCGTGTGAATCAAATCACTGCTGAAGAGGCGGCCGAGGCACGTGATGTTGTTCTCGGTATGCTCCTAGTAAATTTCAGTCCAGCTACTGTTTTATTTGATTCTGGAGCATCCCATTCCTTTGTTAGTAGACAGTTTGCTGTTCCCCACTAGTTGGACATGCATCCTTTGCACCCACCACATGTTATTTACTCACCAGGGTCAGTCTTTAAGACTGATCAAATCTGCCATAATATCAACATAAACATTCAAGGGGTAGACTTTCGGGCCAATTTAATTGTGATAGATTCTAAAGGCTTAGATGTCATTTTGGGAATGGATTGGCTGTCTAAGAATCAAGGGCAAATTAATTGTGCCCGACGATCTTTTTCTATAACTAATAAAGACGGCATCTCAGTCGTTTTTCAATCTAAGACAACCGATTCTAATCTTTGCGCTTTGCAAGCTGATGCCACCCCTATCGTGGAGTCCGTACCAGTTGTTTGTGAATATCCTGACGTCTTTCCTGAAGATCTTCCAGGTATACCACCAGATCGAGAAGTGGAGTTCGTAATCAAACTAGTTCCCGGTATTGCTCCCATCTCCAGAAGACCTTATCGAATGCCTCCCAATGAGCTGGTTGAATTAAAGAAATAGCTTGGAGAATTACTTGACAAAGGATTTATTCGACCGAGTTCCTCACCTTGGGGATGAAGGATCGCGGAAAGGCTACGATAGCACAAACAAAAATTTTACCGTGCAACCAAGGAACCACCGCAAGTAATAGATCACGAGATTACCACTAGACGCCGCGGCTAAGTGGCGGAAGTAGAGCTGATGTAGCGAGTTCAGCGATCATAGTCGTATTTTGCCGTGCGCCTTCTCCTCCTACTCCGATGAACGTCGTGAGTCGCGGATCGTCCTAGTGCTGATGCTTCGCAACAACACCTCCAAGGTATCCACACGTACAGGGTAGAGACACCATGCGCAAGAGTGCTAGCGCCGGCGGCGTGGTTGAGGAGAGCGTGGTTATTAGGGTTTCGGGATTTCTTCCAGAAAGATTGATCAATCATACCCTATGCCACCGCCCCTCTATATATAGGCATCCATATTGGGTCCTCAACCTGAGGCCCATTAGGAACTCGTGGCCTATAAGAATTCGGATCTCCATCCAAATCAAATCCTAGCCCTTTAAGTGTGTGACCCTATAGGTTTGTGTGTAATCGGTTGTGACTTGGAAACTCTTTCCCGATCATGAGTCGTCAGCGGTACCTAGCAGCACATAACGATTCCCGAACACACACAGAATATATCGGACGAACATTAATGCAATATGATGTACGACCAGGTCATTATCACTTATGACCAGCTTGCACTTAGTCACGACCAGTCCATAATTAGTTACAACTAGTTTGTAACTCCTTACAACCAGTTAGTATCTAACTACGACCAGTTTGTAACTCCTTACGACCAATTGGTGATTATGTTCGAGTAGTCCATGACTAGATCGCATCTCCATACGACTCCAACTAGTCTACGACTTCAGCCAGTCTACGACTAGTTCGCATCTCCATACGACTTGACTAGTCTCGACTTGACCTACTCGACTAGTTCGCATCTTCATCGACCGACCGGTCGACTACGGAACCGAACGACCGCTTGTGTATTCTCCTTTGCCTCACTACATCCGGTTGAACTCTGTGAGATGTGGTGTCAACCATGGACTGTTCAATACTTTCTCGATCAAGTGTCGAATAACTTTATGTGGTCAACACTTCGACCACTTGTGGCATGGCCATGCACTTTCTTTATTCGACCACAACGAGGCCCAGAGACATCTCTCCGTTATGTTAGGAGGGGCAAATCCATATCCGACTAGTCACATTCCTCCGCATGTTTCATAGCATACCCAAAGCTACCTTTATAACTACCTAGTTACTGAGTAGCGTTTGGCGACCCTAAGAGTGCTATTACACATGTAGGAAACCATGCTGATCTCAGGTCTAAGGATTATACATCAGCATTGCTTGAGACCAACTAACGACACATAGAATCATAACAATCTCAGTAGTGTCTCAAGGTGGGTCTTATCCAACATTATGTTCTCTAACATGTGTCCATATTATTGGTTTGATATCTCCATATCTATGACATGTGAAACATGGTCATCAACCAATACATATGCTAGTCTATTCATATGTGTCCTCATATGTTTTTCGACTATGGAACGTTTAAGAATAATTATCGTAGAAATACAAAGTTTCACAATCAAGTCACATACTTGATGATAAATATTAACGATATAATTCTAGGAACAAGATAACACATTATCCAATGTTATGAACATAATGTAATATAATCATCTCTATGATTGACTCTAGGGCATATATCCAACAGGGGATGCCTGGCCATCTTTGTCAAGAAGAAAGACAAGACTTTGCAGATGTGTGTGGACTACCGTCCGTTGAATGAAGTCACCATCAAAAACAAGTATCCTTTGCCTCGAATTGATAATCTTTTGATCGCTTAATCGGAGCCCAGTCTTTTCAAAAATTGATTTGCGATCGGGCTATCACCAAATCAAGGTTAGAGCTGAGGACATTCCAAAGACAACCTTCTCTACTCGTTACGGGTTGTACAAGTATACTGTCATGTCCTTTGGCCTAACAAATGCTCTGGCTTATTTCATGAATCTTATGAATTAGGTATTCATGGATTTCTTGGATAAGTTTGTTGTCGTGTTCATTGACGACATTCTTATTTATCCCAAGTCTGTCAAAGACCATGAGCAGCATTTGAGACTTGTGTTGGAAACACTTCAAGCATCACCGCATGCTAAGTTTAGCAAGTGTGCCTTCTGGCTCAAGCAAGTCGCATTTTTGGGACATGTGTTATCTGAAGGAGGTATCACTGTTGATCCAAGCAAGGTGCAAGATGTACTAGACTAGGAACAGCCCAAGAATGTTCCTGATATCCGAAGTTTTCTTGGACTTGCGGGTTATTACCGTAGATTCATTGAAAATTTCTCCAAAATTTCAAAACCTCTGACTCAGCTTTTGAAGAAGGAGAAGAAATTCGAATGGTCAGCCAAGTGTGAAGAGAGTTTTCAACTTTTGAGAAAACTCGACGACAAGCTCCAGTTCTCACTCTTCTAGATATTCATAAGAGCTTCGATATTTATTGCGATGCATCTCGCCATGGACTTGGTTGTGTGCTCATGCAAGAAGGCCGAGTTGTGGCATATGCATCCAGGCAGTTGCGACCTCATGAAGTCAATTATCCTACTCATGATTTGGAATTGGCTGCCGTAGTCCATGCATTGAAGATTTGACGACATTACATTCTCGGTAATCGTTGCGAGATCTATATTGATCATAAAAGCCTGAAGTACATATTCACTCAAGCCGATTTAAATATGAGACAGAGAAGATGGCTTGAATGGATCAAGGACTATGATATGGGTGTTCATTATCAACCAGGCAAGGCCAATGTTGTGGCTAATGCTTTAAGCAGAAAGTCACAGTGCAATTGCATATCATCTGTACCTCTGGATAAGAGCTTGTGTGCTGATTTTCAGCGCTTAAGTCTCGAAATGGTGGGAGAAGGATTTCTTGCTGCCTTAGAAGTGAAGTCACACTTGAAAATCAGATTCTGGAGGCTCAGAAAACTAATACCGAGGTAGCTAAGATTAAGGAAAATTTGAAGGTAGGTAAAGTCAATGAATTTTTCGAAGATATCCGAGGTATCATTCGATATCGTAATCGTTTGGTGGTACCCTCAGATCCTCAACTGAGAAGGCTAATTCTTAAAGAGGCTCATAACTCCAAGTTTTCTTTACATCCTGGAAGTACTAAGATGTACCAGGATTTGAAGAAGACATTTTGGTGGAGCCAAATGAAAAGGCAAATTGCTCAATATGTTGTTGAATGTGATATTTGCCAAAGGGTTAAAGCCGAGCACCTAAAGCCAGCCGGTACCCTTCAACCTTTGCCTATTCCATATTGGAAATGGGAGGAAGTCGGTATGGATTTTGTTATCGGCCTTCCAAAGACTCAAAATGGACTTGATGCTATCTGGGTAATCATTGATCGTCTAACCAAAGTGGCTCATTTTATTCCTGTCAAAACCATCTTCAATGGCAAGCAATTAGCAGAGCTCTATATTGCTAAGATTGTTTGTCTTCACGGTGTTCTGAAGGTCATTGTTTCAGACCGAGGGCCTCAGTTCACTTCTCATTTCTGGAGTTGTCTTGATCAAGCCATGGGGTGAACTCTCTTCGATCTCGCGTATCATCCTCAAACTAGTGGTCAAACCGAGTGGGTGAATCAAGTGATAGAGGATCTCCTTAGAGCCTGTGTGCTGTCATATGGCAAGAACTGGGAGAAGTCTTTGCCATATGTGGAGTTTTCCTACAATAACAGCTACCACGCAAGTATTCAAATGTCACCTTTTGAAGCCCTATATGGAAGAGCTTGTAAGACTCCATTAAATTGGTCTGAGTCTGGTGAAAGACCATTCTATGGTCCAGACTTGGTGGTGGAAGCAGAAGAGCAAGTTCGCCTGATCCAAGACCATTTGAAAATAGCACAATCTCGTCAAAAGAGTTATGCCAACCATCGTCGTCGTGAGTTAAACTTTGAGGTAGATGGCCATGTCTATCTTAAAGTATCACCGATGAAGGGCACTCATCGTTTTCAGGTGAAAGAAAAGCTAGCACCTCGTTATATCAGGCCCTTTCGAATCATGGCAAAACGGGGAGCTGTGGCTTATCAATTGGAACTACCTGAATCTCTCTTAGCAGTACATGATACTTTTCATGTTTCTCAGTTGAAGAAATGCCTTCGTGTTCCTACTAAGGCCACTGCTTATGAGAGTCTTGATCTTCAACCAGACCTTTCCTATCAAGAGCAACCGGTGTGTATCCTCGATGAGATGGAATGCAGAACAAGAAACCGCACCGTTAAGTTTTTAAAAATCCAGTGGGCTAATCACTCGGAGGATGAAGCCACTTGGGAGCGCGAAGATCTCATGAGGATTGAGCACCCCCACCTCTTCCCTGTTTAAAATTGCTTGTGGACCAAGAAGGGCAAGGTTAAACAAAGCAATGTAAAAGAAGATATAATAACAACACCATGTGTTCTGTATGGTCTTCATTTTGCTAGCTTTGAACACAATCAAGACAACAGATGTTGTAATATTTCTTTCTATCTTTGAAGGAAATTAAGACAACAGATGTTGTGTTTCTAGAAAAGATCTACTTAGCCTCATTCCTTTCCAACTTCTAATCTGCTCGGAATCTCGGGACGAGATTCTCTTAAGAGGTAGATTTGTAATATTGATTTTAATGAGCAGTAATAAGATGCTTTATGAACAGTAATGAGATGCTGTTCATAATATCACTGTTCATTTTGTAAATTTAGAGATGTTGTTACAATCTAAAACCTCCCTTTTCTAGCCAAAATCCAAAAACTTGTTGAAGCTTCAAAAGAAAATACCAGTCAATGTTGGTATTATGACCGGGAAGCATTTTAATAAAGACTAAATAAATTATTTTGGCCAAAAATAATTTTGTTGAATGTTTGGAAATTATTTTGATCTTCAGAAAAATATTTGTCTTTAAATAAGCCTATTCGGGTTAATTGAATTATTTATGTATTTTAAAATGTGAAACAGTGTATTTTAAACACTTTCTTTTTATAGTTTGTGTAAGTCTTGCTGAGTACCTTCCGTACTCAGGTGCTATAACCTCTTGTTGCAGGTAAGGATGGTTATCTGTATGAGATGCCCGTTTGCGCCGATCAGGGTGACGCTAACGAGTGAAACTATTTCTATCCTCCACGCAATAGCCTAAGGGCGATGGGGCCATTGATGGTTTTTTATGTTTATTTTAAGTTTCTGCTGCTACGTTTTATTTGTGACCGTGGGGCACTTGAACTTGTATGACCAAAATGTAAAAGTTTGTGTAAATTAATGTAAGTGTATGCCTTGTATGTATGATCCAATGTTGATAAAGGATATATGTGCAATGGTCACTGATCCTGGGAACCATTGCAAGACATATATCTGGGAACCTAAATATTGAATTTATACCTTGTTAAACGTTATGCTTCTAGTATGATTTTTAATTAAGGACTGAAATGTTCTTAATTATTAATGATGATTTTAGTATAATTTTTAATTTGGCATAAACTTCAATATTCCGAGATCCTCACAGCGTTGGTATCAGAGCATACATGGGTATGGGGTTAGAAATAGCATGGTCGTTAGCATCGAGAGTCTTACGAGAAATTACTTTCAAGCTAGTAAAATAATTTCGGAAAGTTTAAGTATGACATCTTTTATTTCTTATCTTCCCTAGTATCAATTCTTTTCCCAACTTTCTGTTGGCTTTTCAAGAATAAATTGTTCACTTACCTGGTCTTTTGTCTATAGATGAGCGGGTGGTACTTGGTCAAGGAGACCCGGGCTGAAGACGTAGATGGATTTCCGGCCTTGCTGCAGGACATGATGTGGCGGGCCAACTTCACCTATCAACTGGAGTACGCCATCTATCGGCGAGATCGAGGACCGAGGAATGGAGAATGCAGGGCTATCATTAATGTTATTGCGAGACAGGTGGCGGGTAGTATCCCGTACTGTGTCCAATCACATGCCACTTTTGAGTCTATGGCTATTCAGGAAGTTGCTAGTAGGATGATTAGACTTCTTCATCATGATTTGACGGAGTTGTCTCAACCACCCTATGATCACTTCCCGAAGCAAGGTCCTAGGACAGAAGTGAGCACGTTCGATGAGATTCGATTTGGGAAGACCCTACGTGCGATAGTTGGCGAGATGGTTCGCATTATGGACCAAATCCATGTTGCCTTGTTCGGAGTTGTGGGAAACTTCGGCGTTGTCTTAATGAGGCTCAAGAGTACCTTAGACTTGGAGTCAACATGAATTGCGTTCCTGCATAGCGTGCTTTATGGTGACAACGAGATCTCTCCAGCTGTTTGTTGCACCACAGTTTTCGACTCCCGAAGTGGTCGGGCTTGTTCCTATTATGGACAAGTTCGTCAAGCCGGATATTTGTAGGTTTTCCTCGCACCTGCGGTGCACCTCTGGAGGTCATCATACGCTATTAGGTTCTCAGGCGTCTCATCGAGTCCTTTGGATCCCATAGATCTGGTTCACCTAGGGCTCATCTGCTAAATGAATTTTGGTGAATTTTAACCGTGATGACTATGCTTAGTGAATGGATGATGAGCATTGCGTAGGGTTTGTAGTCGGCCAGTATATGTTCTTGAAATAAGTGTAATAGGATAGTCTGTGTTTTGTAAAAATTATGTTTGTCAAACTTTTGGGGTTTTAGAATCTGGACCTTGTTAAACGTTATGCTTCTAGTATGATTTTTAATTAAGGACCGAAATTTTCTTAATTATTAATGATGCTTTTAGTCTAATTTATAATTTGGCATAAACTTCAATATTCCGGGGCCCTCACAGAAAGTATTGGCATCCACTGGCCTGAAATCCACACCGTATAGTAAAAAAGAAGTGACAAAGTGTAACATCCCAAAATTTGGTCTGTTTTTAAAGTTTTAAAAGCAAAAATAACCATTTGAATTTTTCCTGTTAAAGTTAAAGCTTAATTGGAATTTTCAGAGTTCAAAAACAATTTAATATGAATAATGTCAACATCAACTATTGTCAAAATTATTTTATTTGGGTTCTATGTGTTTGGATATATTTTCTAGAATTTTTCTAGTTGTTGTTTTCTAGAATTTTTCAGAGTGCATTTTCTATTTTCTAGTTGTTGTTTGATTTTTCTGCTATTTTGTAAAAAGAAAACTAATTAAAATCTCGAATCAACCTTTGGGCCGAAACTCTAGCCTCTGGCCCAACCCTATTCCTTTTTAGCCCATTTTCCTGTGCCGGCATTGCCTCTCTCCACTGCGGCGGCGTGTGGCCCTCTACGTCGATTCCTCTCGTGTCGTTTGCGACACGTTTTTACCCGAGCCCTTCTCGCTGTCGGGTGGCCCCGCTGAGCCACGTCACCTTCGTCTTCATCGCAGACTCCTCCTTCCTTCTGATTTCTTCACAGGCGACGCCATCATCCCTACTTCGGATTGCTCGGTCCTGCCCCTATTTAAGGCCGCGAGGACCCTCGTCCCTCGCACCCCGAGCCGCGCCGCCTCGAAAATCTAGCCACCGAGCTCAAGTCAACGCCTGGAGCCCTAGACGTTGCTGCTCCAGTGCTCCTCGTCGCATTTGGTCACCACCGTCGGGGTCGCCTTGTGGTCCGCATCTCGACGCTACCCTCACCTTCGTCGGAGGATCCTCCTAGCACCACGTCGTCAAGCCCGAGATCTCGCTGCTGCCTAGAGCTCGCCATTGGCCACCGTAGCTCATCTTTAGTCGTTGTAAACACCTTGTCCAGTTCACCGCCGCTTCAGCTACCCGTCGGAGTCCTCCGTTCGCTCCGACGTGGTCTAGATTGCCGACAACCCTCAGGTTTGGAGCGTGTCGGGACACAAAAATGTAATTCTAGACCCTCGTGTATAATGCACTAGTCCAGATCACGTTAGTGCACGGTGGGAACATAGATGAATATCGATCCACACAAGCGATTAATAGCATAAGCGATTAATTTGACTATCAAATAATAGTTTTGACCTTATTGTTGAGTTTACACTTATTAAAGCACATAGGGCTAACAATAAAGAAATCGGCGTGAGAACAAAATAAACTCGTGAATCCCATCCATTCGCCACGAACAACCGACTAGGATCAATAACCTAACGATCAACATCTTGACGAATTAAATGAGCAAAGACGATGACTCCTCTTTTGTTGAGTTGATTTAGCAAGTATGAGTATACAACAAGTACTCACAAGACATACCATAGAATATAATGTATATATGCGAGCTTATTCCAAAGGAAATGGCTTCTGTGGTTCTTTTGCAAAAATGCAATATTTGCAATTGAATACAATAATAGATTAAAAACACAATTCAAAACAAATAAACAATAATAATTTAACAGTTGTTTTCACAAAGACACAAAGCTAACAGATTATTTCACACAGCCACATGACTTAAGTCATATAGCTGTCCCTTCCCAAAGTTTTATAAAAATCTACCCCTCATGTGAAATCCCGAAATTTGTCCATGGCCGGGCGTGGCTATTCGAATAGATTGATGAGCGATGCTCGGATAAGCGATACTCGAATGAACGATTACTTGATAGACAACCGACAACGAGGGTTCGAGTTAGGCGGCAATGGCGGCGCCGCCGGCGGTGAGTGGTGAGTGGTGCGGCGGATAGCTATAGCTATTGCAAACCTCTAGGTGTACCTCAGGTGGTCGAGGTGGGCGAGATGGCGGCGGTGAGGTTGAAGCGGCGGAGAAGAGTCGAGTCTTTGTCGGATGAAGGCTCGGCGACGCTCTAACGACACTTAAGGTTACGGAGGAAGCTACGGTGGCGGTCCCACGACCACGGGGTGATGGCGGCGACAAAACCATAGATCCGCAAATCGGCGGCTCTTGGATTATTGGGGCGGCGGCAGGGTTTCGGGTTGAGGCGCGAGAGGTGATCCTCGGGGACTATTTATAGTGGCTTGGCGGCATGGGATAAGGAATCCCCAAATCGGGATTGATCACGGACTCACCGGATTTAGAGATAGAAAGCGAATCAAGATTTGATTTTGATCTGAACGGATGCGGAAGAGATAAAGGTCTAGTTTGGCAAGATTTCTCAGGATTTTTTTTATTGAAGAGTCCCATTGTCGGATGGTGATAGGGACGGGGTCCCAATCTTCCAACAGGTTCTGAATAAGTTCGATTTGGTGGGCGCGACACAAATCGACTCGGCTTCCGAACAACACGTTCCAAACACCGCAATCGCAGCACCACGTCTCCTCGGGTTATCAGCGATGCGCAACCGGTTGACCTCGCCAAGAAGGCTAATCCTCGCTGCGAATCGAAGAACACAAGCAAGAACAAGGAAGAACACAACGTAATTGCGGATGTATTGTTTTAGCTTTCGAAAGTTGGGGTCTCACAAGCCGATGAGCAGCGAAACTGTTCAAGCAGAATTAATCTAAGCAAAACCCAACCCTAATGGTGGGGTGGCGGCTGCATATAGAGGACGAGGCGTGCAAAACCCTGGACACGCCCTAATGGGCTCCAACACGATACAAAGCGAGCGGCCCAAAGACGCAACGACAGCGACACGAGCAGATTCTGAATGCCCACTTGTTTCGACGATTCCGTTGACTCAGAAGGAATTTTGACATGGGACCAAAGCCATTGGAAAGGTCGTCTTCTCATCTTTCGATACATATGCGGAACATCCAAAACGGAGCCGGATGCGATCTGGGCGTCCATTTTAGTGCGGCTGGCCTGGACTCCAATTGGATTCGAAGTTGGCTTGAGTTGGGCCTCCAACATGATTCGATCGCCCTTGCTGGACTTGTGCGCCGTAGCCCTTCTCCAAGTACTTCGAGGTCCTCTCCATGTTTCCTAATCATAATTAAATCATTAGGTAGCAATCGATTCTCAAATGAACAAAAAGAAGTACTTAGGAACGAGCTCACCTGTAAATTCAATTGTCGGGCGCGAGCTCTAGTGATTGGTCCTTGAATGTCAAGTGAAGGATTGTTGTGTGTATCCGAAGAAGTGATGTCCTCATCATCCTCCCCTCTTGAAGTGGAGTTTTCCTCAACTCACCTCATCTTCTTCTCCCAAGTATGGCTTCAAATCTGAAATGTTAAAGGTGGGACTAACCCCAAACTCGGAAGGCAACTCAAGTTTATATGCATTATCATTTATCTTCTCAACTATTTTAAAAGGACCAGCAGCTCTAGGCATCAATTTTGACTTTCGTAACTCAAATCTATCCTTTCTCAAGTGCAACCAAACAAAATCACACGGTTCAAGTTTAACGCCTTTCTACCTTTACTACCGGTAATCCTATATTTTTCATTCATCTTTTCAATGTTTGCCTTAGTAGTCTCATGCATTTTGACAATAAAATCAGCACGCTCCTTAGCATCATTATGAACTCTCTCGCTAGTAGGCGAAGGTAAAATTTCAAGAGGGCACGAGGATTGAATCCATATACTACGAAAAAGGATGACCTTGGTGGTGGAGTGTGCGCTCGATTATATGCGAACTCAACATGCGGCAAACACTCTTCCCAGACTTCAAATTATTCGTCAAAACAGCTCTCGGCATGGTAGACAATGTCGGTTCACCACCTCGGTTTGGCCATCGGTTTGTGGGTGACATGTTGTGAGAACAACAACTTTGTACCCAACTTGTTCCATAAGTGCGCCAAAAGTGACTCAAAAACTTGGCATCACGATCGAAACAATAGTAGAAGGCATACCATGCAAGCGAACTATCTCTTTGAAAAGAGGTCAACAATATGAATGGCATCATCGGTTTATGACATGGTATAAAATAAGCCATCTTAGAAAAACGATCCACAACAACAAAATGCTATCCCTCCCCTCTTAGTCTGGGCAATCCTAAAACAAAGTCCATAGAAATATCCTTACGGAATAGAAGGAGCAGGAAGAGGCATATACAAACCATGTGGATTCAAGCGAGACTTAGCTTTTTGACATGTAGTGCGGCGAGCCACAAACCGCTCAACATCTCGCCTCATTTTGGCCAAAAGAAGTGTGTGGCGAGCGTCCTCCGTCTTCTTAGCACCAAAATGTCCCATCAAACCGCCTCCATGCGCCTCTGCAACAACAAAAGACAAAGCGGAACCAAGCGGAATGCATAGGCGGTTAGCTCTAAACAAGAACCCATCATTGATCACGAATTTATTCCATGCTTGTCCCTCTTTACAATGCAACAACACACCCTTAAAATCAACATCTAAAGCATATTGTCCTTTAATGGTTTGAAGACCAAAAATGTGACAATCAAGTTGAGACAACATGGTATAAGCGTCGAGACAAAGCATCGCAATCACATTATCCTTCCCTTTCTTGTGTTTAATGACATAAGGAAAAGATTCAATAAATTCAACCCACTTAGCATGTCTACGATTCAAATTGGTTTGACTACGAATATGCTTAAGTGATTCATGATCGAAATGAATGACAAATTCTTTAGGCCATAAATAGTGTTGCCACGTCTCTAAGAACGAACAAGAGCATACAATTCTTTATCATACGTGGAATAATTAAGAGCGAGGACCATTCAATTTTTCACTAAAGTAGGCAACGAGTTTGCCTTCTTGCATCAAACACCACCAATACCAATTCCGCTAGCATCACATTCCGGCTCAAAGTCTTGCAAAATCCGGAAGTTGGAGCAATGGTGAGTGTGTAGCTTGTCCTTCAAAAGATTAAAGGACTCCTCTTGTGATGGCCCCAATGAAACACGACTCCCTTCTTTGTCAACTCAATCAACGATTATCGCAATGGTGCTGAATTCCTTGACAAGCGGCGATAAAACCCTACAAGGCCAAGAAAACTCCGCACTTGGGAGGCCGTCGTGGCGTGGGCCAGCTCCATATCGCCTCCACCTTGGCTCTATCAACCTCAATTCCTGTGGAGTCACAACATAGCCAAGAAAGAGACTCGATCCGTGCAAAGGTGCACTTCTCAAGGTTACCAAACAAGCGTGCATATCTCAAAGCATTAAAACAGCACGTAAGTGATTCAAATGTTCATCCATGGACTTGCTATAAATCAAGATATCATCAAAGTAAACGACCACAAATTTGCCAATGAAAGGACGTAAAACCTCGTTCATTAATCGCATGAAAGTGCTAGGTGCATTAGTTAAACCAAAAGGCATGACTAACCACTCATACAAGCCGAACTTAGTTTTAAAAGCAGTTTTCCATTCATCGCCAAGTTTCATTCTTATTTGGTGGTATCCACTACACAAGTCAATCTTTGTGAAAATTATAGCACCACACAACTCATCAAGCATGTCGTCTAGCACAGGAATAGGATGACGATACCTTATAATAATGTTGTTAATGGCTCTACAATCTACACACATCGCCAAGAACCATCTTTTTGGGTACCAAAAGAAGCAGAACAACACAAGGACTAAGGCTCTCACGTACATACCCACGGTCCAAAGGTCTTGGACTTGTCGCTGAATCTCCTTAGTCTCGTCGGGATTGGTCTGTCGCGCGCACGGTTTAGCAAACTCTCTCGAGGATCAAGTCAATCGGTGCTCAATCCCTCGAATGGGTGGAAGTCACGGAGGTATCTCATCGGGAAAACATCTCTAAAATTACGCAAAAGGTTAGTGCGGGGAGCGAGGCAAAGTGCAAGGCATATTATCAAGAGAAAATAAAGCATCTTTGCACACAAAAGCATAGCATGTATCATTAATATCATCAATTTCAGCAAGTCTGATTTTGTGGCAAGCATAGAGAATGTTTTTCAGATTTATCATGTTCCTTTGGATCATTAGCGCGTGGCTCGCTCCCTATCGGCCTCTATAATCTCAGCTGGGGTCAAAGTCTGGAAAGTAACTTTCTTTCCATTATGCATAAAAGTGTATGTGTTACTACTACCATGGTGCAAAGCATCATTATCAAATTCCCAAGGTCGACCCAATAAAAGAGAGCATGCTTGCATGGGAACCACATCACAATCAACATTATCAGCATAACCACCAATGGAAAAATAGACTCGGCATGTTTGTGTTACCTTAGCTTTTCCAGAGTCATTTAACCACTGAATATGGTAGGGATGTGGATGCGGTCGCGTGGTCAAGCCAAGCTTCTTGACCAAATCAGAACTCACCAAGTTGTTGCAGCTTCCTCCATCAATGATGACACGTGCGCGCCGGTTCTTGATTGCAAAGAAAGTTTGAAACAAATTATGGCGTTGAAGCTTATCGGGTTGTTGTACTTGTGTCTTGAGGACTCGTTGCACAATGATGCTCAAATGGCGTCGTTGTGGGCGCCCCACCAAGGAACAGTCGTCATGACCACGCCATTGTCGTCGGCGGCGGCAGCGTCATCATCCTCCTCGACATCCGAAGTCTTGATGTAGCCTCCATCTTACGTGGCGATGTATGCCCGTTGGCTGGGCAATTCCTCCGCACATGACCAAGTCCATGGCAGCGGTGGCACCGAATGTCGGAGGAGCGGCCGTGGAAGGCACGAAGAAGAACTCTTGGGTGGAGCACGCAAAGAATTTTTGTAGAATCTGCAGGCGTGTCGTGGAAGGTGGCTTTGGTGGCGCTGCGGCAATCTTGTTCACTGGTGGTGGAGGAGAACGAAAACTTCGAAGAGGACTTGGCGATCCGTCGATGTAGTCGTTCGCGGCGTGTAGGAGGGTCGTCCGGTGCTTGCGTCGCCGATTCCTTGCGTCCTGCAATTCTTTTACTGCAAGCATAAAGTGGAACAAGCGGTTGTGATAGTAAATTCTTTATAATCAACAATGTCCTGAATTTCACGCCGTAACCCCGTAGAAACGACAAATCTTACCCTCTGTTTCCTCAACAACCCCACAACGCATCATACCCTTTTGAAGCTCGGCATAATAGTCTGGAAGAACTATCACCTTGTTCTAGGCGCTGTAATTTTTTCTCAAATCACGTTTATATGAGGAGGAACAAAGCGATTACGCATAGCTTCTTTTAACCGCTCCCATGTATCGGGTTGTAGCGCATGGTACCCGATTCATTCCACGGATAATAGCAAAGTCCTTAAACTCACTAGTAGCTTGTCTAACTCTATGTTGTTCGGGAACCAAGTGAGAATTAAACTTACGCTCTACCGTCATCTCCCAATCAAGATATATTGCGGCATCATAAAGGCGAGAAAAGATGGGATGGTAAACTTGACTTTAGCAAAGGGTCATCGTTACCATGGCGGTTCGGTTATTACCTCCCATACCATGTCATTTTCTTTGAAGGCGTCGGCGTGATCGTGCATCCGTGTCTCCGTGATCAATGTTGCCAACCGCATCATGCCTTTGTGTCATCATCATGATGATGGCCGTCATTGGCAGTGGCGGCGTGCCTCAATGTGTCCATCGACGGTGAGGTCGACCATCGGTCGCTCCACCCGCTCAATGCCGTCTGTTGTGTTCAAGCGGGCAATGGCGGCGACGATGGTGTCCATTCGCGGCGAGATCGATGAATGAAGCATTTTGTTTGTCGGCGCGACTTGTAGGCGCGCGACTAACACACTCATTGAAGTCAACGGTGTCGCGTTCGCCATTTGCCATGGTTAGTGGAAACACAGGGAAAACAAAGGGAAAACAAAATGATTATCCCTATCAACTACAAAGGAGGACGGTGGGAACCCGCAAAGGAAGTGGCTTACCAAGCTCTTACAAGTGTTCTTACCAACGCATAAGCCGTAGGTGGTACAACCGGTGGTGGTTCGTGATACAGGAGTGTGACCGGCGTTGCAAGGGTCAAAAGCTGTGCTATCCTAAGTAGGTATATGGAGCTTGGAAGGCCAAATATGTTAGTGGAACACAAATCAATAACAGATAGTAATCTTGAGTAAATGTCCAAAACACGGGTCCTAGTTCTTTGGTCTAAATGTGTCCTATACTTGGTATGATATGATGAATAAGGAGTCAAGACCAGAATAGTAAAGCAAAGACGGCAACAAGGATGGCCAAGTAAAGACAAAGACAAGGATGGCGAGTAAGGATGAAGACAAATCAATATCTCATCACCTAAAGCTGTGCTATCTTTTTTGTTTTTTTAGGCACGGAGGAGGGCTCTCAGTGTGCTTTTTTTTCTCAAGCAAAACCAGTGCGAATTTTTTTATTTTTATTTTCTTTTTCTGTTATTTTTTCACGGCGGAGCACGAAATAGGAATCACACAAAGTTTCACCTCAATCGATGTAAGGTGTGGCCTCTGAGAAAATGATGAATGTCTTTGTAAATTCGGTGATGTGATTGAGCTCGAGTACTGCACTTTCAGGCCGAATTTGGGCAAAATAAATTCTCGAATCCCACAAAGTAGGAGAGTATCGGATGCAAAATTTAATTTCACCCAATTTCAAAAAAATCGTCGATTTCGAGTTCGTATCACGAAAGTTCTGACCGTTTGAAAAAGGGCCTCAGAGTTATGTTCTTTGTGGAGGCGAAACGAAATCGGGTGAAGAAATTGGTGGAAAATGGGCGCAAGCTCGGGAAGAGGTGGGGATGGTTACGGGTGATCCACGAGGCTCAAGGGAATTGTCTTTGGGTGATCGGGAGACGCGATGTATGACTCAAAAGCAGAGGTGGGAGAAACAAGCGTTGACGGCTAGGGTTTGTATGAGAGGTAGCGGAAGCAAGACAACCCAAAATAAAACACGATCTAAACCAGCAACACAACTTCGACTAAGGACACAAACTCAACACTCGGACTCAAATCAAATTGTGCAAAAGGCTAAGCGAGATGCGGGACGAGGAACAACCTATGACTACAATTTTTGTAGGGCTTTTCTTGGACTCTAGGATGAAACCGAAAACAACAAGGGTATGGTAAACTCGAACTGAAGGAACACACAAGCTCGATTACCACTTGATGGGAGCGGGTCCGATCTTCCAACGAGTTACGGATAAGTTCGATTTGGTGGAGGCGCGACACAAATCGACTCGGCTTCGAACAACACGTTCGAACCCGCAATCGCAGCACCACGTCTCCTCGGGTTATCAACGTGCGCAACCCGTTGACCTCGCCAAGAAGGCTAATCCTCGCTGCGAATCGAAGAACACAAGCAAGAACAAGGAAGAACACAACGTAATTGCGGATGTATTGTTTTGCACTCGAAAGTTGGGGTCTCACAAGCCGATGAGCAGTGGCTGTTCAAGACAGAATTAATCTAAGCAAACCCAACCCTAATGGTGGGGTGGCGGCTGCATATAGAGGACGAGGGGCGTGCAAAACCCTGGACACGCCTAATGGGCTCCAACACGATACAAAGCGAACGGCCCAAAAGCGGTGTGCGCACCACGACAGATTCTGAATGCCCACTTGTTTCGACGATTCCGTTGACTCGAAGAAATTTTGACATGGGACCAAAGCCATTGGAAAGGTCGTCTTCTCAGCTTCGATACATATGTGAACATCCAAAACGGAGCCGGATGCGATCTGGGCGTCCGTTTAGTGCGACCTGTCTGGACTCCGAATTGGATTCGAAGTTGGCTTGAGTTGGGCCTCAACATGATTCGACCGCCCTTGCTGGACTTGTGCGCCGTAGCCCTTCTCCAAGTACTTCAGGTCCTCTCCATGGTTCCTAATCATAATTAAATCATTAGGTAGCAATCGATTCTCAAATGAACAAAAAGAAGTACTTAGGAACGAGCTCACCTGTAAATTCAATTGTCGGGCGCGAGCTCTAGTGATTGGTCCTTGAATGTCAAGTGAAGGATTGTTGTGTGTATCCGAAGAAGTGATGTCCTCATCATAATAGGTGGCTTATGCCCACATTATTGTGAAAATATCGGATGATAATGTGTCCTTGATGAAAGATTTTTGGGTAGGACTTTTTCAATTGGGTGGTAGACCCATTCCAAACTTAAGAAGTTGATGTAGTGGGGTAGTATGGATTTGGTATACACTCGTTTTGAAGATGGGATGAAAAGGAAGTATGAAACAATGTGGTGAAACTTTGGAGGCTTTCTAATGAAATAGTTGATGACAAAGATTCGTGTTTAGAGTGTATTATTCTTGATGTTAGTAAGATTATCTGCGAGAGATGATGACTTGTGTGTGTGGTGATGATTCTTTTAGAAGTAAAGTAAATTGATCGTCTTTCGTAATTTGGATTTAGTAAAAGTGTTTCGAGTTTTGCAGTTGTGATTATTTGGACCTCTTGAGTATTGTGGTGATTGAGTTTGATTCGAGCAAGTGACATGTCGAAAGCATTTTATTGGTTCTTAAGTGGTTCTGGATTTTGGTTTTAGAGCCTATCATGTTTAAGCTAGCAAAGTGATGTAGTAATCACAGAGAATAACTTTCCTTGTTAAAGGAAGGAGTGAAGTATAAGTGTTTGAGATTTAAATCGTTTCACATTTTGCAGTTTGTTTGAGTGTGCTTGAACCTTATGCAATTGTTCCATAAGAGTTTATCAATTTTGAAAGGGCATTACGTTTTTCTCTTTTGTGGTTTGGTATTCGCTTTGATGGGGCTTGAGCCTCATCGTTGACTTTCTCTTATGTTTTTGAGTTCTTTGCCTAAGTGACTATTTCCCTTGGTCTGTGTTTACTTCAAGCGATAAATATCTTCATTGCTTTTTCTTCTAAGGAAGGATCCACCGATCGTTTCACGATGGTTTTAAGTGTTTATTCATTGTGGTTGTGAGATCTTGGATTGTAAGTTAATCGAGGAGTAGTGAAGGATGAACTAATTTTGTGTGTAATTCTTGGAGAATTTTATTTGTGCAGAATGTTTGCCTTTGAGGCTAAGCGATTGCATTATTGCAACTATTAGAACCTATGAAGATTTGTGAACCAAGATCCATTGTTCAATTCGGGTGGAACATTAGAATTTTTGAAAGGATGGGAATCTTGATCAATGTATTAGAGTGTCACAATTGAGTACCTTGCATGGTTGTGCGGATGAATTATGATGGTGTTGTAATGAGAGTAATATTAGCGAAACAATCGATCGTTAAAGTGACTAATGAGGTAGACGGGATGGTTGGATTATTGCCGGAAAGACTTGGACTTAGTAAGTAACTCTTTAAGAGTTAGAATCTTTATAAAGATAATTGGGTCAAGAATATGTTTTCATGTTGATGTTAGTGCTTGGTATGTATGGTGTGAGAATTTTAGGGATTTTAATCGGAGGTTTTCCCTATCTTCTTTATGAGAAGTTCGTTGCAAGAGTCTTGGAGGTTAAATTTGGGCTTTGCATTGTTATGCTAGAACTTTGATCGCCCAATGATAACGTGAAGAAGAAGTATAAGGGTGGATTTTGAATAGTGGGATGATCATTGATAGAAAACTTTTGATGAAATACATGAGAATATGTGATGTAATTCGAGTTGTTCATTTTAAGGATTGAGGTGCGTGATTAAGTGTGAAGATCCATTTTGGGATGCATCGAAGTTATCTATCAAAGTAATGCAGCCGGTAGAGGAGTTGACTAGAGTATTGTTTCGTAGGGTCGATAGAGCCTCTATTGAAGGTGTGGTTGATGTATTTCCGTTTGAGCATAGCGTTAAGAATACCAAGTTAAGAGAGATGGGTTAGGGTGTTATGCGATGAATCGGGATTCCAAAAAGTTGAGAGAAATTTTATTTCTAAAGGAGAAATTGAGAAAAGATTGTTCCTCGAGTACTGAAACGCTCTCTTGATTCTTGTATGAGCTATGAGTTTATGACGGATGTCTTTCGCAAATTGGGCTTGACTTTATGTTGGCATGTGTGGTTCTTATCTGTTCAGAAAGAAAAAAAGAAATGGTGGATTTGGATATTCGAGTGATTTCTCTTTTGGCGAACGTGGAAGTTGGGAAACACTTGGGGGGTCTAGCAAGTTCATTTTTGTTGTTCTTATGCTCTTGGTTCAGTATGTTGGTCTTAGATTGGGTTATCTTAAAATTCAGGTGGGAGCGTGGTCCCAAGGGCAGCACCCTCGTCGCGTCCACCGTTCTCGCACGGTTGAGGCAAGTATTCGGGCTATAATATATGTATGCTTGCATGATATGATTGTGGTGTATCTTGATCGTATAGCCATGCATGCACATTTATGAGATGAGTTCTTTTTTATTTTGATGATTGCTAGTTATGGTTAAAGGTTCTTCGCATGTTGTTATTGCTTAGTGCAATGAGAATATGTTGTATTCCTGCATATGAAAATGTTATCATGGTGCATATGCATGTTGAGAGCATACAAGTGCCTTGGTCACGTGGTGACCAAGCACATACGATTGAAACCTCGTCATGTAGATGGCGGGCTTGAGTCCCACATTCGTGGAATGTGGGCTAATGAACAAAGAGGTCCCCATCATTAAGATGATGGGCAAAGGTCCTATATATGTGGTGTATAGGCTATTGGTCCCTGTGCCAAAGAGGCACGAGCAAGGGTATCTGGCTGACGGTTGTATACCCGCATTACGGTAAAATGCGAAAGAGATAAAGTTCAAAGGAGCATTGCATTGGTTGCATATCATGAGTTAAATGGCTATGTTTAGTGTGATGTTAATTGAGGATCATCGATGCTATGTTTGTGTTCTTGTTTATGTCCTTGTTGATACTTGCTGAGTCTTTAGGCTCACCCTTGCTTTAATGTGTTTTAGGTACGAGGCGGAAACGACATGCATGGGAGGGAATAGAAGTTGCTGCACTCACTACCTCACACTCTTAAGGCATTTGCCACTTAGCACCAATTTAGAAATAAATAAACTGTTTGGTTATCACCATATATGGTTTTGGTTTGAGTATCTGATTATTTGTAATAATGAGGTTGCAGTCTTGGTATGTTCATTTGATTATCATGCATGAATGAGTAGACTTGATTATGAGAAATATTGTTAAAGGCTATGTTTTATTGTTGAACTCTCATGATAGTTGTTTAAACAAAGAAGATTCGCCAAAAAATTGGTAGTTTGTGCTAGAATAGTATGATTCCAGTAGCATTCCAAGCTCTTTGAGAGTTGGGGTGTTACAATACCGGTATAGCTAATGACACACCCGTCGGTGTGCACTTAAGCCCGCATTTAACCAAAATACGGGGATCCTAATCCCGTATGAAGAACGTTTCATCTGGTGTCCAAAACGCCCACATTGAATGGTGGGTCTTACGTGCCCATCTTTGGAATTGATAGGTCTTGTAATCCACTCCCGTGGAAGGCACATGAAACAGGATGCATGAACTGAAGTATGAATTATGAAAGACGTCATATATATACTCATGGATATAACACATAAGAAAGGGACATAAACTTTGAATATTCTCGTGGATATTAGAAAAAACACCATAAAATCATCAAGCATGCATCATACACCAAACATATGAACATCAAAGTACTTGCCTTCGCGATGCGTGCGTTGGTAGGCAATGGTAGTGCTCTAAACACGAAGCCTCTTCGCCTACACAATATATACTCGAAATAAGAACATCGTATAACAGGATGCTTCCATTAACGCTCTACAATGCCTTCCCAGCAACCCACAATTAACTAGAAACTCTAAACTGAAAACCAACGCATTCTGCCCTAAACCGCCTCTGGACAGCAGCATGGTAAACAACATAACTCTTTATCTGGAACTCCGAATGTGGTGAATCCAGTTTCTGTGGATTCTTAACTGACAAATCTACAATACTCTAGTTGACAAGATAATCTTATTCGGCCAAATTAGCACGTCAATAGACTGATGAACTTTCAGCATAGAGACTGTCTAACAGAATAAACAACAGCACTAAAACGATCATAACTTTTAATCTATAACTCCGAATTGATCGTTCTTTAACAATCTGGAAAGGTTATGAAATTACCTACAATAACCTAGTTGGGTGAAAACCCATATTCTTCAAATTACAAATTCATATTTTACGAATTAACACAACAGTTTAATCTCGTCAGAAATCTGGACAGCAGATACTAAAATGGTCATAACTTTTGACTCGAACGTCAGAATCATGTGAACTTGGTGGCCACAGAAAGTTAAGAACAGCCTATAGATATCTCTAGGAGATCAAAACTACTGGTTCGGCTTCTAAGATCGTGAAACAACCCGCACAACATACTGGACAGATTGAAACTATTGCAGACTAACTTTGATCTAATCAATTCGAATCAATTTCTCCTCTACGACCAATCCAACAACTACAACTGAGAATCATTACCCTTGGAAAACCAGGAAGAGGCGGCGATCAAGCCTCGAAGATGATCCTCTCCAGCCCTTCTCCTTCCTCTCCTTCTTGATTAGCAACCTTATGAAGAACCTCGCCTTCTTTCACCAAGAACCGGCGGCGGGGGTGGGCGCCAAGTCCAGAGGGACAGCAAGGAGGCCACGGCAGGGAGCTTGGGCTGCACTAATGGAGGGGAGGTGGTGGCGCAAGGAGGAAGGGGAGGAGGTGGGAGGTGGTGGCGGCTAGGAGGGGGAGGAGGGGTGGAAGAGTGGGGGGCCTAGGGTTTTGGCCGCCCCCTCCTAGAGGCCCCCCTTTGGCCGGCCACTAGGTGGGCTTGGGCCCCCCACGGCTGCCCCTCTTTGGGCTCCAAGGCGGGCACCTTGGCCCATAGGGCCTCCTCTTGGGCCTGTTGGCCAAAGGCCTAGGCCTAAAACCAGAAGAATCAACGAGTCGTTGAAATTGCGAATTTTAAATTCGAATTCGAACCGAAAACTTCCTAAACAAAAACGAGGTATTACAATGTAACCCCCTTAACAGGATTCGACCCCGAATCTAAACGCCGATCTAAACAAGAGAAACATGGCGACTGAAAAAAAAATTAACAACGGTAAACAGATACTTGTTGCGAACAAATCCGGACAACGCTCACACCAGCGACTCGCCAACTCCCACGTAGCCTCTCTCTCGGACTGAAGAGATCACCACACAATGACGTAAAACGACGTCTGAACTAAAACTCAACCTAGTACATTCGGTACACTCATCGGATAAGACTCAAGGTAAGATCTTACTCGATGGTCAGCGTTGTTAACGAATAGCAAACTCCGATCTCCTGTACTCACTCAAGACGGAACAAACCAAAAGTTGTGTACACGCGTAGGAACTCGAGACGGTCTTAGCGATACGACAACTCGTGAAAACAACCCAATGTACCATGGCCTAACCTTCCCATTGATACCAAACCACACCATATGCACATAGAACACGGAACTATCGTTCCACCTCTCAAATGAACTCTTCACTGAAGCAAGGATGACCTCCTTTACCCAGAAACACACAACAGAACTCTCTTTGAGCAAACTCTTGTACCAACAAAACCCATCTGAAAATGAAAGACTCACATCGCAACAATGCGTTACCAGCTCGGTACTAAAGAGTCAAATCCAAAAATAGGAATTTCATCACGAAAACCATTTCCATTTTCCAAGTGGCAGTTTGCGAATAAACGTCACGGAATCGAAATGAGAAATCACTCGAAAGCCCAAATCAAATATTTCTTTTATTCCATCTGAACTGGAAAGAATCACACACTCCAACATAAATGCCGAGCTCAACTTGCGAAAGACAATGGTCAACAGCACAAAACTCAAACGAGAATCATGAAAACGATTCACTTCTTGAGGAAGCATCAATTTATCAGTTTCTCTTTTAGGACTAAAATTTCTCTCAAACTATGGAATCTCAATCATCGCACAACACACTGACTTATTACTCTTAACTTGGCAATCTCAACGCCAAACCCAAATCGAAACACCTCATCTACACCTTTGAAGAGGGACTCTAATGATCTCACAAAACATTCTCTAACCGATTTCCTTTACTAACGGAATTAATTTGACAGATGGCACTCAGAAAGTATCCCCAAATTAGATCTCTCACACAATCAAATCACCTCAACCCTTTGAGAACAAACAACTCAGAATTCACATCGCACACTCTCATGTACTGTATCAGAAGGGTGTTATCAATGATCATCCCACTATTCGCAATCCACCCTTAATCTACTTCCTCTACACATAATCATTGGGCGACTCAAAGCCCTAGCATAAAATGCGAAGCTCAAATTTAAACTCCAAGACTCCTACAATGAACTTCTCATATAGAATATAGGGGAAACCTCAGATTAAATCCCTAAAATTTTCACAATCCACACATACTCGCGCATTAACATCAACACGAAAACATTTCCTCGACCCAATCATCTTCATAAAGATTCTAACTCTTAGAGAGTTACATACTAAGTCCCAGTCATTCATGACAATAATCCAACAATCTCGGCTATCTCATTAATCGCTTTAACGATCAGATTACTTCAGTAATATTACTCTCATTGCAACACCATCATATATCATCTGCACAACCGTGCAAGGTACTCAATCGCGACACTCTAATGCATTGATCAAGATTTCCATACATTGGATAATTCTATGTTCCATTGAAATGAACAAAAGATCTTGGACCACATATCACTATAGGTTCTACTGGTTACAACAATGCAATCAGATTAGCCTCCAAAGACAACATTCTATTTAGATAAAATTCTCTTCAAGAATTATATTACGAAATCAATTCATCCTCCAATACTCCCTAATTAACTTACAACCCAAGGTCTCACAACAACAATTAATAAACACTTTGAAAGACCCTTGTGAAACGAATCGATGAATCCTTTCTCAGAAGAAATCCAAATGAAAACAATTTTCACCACATAGAAACATTTACCACTCGCAGTGAACAGAGGACCAAGGAAAATAGTCACTTAGGCAAAGTACTCGGAAAACATAAGGGAAAGTCAACAGTCGAGGGCTCAAGCCCTACTTAAAGCGAATACCAAACCACAAATGAGAAGAAGGTACTGCCCTTTGAAAATTGATAAACCCTTATGGAACAACTGCATAAGGTTTAAGCACACTCAAATAAATTGCAAGATGCGAAACATGACTTAAATCTCAAATACTTATACTTCACTCCTTTTAACAAGGAAAGATATTTTCTGTGATTACTACATCATTTTGCCAGTTTAAATAAGATAAGCTCTTAAAATCCAAATCACAGGAACCACTTAAGAACCAATAAGATCTTTCAATATGTCACCTTGCTCGAAACAAACTCAATCACCTCCTAACTCAAGAGGTCCAAATGATCACAACCGCAGAACTCGAAACACTTTTACTAAATCAAAATTATGAAAGACGATCAAATTACTTTATTTCTAAAAGTATCACCACCACACACATAAGTCACAATCTCTTGCAGATAATCTTACTAACATCAAGAATAATACACTCTGAACACGAATCTTTATCATCAACTATTCCATTAGAAAGCCCCAAAGTTTCACCAAATTGTTTCATACTACCTTCTCAACTCATCGTCAAAACGAGAGTATACCAAAACCATACAACCTCACTACATCAACTTCTTAAGTTTAGAAGTGGTCTACTACACAATTAAAAATGTCCTACCAAAATCCTTTTCATCAAGGACACATTATCATCCGATGATTTCACAATCATGTGGGCATAAGCCACCTATTATATCATATCAGTTCAACCTTTAGTGATAATCAACATCAAACTTCAACACACAACAGTTATACTCCAACCATTGTTGCTATCAACTGACCTCATTATGAAATCTAGTTGCTACCTACTTCCCTTTCCAATTCACATGGATATTTACAAACACATATTCAACTGTTCCTCCTCATATTTGGATTTCGGCAAAAATACACTAAAACTTCAAAAATCGAAATCTTCTATCGATCAAAAGTTTCAACAACACTACAACCAAATTCATCGCGTTATTCTATATAGAAGAAGTATATAGAATTCCTCTCATAAATTCTAGATCCACCGACATTCAATCCCTTCAACCGGCACAATTCCAATAATTAATCATACTAGGGAATATGTAAATCTAGCATTTCCTCTTGTTTCCCTTTCCACACATTTAAATTAATCCATTGGAACCAAAGAACCCAACAAGTTCAGTAACCTAAATAATTTTAATGACCAGACTAATTCATCAATGTTCAATACTTCTTAATATCTCTTTTGACTCCAAATAGGTATGGACATACTCTCGGTCACTACTCATACATACAGTTCATCGAGAACTAGCAAAAGACAACATCAACTTAATCAATTTCACTTCCAAGGTTACTAATTAATATTAATTATGCACCACACCAATGACTCCACTTGATACCCATACCATATCAAGTTATTTGACTACAATCTTTGACTTATCTATAACAAGGCATCACAAAAGGTTTTTAACAATTTTCATCAGAAAAGGGATGCATTAAACTTCAACACTGGAATAATCCAAAAGAAATACATAGAGCCAAAGCTTTCTCATGTTAACAAACTTGCAACATAAAACTCTCATTACCCAAACTATCAAACGAATAAACGAGTCAATCTTTTCTAATGAGAAAGAAGGAACAACCATGCAATTATCAATAATGCCAAATGACGAAAATCACAAGTAGTAAAAATAACTCAACAGTCGGAAAACAATAATTGTTTCAGAGAACCAATTTGAGACCCGTTGCAACTCAGCAACTACCATGAACCACGAACCCAAGAGAAATTTATCATCCACTAAAGAACAAGAATTTGACAATATTATAGGTCAAGGAAGAAAACAACTTTCTAAACAGCTCATGCTCAACTCCTGCAACTATGGTATTCGGGGTAACTACTCTATTCGTCTACCACGAACGGTGGTGTAACCTGATAAAGTCCAAGGCCACAACCACGACCTCCACCTCTTAACATCCCTCATCGACACACATAAACAATATAATCAAATATGATTATGAATGTTCACCTCATGACAATCATAGAATAGATTCATAGATATAGAATATCATACATATCATCGATTAACAACAAGAAAGATAGTACAGAGGCAATTCAACAATTGCTCAACAAATGAAACATAACAACAGATAATGCGGAAGCAATGTAATTCCTAACCCCACCAACTGTGCACAGTGTGTCAATTTAATATTTTTCTATTAACCACGGACCTAAAGCCCGCTCTGATACCAACTGTAACACCCTGGCTATTTGGAAGCCAAGATGTCACCTAAATTATTTAACATACAACGTCAATGCGGAAGAATTTGAATAATTTATCATCTATTGGCATAAAAAGATCAATATTTAACAGGACCATGGCATGAAAAGAATTTGAATCCAACTACTTATAACAAAAGAGGTGATCAAAGCTCACAAGCAGTAATAAATCAACCATATCACGGAGAAGGTATCCTTCCTTCACCATCTAAATCCATTTATTACAGTTCGTCAATTAACGAAAGGAAAATAGAAACTAAATCATATTGTTGAACTTGAATATGGTGAAATGCATGTTTAGTACGTGTATACTCCCTCCCGATAGAGCCAGCATCAATGATTACCTGAAATAAACAAACAAAGCAAGAATGACTCCGTGACTCAGCAAGAACAGTGAATAATTGAACATGCCACAAATACGACAAAACCTCATCATTAAGGAATGCGAACATACAACGAATGAATATATGGATGAATGGAATGGATGGATTTAATGAAAAGAATGGACTACACACATGCTTATACCGGTATAGATAGTGACACACCCGTCGGTGTGCACTTAAGCCCGCATTTAACCAAAATACGGGGATCCCAATCCCGTATGAAGAACGTTTCATACGGGTGTCCAAAACTACCCACATTGGACTGGTGGGTCTTACGTGCCCATACTGGAATTGATGGGTCTTGTAATCCACTCCCGTGGAAGACACATGAAACAGGATGCATGAACTGAAGTATGAATTATGAAAAACATCATATATATACTCATGGATATAACACATAAGAAAGGGACATAAACTTTGAATATTCTCATGGATATTAGAAAAAAACACCATAAAATCATCAAGCATGCATCATACACCAAACATATGAACATCAAAGTACATGCCTTCCGCGATGCGACGCGTTGGTAGGCAATGGTAGTGCTCCTAAACCTGAAGCCTCTTCGCCTACACAATATATACTCGAAATAAGAACATCGTATAACAGGATGCTTCCATTAACGTTCTACAATACCTTCCCGGCAACCCACAATTAACTAGAAACTCTAAACTGAAAACCAACGCATTCTGCCCTAAACCACCTCTGGACAGCAGCACGGTAAACAACATAACTCTTGATCTGGAACTCCGAATGAGGTGAATCCAGTTTCTTTGGATTCTTAACTGACAAATCTACAATACTCTAGCTGACAAGATAATCTAATTCGGCCAACTTAGCACATCAACAGACTCATGAACTTTCAGCACAAAGACTGTCTAACAGAATAAACATCGGCACTAAAACGATCATAACTTTTAATCTATAACTCCGAATTGATCGTTCTTTAACAATATGGAAATCTTATCAAATTACCTACAATAACCTAGTTGGGTGAAAGCCCAGATTCTTCCAATTACAAATTCATATTTTACGAATTAACACAACAGTTTAATCTCGTCAGAAATCTGGACAGCAGATACTAAAACAGTCATAACTTTTGACTCGAACGTCGGAATCACGTGAACTCGGTGGTCACAGAAAGTTAAGAACAACCTATAGATATCTCTAGGAGATAAAAACTATTGGTTCGGCTTCTAAGATCGCGAAACAGCCCGCGCAACATACTGGACAGATTGAAACTATTGCAGACTGACTTTGATGTAATCAATTCGAATCAATTTCTCCTCTACGACCAATCCAACAACTACAACTGAGAATCATTACCCTTGGAGAACCCAGGAAGACGACGATCAAGCCTCGAAGATGATCCTCTCCCAGCCCTTCTCCTTCCTCTCCTTCTTGATTGGCAACCTTGCGAACAACCTCGCCTTCTTTCACCAAGAACCGGCAGTAGTGGGGTGGGCACCAAGTCCAAGAGGGACAACAAGGGGAGGCCACGGCTTGGGGAGCTTGGGCTGCACCAATGGAGGGGAGGTGGTGGCGCAAGGAGGAAGGGGAGGAGGTGGGAGGTGGTGGCGGCTAGGAGGGGGAGGAGGGGTGGAAGAGTGGGGGGCCTAGGGTTTTGCCGCCCCCTCCAAAAGGGCCCTCTTTGGCTGCGACTAGGAGGGCTTGGGCCCCCACGGCTGCCCCTCTTTGGGCTCCAAAGCGGGCACCTTGGCCCATAGGGCCTCCTCTTGGACCTGTTGGCCAAAGGCCCAGGCCCAAAACCAGAAGAATCGACGAATTGTTGAAATTGCGAAATTTAAATTCGAATTCGAACTGAAAACTTCTTAAACGAAAATGAGGTATTACACAAGCGTGTCGATAACCTAGGATGAGGCTATTTGAATAGTTTGAACCCTGCAGGGGTGTACGAATGTAGCCACACTTTAGACCACGTTTTGCCAAGCTATTAAGCACAATTCCTTTGGTATGTCGGCATCGCTAAATCCTATGAGGCATTTCCAATATTGTACTAATTAAGAGTCGCACGTATGGGGTTGACCCTTAGTGAACCGCCGTTACGGGCTCCCACTAAGGACCCACACGTTGAGTCGGAGACACCGGCCTAGCCGTAGCAACTATGGGTGTTCCTGGGTATGGAGAACCTAGAAAGGAACCCATTCCTCTCATCCCAAAACAAATATTTTTCTCTATCACTACCACCAGCGACTCATTAATTAATATCTCCCAAAGTACTAAGTCAAGAGAGGTCCCATATCCCTCTAGTGTGGTTAGCACGCAAAATTGCTTGGATCAATGGCGCAAGAAACTTGGTCCTTGATGACCCGGGCACCGTTCCAGTCACACCAAAAGATCACACCATCATACCAATGTGTCCAAGTCTAAAACATTTTATTTTCAGTTTTAAACTTTACGAAATAACAAAGCACAAGGTGCTAAACATAATATAAATAATAGGATTTGTGCGATCAAAGTCATCGACTAAGTCGATAACCGCCCAATTCTACCGATAACTAAGCATTGCTAAGCATCATATCGGAAAGACAATAAAAGAGCATAAATCATTAACCGGGCTCTAATTCACCAGTGAGAATATTAACTTAGGTTTGTGGTAGGGGTGGATAATTTCAGGGAAACAATGCAATAGGATTAGCTACCTCTAATCGACAAAATTAACTTTGACACAAAGAAGCATGCATACATATTCTTTGCAAACAAGATATTAGACTTTTAAAAGTAATGGGATAAATATGATCAAATGAATGCTACATTAGCTTGCCTTGCTGGAGATCACTTGATTGATGCAGAGGATCACTCTTGAACTCAACAAATTCTTCATAACATATCGCAAGAACGAGAAAATCCAATCAGAACGACGAATACCGAAAAAGACTCAAAATCCAAATTCATCCAAAATCCATAAAATATACACAGCAGGAAGAGCATGATTTTAAATGAATTTAGCAACAAGAACCAACTGATTTGAACTAAGCATGCAAAAGTTATAGCCTAAACAATTTCAATCTACTGGAAAAAATCCAATTTCAATATGGTACTGTTTATTGCATAAATTTCTAAAAATTTTGTGAACTTGATAATTTTATGGTAGGCCGAGAATGACATTCTAAGAACAGCAAAATTGGGTTTACTGCATTTGGAGTTAAAAATGAATTTACCATGATTTTCCTGAGTTATGACACTAGTGCACAATTAATTTCAGGGCAAAGACAATATTAAACCTATAATACACTAAAGCATCTTAATAAAGGACCCTAAAACATTTTAGTTTACTAAGTTTGGAGTTACAGGGAACAACTTATACATTTTTCAAGTTAAATGAATTTTTAGAGCAGTATTTGAAGTTAAACCTAAAATAAATCCACTAACACATTTTTCTAAAATAGAACCGAGCTTACAACCATTTTTAGATTAAAGCTTAGTTAAAACCAGAACTAACAAAATTTGAATCAACCGAAAAGGATTTAAAATGAATTAGTTATGCTATTTTGAATTTTAACACATTTACAGTTCACAAATAAAGGACTAACTGAAATACTTACTACTAACTCAAATCGAAAAAACCTGGGCCATTGAGATCAAATCCAATGGCCCAAGCGCATTGGAGAACGGCCGCGCGAACAACCCATGAACCTAGGTGGTTGGATTAAATCCAACGGTCCACAAGAGATGGAACGTTCGGACTTTTGAACGTCTCACCCAATTTTGGGCCGTGGATCTAAAAAGGAATGGCTCAGATCAAGGTTACCTTCAGAGGTCTGAAAGTTTACGACATCTGAGTCGCAGATCTATAAATGAATGGTAAAAGGGGATTGGAACGTTAGAACCCCAACGCGCCGAGGAGGTCTAGACCGTTGGATCTAGATATAACGGTTCAGAGCTACAGGGAGGTCCTAAGGTTCATATCTAAAAGCGGGGAGGTCCTAGACGGCTCAAATCTCCATAGGGAGGTCCTGAACGGTCAAGATCTCCACGGGGAGGTCCTCAAGGTTAAGATCTACGGGAGGGGAGGTCCTAAACGGTTTAGATGGCCATAGGGAGGTTCTGAATGGTTCAGATCGCCATGGGGAGGTCCTGAACGGTCAAGATCTCCATGGGGAGGTCCTAAACGATACGATCTAAAATAGAGGAGGTCCTGGACGATATCTTTACAAAAGTCCAAGGGGTGGTCTTTTGCAAAGAGGACCCCGAGGGTGGTCTTGAGGGTTGTCTTTGTAAAAGACAAACATGGTGGTCTTTGCAAAAACACCGAAGGTGGTCTGAGGGTGGTCTTAGGGGAGGTCTTGGGGGAGGTCTTTGGCTTACGACAACGGGACTTTTACATCCGACACGCTTTGCCTGGCGGCTTGCCGGCGCTACATGCCAAGGCGGCACAAACCAAAGACTGAAACGAGTGCGCAATAGTATTGCACAACTCACTGAGGTGATCTCAACGGTGGAGCTAGCCTAAAACGGTGGTGAGCCGAAAAATGGCAGTGGTGCAAAGTACGACAAAAACAAAAACAGCGACAAGCTCTGCAGTAGTCCAAGATAACAAGTGTCGTAGCAACTAGGGGCTACTAGAAAGCTACCTTAGCACTGGAGAGGTCCAGAAGTGGTCGGAGAAGCTCTAGCGATGATGACCAGCGTGCTGAGGAAGACAACGTGGAGAAGAGGTCCTGAGCAAAACGAAAGTGAACCAAAGGTAAGGATAGCTTCAAAAGACCTCCTAGATGGTCCAGGAGCAAGTAATTGAAGCACAGGTGTCCTTTCCAGAGTTGGGGATGAACACGGCCGCAGAGATCCAAAAACCCAAAATTAGGCCGCTCCTGTGAAAGCAACCCAAAATCACGTTAGGGGATTTGATGAAGATGATAAGAGGCTCAAGGCGGAGCAAAACGATTGACAAAAGAACCCTCAGAGCACTGCCGTCACTGAGGAGCTCCACGGTCCAACAATGGCGGCAAAAGGGTTCTATGGTGTTTTGCGCACGAATACATAGTGAGAGAGCTAGGCTTTGCAAGGAGTGCTTAAAGGAAACTAAGGACGAGCTCGGGGACCTTTTATAGCCGGAGGGCAAAGGAATGGAGCAAAGCAAAGCTCCACGGGTGCGTCGAGTCAAAACTCTGCCATGGACGCACTTGAGGAGATGGGAGCAGGTAGAAGGAGGACTTCAGGGCAAAGCCACTGGCGGCAATTAATGGTTGCAGCAAGGAGCCATTTAAAGGACTCAAGGAAGTGACAAAGCGCTGCCTCCTCTGCCATGGATGTAATACCCCGTTCAATCCTAAGAATTAAAATTGAATTTCAAACCATTTTATCGGGATTTAAAATAGAATTTTAGAGTTTTTGTAAAAGGGGGATTAAATCTTGGGCCAAAGGCCCATAGCCTTGGCCCATTAGGGGCACCCTATAACCCTAGATGTATTGTAGCACCCGTGCTCACGACGCTCCATCAACATCTGAGAACTCGGCAGACTACAGTGCACACCCCTTTCCACCAACTAGGTTGTTGTAGATAATTTCGTTACCTTTCAAGCAAGCCTGAGTTTACGTTTTTATGAATTTTAGAGTAAACGTTATGCCACTTTTACTACTGCTGTCTATTACGGCTTCCGGCTAGAATGTAGTTCAATTCATGTAAAGTAAGCAATGAAACGTTGGGGTGTTGGGGTATGTGTTGCGAGTAGTGTCTTGACATCATGGTTCTTATTGAGTAATCTAATGGTGTAGGAGGTGAGGCTCTGGGGTTAGCGGCATCGTTGTTGCCTCCTAACGCATCGCAACGCTCAAGGAAAGTACACTAACGTTTGTATGATTTGTGTATGTTGGATGCTTGATGTTCGTATTGTGTTTTCATTTGATACGTGAGAAGTTCCGATGATTATGTTCCTTTCGTATGTGAAATTCATATGTTCGGAGATGATGCTAGTCATTATTCATAAGTACATTCATGCATCCATTTTCATGTTCCGTCCATGGGAGTGGAGCTCCACGAGAGTGGAGTTTAAAGTCCCATCAATTCCAGTATAGGCATGTGAGTCCCACCATTCCAATGTGGACAGTTTTGGACACCCGTATGAAATGTTCTTCATACGGTAATTTGGATCCCCGTATTTTGTTAAATACGGGCTTAAGTGAACACCGACGGGTGTGTCACTAGCTATACCGGTATAAGTAGGAGTGCAATCCATTCAATTCAAAAGATCGATTCATTCCATTCGTGCATTAAACATTCAATGCTATGTTCATTTTCTTTAACGTTGTGGTCTTGTTCATATCTGTTGTATGTTGAATTATCCATTGTACTTTCTGAGTCTCGGACTCACTCTTACTTTGTTAGTTTATTTTAGGTGATCGTTAAGAATGACTCTATTGGGAGGGAGTAGACACGCACTATTCACTCATTCACTATATTCTAGTTTCAATAATAAGACTTGATTCTACCTTTCATACGTTTAGTGATGAACTGTAATAAATGAAGTTAAATATGGTTGATTATTTCTACCTGTGATACTTGGTAATCTCTTTTGATATGCTAGTATGGATTTATTCTTTATTCCTGTCACTGTTCTATTAAATTTGGAACTCCTAAAGTCCTTACATGAGTTTGGCTTAAACCCTCTACTTGATGGTTGTATGATAGGATATTTAGGTGACATCTTGGCTTTCGAATAGCCATGGCGTTACAGTTGGTATTGGAGCGGGCTTTAGGTCTGTGGTAATTAAGGTTATTAAAATGACCCACTGTGCATAGTAGGTGGGGTTTTGGTAATCCATTGTATCTGCATTTCTAGTGATATGTTTCATCATGTTGAACTGTTCTTGCTTCTGTACTATCATTCTTATTGTTAATCTATGATCTGCTATAACATTCTATATCTATGAACAAATACTACGATTGTCATGAGATGATCCTGTATATTAATGATTGATTATTTTGCTGAAGCATGTTGATAACGGATGTTAAGAAGTTGAGGTCGTGGTTGTTGCCCTGGGATTCACCAGGTTACACCACCGTTCGTGGTATGTGGATAGGGGAGTAGATACCCCGAGTACCATAGTTACAGGTGTTGAGCGTGAGTTGCTCTAGAAAAGTTGTTCTCTTCCTTCATTTTTGAATTTGGTCAATTCTTGTCTAGTGGTGGTTGATGAATTTCTCTTGGGTTCGTGGTTCTTTGTAGTTGATGGGTTTCAATAGGTCTCTAATTGTTCTATGAAATAAGTATTGTTCTTCGACTGTTGAGTTGCTTTGCTACTTGTGATCGTTGTTAATTGGCAAGATCGATATTTCCATGATTGTTTCATATTTCTTACTAGAAAATATGACTCATTTATTCGTTTGATATTTTGGATAATAAAAGTTTTCTGTCACAAGTTCGTTAACATGAGAAAGGTTTGTCTCTATACATTTCTTTTGGATTATTTCAAGTATTGAAGTTTAATGCACCCCTTTTCTAAAGGAAAGTGTTAAAATCCTTTTGTGATGCTTTGTTGTGGTTAAGTCAGAGTTTGTAATCAAATAAATTGATATGGTGGGTAACAAGTTGAGTCATTGGTGTGGTGCATGATCAATATTAATTAGTAACCTTGGGAGTGAAATTGATAAAGTTGATGTTGTCTTTTACTAGTTGTTGATGAACTGTAAATATGAATAGTGACTAAAAGTATGTCCATGCCTAATTGGAGTTAAACGAGTTATTAAGAAGTATGGAACATTGATGATCTGGGCTGGTCATTAAAATTGTTTAAGTTGCTAAACTTGTTGGGTTCTTTGGTCCCAATGGATTAATCTAAATATGTGAAAAGGAAAACTGGAGGAAATGCTACATTTACATATTCCTTAGTATGATTAATTATTGGAATTGTATACAAAAGGTTGAAGGGATTGAATATCGGTGGGTCTAGAATTTATAGGATGATTTCTGCATAGTTGTTCTATATAGAATGACACAATGAATTTGGTTGTAGTGTTGTTGAGACTTTTGATCGATGGAAGATTTCAATTCTTGAAGTTTTAATGTCACATTGCCGAAATCTAAACATAAGGAAGAACAGTTGAATATGTGTTTATAAGTATTCACGTGATTCGCAAAGGAAAGTAGATAACAACTTGACTTCATAATGAAGCCAATTGATAGCAACACTGGTTGAGGGTGCAAATGTTGTGTGTTGACCTTGGTGTTGAGCACCTATAAGAGTTGAGCTGATATGATTTAATAGGTGACTTATGCTTACATGATTGTGGAATAGCCAGATGATAGCATGTTCATGATGAAAGTGTTTTGGTGTAACCTTTTAAATTGTGTAGTAGATTCCCTTTTGAATAAGTGGGTGTTGTAGTGAGGTTGTAAGTTTTTGGTATACTCTCAATTTGAGGATGAGATGATAAACTGGTGTGTAACAATTTGGTGAGCCTTTGGAGCTTTATAATGGAAGAGTAGACACTGGCGATTCGAGTTAAGAGTGAATTATTCTTGATGTTAGTAAGATTGTCTATATGGGATTGTGACTTATAGAAGTGGTGATGATTCTTTGAGAAAGAAAGTAATTTAATCGCCTTTTGTAAGGTCGGTTAAATGAAAAAGGGTGGAATTTTGCAGTCGTGATCTTTTGGAGTTGTGATTCATGTCGTAGCTGAAATTGTTGAGCAAAACGATGTGTTGGAAGGTTCTGTTTGATTCTTAAGTGGTTTATGTGGTTTGGCCTTAAGAGCTTATCTTGTTTGAGCTGTCAAAGTGATGTAGTAATCATAGAGAGTAACCTTCTGTAACACCCTGGCTATTCGGAAACCAAGATGTCACCTAATTAATCTAACAATCTACACAATGAGGAAGAATAAGAAATAGAGTATCAACTAATGGCAGTATCAAAACAACCAAGACATGATGAAGGTATCCTTCCTTCACCATCTAATATATTTATTTCAGTTCATTGATAATGAAAGTTCACATGCAGCAATAAATCAACATCAATGTGGAGAAGGTATCCTTCCTTCTCCAATTATAATTTAATTATTACAGTCCATCATTAACGAATGTAAGATAGAACTAAATTTAATCTTGAACATGAATTAGATGATGTGAACAAGTAGTGCGTGTCTACTCCCTCCCAAGTGAGCCAACATCAGGGGTTACCTAAAATAAACAAACAACGCAAGAGTGAGTCCACGACTCAGCAAGTACAGTGAAAGAGACAGAACACATATACAAACAAGACATCACCATTTAAGAATGCGAACATTGCTTCGAATGAGCACGTAAGAAAAACATGAAATGAATGAATGTAATCAAGGATGGACTGCACACATGCTTATACCGGTATAGCTAGTGACACACCCGTCGGTGTTCACTTAAGCCCGCACCTTAACAAAAGTGCGGGGATCCAAGTCCCCTATGAAGAACGTTTCATACAGTGTCCAAAGCGCCCACATTGGAATGGTGGGACTTCACTTGCCCATACCGGAATTGATGGGACTTTAGACTCCACTCGTGGGACGGAACATGAACATAGATGCATAAATAAATTCATGATTAATGACGGATATCATTTCGCACATATGAAAGAGCATACGCAAAGAACATAATCATCGAAACCTCTTGATCGCCATAATCTCCACTCCGTGGATATTCCACTCTCATGGATGGAACGTGAACATTGTCCAAACACCCCACATTGGAATGGTGGGACTTACACTCCACTCCCGTGGAGTATGAACTATGAAAGACATCATATATATACTCATGTATATAACACATAAGAGAAGGACATAAACTTTGAACATTCTCATGGATATCGAAAAACACAATCTGATCACCAAGCATGCGTCATACTCCAAGCATAAGAACAACAAGGTACTTGCCTTCCGCGAAGCCTTGGCGGTAGTAGGTAAAGAAGATGTCCCTAAACCGAAGCCTCTCTGCCTACAGAAGTAAGTACTCGAAATAAATACAACATATAACATAGCGCTTCCATTAACTTTCTACAACGCCTTCCCGACAATCCATAATTAACTAGTTAGCTCTAATCTGAAAACAGACTACTCAGGCACAACCCGAAACTGGACAGCAGGACGGTAAAAATCATATCTATTGATCTGGAACTCAGAATGAGGTGAGACCAATTTCTATGGATTCTTAACTGACATATCTACAAAACTCTAGTTGAAAAGGTAAGCCAAATCGGCCAAATTAATATACTAACAGGTAATTGAAATAGCAGTACAGAATCTGTCCGAACAGTTAAGACAGCAAGATTAAAACATTCATAACTTTTAATCTACAACTCCGAATTGAGCGTTCTTTAACAATCTTAAAAGGTTATGAAATTATCTACATTAACCTAGTTGGGATGAAACCCTGATTCGTCCATTAACAAACACCTATTTTAAAAGACAACGTAAAAGGTAATTCTCGTCAGAATTCTGGACAGCAGATATTAAATCTATCATAACTTTTGACTCGAAAGTCGGAATCAAGTGATCTTGGCGGCCAGTGAAAGCTAAGAACAAGACCTACATAACTCGAGCAGATGAACATCTCAGATTCGGCCTCTAACATCACTAAAAAGTCCACGCAACAATCTGGACAGAACCGAATTTATGCTCGCAGCAATACGTTCTATCCAAATATGAATCAAATCGCCTCTACCACTAATCAAAAGACGAGGGTCGGCATCCGATACCTTTGCAGCAACCAGGAAGTAGGCGGAAGATCCTCGGAGAATATGATCTCCCTCCTTCTCACCTCCTTTGCCCCAAGCAAGGTGCTGTCCTCCTCAAATCCTTGCAACCGGCGCGGAGAAGGTCCAAGGCAGGTTGGGGAGGCAAACCAGCAGGGACCAGCAACCAGGGATGATGGGGGCGGCTCCTAGGGGCAGGGGCGTGAGGGGGAAGAGAGGAGGGTGCAAGGGGGCGGCGGCCAAGAGGGGGAAAGGGGGCTCGGCCAAAGGGGGGGGAAAGAAAAGGGGCTGGTTAGGGTTAGGAGGGGGGGCGCATGGGCCTAGGCCCATGTGGGACATCCTGGCCGACCACAAGGCCTGAATGGCTTGGCCAGGGGCCCAACCCGCTAGACTGCTCCAAAAACGGAAAGAAAACACTAGCAGCCTTTTTTCCGAATAAAATAAACTCTACCGATTAAATTAATTTTTCCCGAATATTGACTTCTCACACTTCCGGAGTATTACACCTTCTTTGTTAAAAAAATGAAGTAGAAGTATTTGAGATTGGAGTCATGTTTTGTAACTTGCAGTTTATTCGAGTATGCCTGAAACTCCTGTTTTTGCCCCATAATAGTTTCCCGATTCTCAACGGCAATACCTTTTTCTCATTTGTGGTTTGATATTCTCTTTCTGTGGGACTTGTGTCCTCAACTGTGGACCCCCCTTATGTTTTCCGAGTTATTTGCCTAACTAACTATTTCCCTTGGTCCTGTGTTTACTGCGAGTGGTAAATGTTTTTCTATGTGGTCAAAATTATTTTCATTTGCCTTTTCTTTTTTGAGGAAGAATCCCCGTTCGTTTCACAGGGGTCTTTCAAGGTGTTTGTTAATTGTTGATGTGAGACCTTGGGTTGCAAGTTAGTTGAGGAGCATTGGAGGATGAATTGATTTCGTGTTATAATTCTTGGGGAGAATTTCATCTAAATAGAATGTTGTCTTTGGGGACTAAACTGATTGCATTGTTGTACCTAGTAGGACCTATAGTGATTGTGATCTAAGATCTTTTGTTCACTTCGGGTGGAACTTTAGAATTATCGAAAGTATGAAAACCTTGATCAATTTTATAGAGTATCGTAATTTGGTAGTATTGCGAGGATGTGAAGGTTATTCTTGATGATGTGGTTTAATGGGAGTGGGATTACAAAGTAATCGAATCGTCATGTCAATTAATGGGATAATGGAAAATGTTGTGTTAATGTCAAGAATGATTTGGCTTTATTGAGTAACCTCGTGAGAGTTATAATCTCTGTAAAGGTAAACTGACCAAGAAAATATTTCCATGATGATGTTAATAAGTGAGTATGTTGGAATTGTGGAATTTTAGAGATTTAGGGCGTGTTTGGCATGGCTCCACTCCAAAACTCTAGGGGGGAGTTGCCCAAAACCAGCCAAACACCAAAACTCCATAAATTGATGGAGCAGCTGCTCTTCGTGGAGTTGGTAGAGCTCTAGTTCATTTTGGTGGAGCACCTCTTTTCCCACTCCAGGAATCCTCGAAATGAATCTAGACACGGAGTTTCAAGGTAATTACCCACCTTTGCCACTGGTTATAGAGAAAAAAACGTTTCGAGTTCTGGAGTGACTGCTCCCTGGAGTTTTGGAGTGGAGCTGCTCTGCTGTGGAGCAGAGCCATGCCAAACACGCCCTTAATCTAAGGATTTCCCTATCTTTTATATGAGAAGTTCATTGTAAGAGTCTTGGAGGTTAAATTTGGGCTTTGCATTATTATGCTAGAACTTTGATCGCCCAATGATAATATATAGAAGTAGTATAAGGGTGAATTTCGAATAGTGGGATGATCATTGATAGAAATCTTTTGATGAAATACATGAGAATATGTGAAGTGAATTCCGAGTTGTTCATCCTTAAATGGTTGAGGTAACGTGATTACGTATGAAGATCTATTTTGGGATGCACCAGAAGTCATCGATCAAAGTAATTGCATCGAGAGGAGTTGATTAGAGTATTATTTTGGTGGGTCGATAGAGCCTCCCTACTGGGTGTGGATGATGTTTTTCGGTTTGAGCATAGTGTTGAGAATGCCAAGTTAAGAGAGATGGATTAGTGTGTTATGCGAAGAATCGGGATACCAAAAAAGTTGAGAGAAATTTTATTTCTAAAAGAGAAATTGAGAAAAGAATATTTCCTTGAGTTCTGAAACGCTCACTTGATTCTCGTTTGATCTATGTGTTTATGACTGATGTCTTCTGTAAATTGAGTTGGCGCTATGATGGCATGGGTAGTTCTTTCCAGTTCAGAAAAAAAATATTACAGGTTGGGCATTCGAGTGATTTCTCCTTTGGCTTTCGTGGTGTTCATTTGCAAATTGTCTAATTAGATAGTGAAATGGTTTTCGTGATGAATCTTCGATTTTGGATTTGACCCTTTTGGTGGGGAGTTGGTATTGCGTAGTTATGATGAGAATCCTTCCCTTTAAGTCAACTCTATTTATAGTAGAGTTTGTTCAAAGCGAGTTCTGTTGTGTGTCCCTCGTTAAAGGAGGTGATCTTTGTTTCGGTGAAGAGTTCGATTGAGAGTTGGAATAAGAGTCCTGTGCGAGGTATGCAGGATGTCTGGTTTAGTACCGAAGGGAAGGTTGGTCCAAGGTACCTTGATTTGATTTTAAAGGTTGGCGTATCGTCAGGACTATCTCGAGCCCATGTGCAGAGTACTCAACGTCTTGCAAGTACAGTGCTGAGTGAGTACCTGAGAGGTCAAAAGCTTGAGCTTTTGATAGAGCCGTTGGCCAACGAGTAAGACCTTACTTTTGTGTATAGTGTGCTGAGAGAACCTGTAAAGGTCGTGACGAGTATTGAGGTGTAAGACGTTGGTATACGTTATGGTCTAAGTGTGATGAGACTTGGGACTTGGAAACTCGCATGCACGAGCTTTAACTAGAGTTTTTTAACGTCGGGTAAGTGTTCATGGTCATTAAGTTTAGTTGGTATTCTTTTGAGTAGAATTCGGGGTCGAATTCTGTTTAAGGGGGGTAGAATGTAATACCCTGTTCAATCCTAAGAATTAAAATTGAATTTCAAACCATTTTATCGGGATTTAAAATAGAATTTCAGAGTTTCTGTAAAAGGGGGATTAAATCTTGGGCCAAAGGACCATAGCCTTCGCCCATTAGGGGCACCCTATAACCCTAGATGTAGTGTAGCACCCCTATGCTACAGTGCCACCGCCACTACTACAGTAACTCCAGCGCTATAGTGCACACCCCTCTCCATTGCTGCTGTCCAAGAAGAAGGAGGGAGGGAGAAAAACCCTTTGGGTGCCGTAAGTCAAGGAGAAAAGAGGAGAAAGAGGAGAAGAGGAGAGATGGTCTTCGCGGGATTTCTTCATCATCCTCCTGGGTGCTGCAAGGGTAACGGATGTCAATCTTTGTTGTTTGATTAGTAGTAGATGTAAAATTACTTAGAATTGATTGGATCGAATTGCTGCGATTAGAAAGTCTATTCTATCCAGATTGTTCCGTTGTCAATTTGGTGATCGTAGATGCCGAATCAGAGGATCCCATCTCCTAGAGTTATGTGGGGTTCGTTCTTAGCTTTCAGTGGACGTAAAGATCGCTTAATTCCGATGTACGGTTCAAACGTTATGATAGTTTTTGTCTCTGTTGTTTAGAATCCTGATAAGAATGAACTGTCAAGTTGTCTTTTAAAATACGATCATGTTAATGGAAAGTTCATGTTGGGACCCAAAATTACGATTCTGGAACCCTCTGTGTATACTGCACTAGTCCAGGATCACGCTAGTGCACACAGTGTCAACATGGGTGAATATCCATCCATACAAGCGATAAATAAAGTAACAATTAGTTTGATTAATAAATAAGGGTTTTGACCTTATGGTCGAGTTTACACTTATTAAGCTACGCAGGGCTAACAGAGAATAAATAGCTGCAGAACAGAGATAACTTCAGCGTAGATCCCATCAATTCACCACAGGCAACCGACTGGGATCCAGACCTTAACGATCAGCAACCTTCGTTGAACTCCTCCTCTAAAGCAGGCGTAGACTCCTCCTCTTCTGTAGGTTTGGGCGCAAGTTTTACAACAAGCGTGAGTACACAACCGTACTCACAAATCATACCACAGAATACAATTTATAGATGCAGGCTTATTCCAAAAGAAAAGGCTTCTGTGGTTCTTTTGCATAAAAGCAACACTTGCAATTGAATATGAATAATAGATTGAAAGCATAATTCAAAACAAATAGACAATATTAATTTAACAGTTATTTCCACAAATACACAAAGCTAAACAGATTATTTCACATAGCCACATAACTTAGATCACATAGTTCCCATCCCAACATTTCATGAAAACTACCCCCTGTGTGAAATCCCCGAGCATGTCCATGACCGCGGACGCGGCTATTCGAATAGATTGATTTAACACTCTGCAGAGGTTGTACACTTTACCCACACGATACAACTAGTGTTGCAAGCACTAATCATAACAAAACGGTTCGGAAACTTCATCTTAACATTAAAACTCCCGATGTGCTTAGAAACCGCTATGCCAACCCAAACGGAGTGCTTTGGCATAACACACACCGCTGGACAGGGACACGGTGAACCGCCCTGTGATGCGACTACCTTGTAGTACACACCTGCACCCATAGCCTAACCTACCACCTGAGTAATCAATGCCAAGAATCCATAACCTACTAAGTTAGGCCCGTCCCATACCAGGCATGTGGTCGTACAGTAAGGCTCAGTTCAATGGCGCACAAAGTTAAGTCCTAATTGACCAAGGCAAGACTTCCATTCTCTAACTATGCCACAAAGATTATCATCCCCATTCACAAAGTCCACCATATCACAAAGTATCCACCACTTGCCTCAGTCTAAATCCTTTCCCACCCTGTTGGTTTTAGTGCAACACATGCTATCACAAAGTAATAACACGTAGGACACATAGTTTTACACAAAGTTCCATAGTCACTTAGTCAAATTAAATATTTGCAACTTACATGAGATGTGAGACTCGTAGCATGGCTAAGCAATTGTACTCGAATCTAACTAACCCACGTTGGTGCTACAATATTACCAACTAATAACCAATCTAGGGTGACAAGGAATTATGGCATACAAAGTCAAGGTGATGATAACAATTTGGATGATAACTATGCCCAAAAGCATTTAAATAAATAATTAAAATAGAATACAATACTTTGAAACAAAGTAATTTGAAAACTGGGTTCAAGATGATCAAAGGTATGACTTGCCTTGGAAAAGGTCTAAGTACTGGTCTTGATCTTGAGGTGCTTCTTCTTCTCCAAAATTCCCTGACGAATCGACGTCTACTCGCAAACGAGACAAATAAACAAAACAAATAAATAACAGAGGAAAAACAAACTCCAAAAATTAAATAAAAAACTAATATAAATAGATCTCGAATTTAGATAAATTTTGGAACTTGAATGGGCTCAATCCAACTTCGGATGCAAAAGTTATGAGCTCTAGAAGATTGAAAATCTAAAAGAAACCCTAATTTTGGATTTTTTGGAATTTCTGAATTATTTCTTAACAGAAAAATCGGATTATTGCGCAATGCTGATGTCATCAGAGAACGTTCGGACGGGACAAAAATGAACTGACAGGTGGCACCCACGAGTCTGTGAGAGGGTGCACCGTGGACCAAGTCCACCCGAGAGATTGAAACGGCTGGGCTTTGGTGTGCCACGCCTGCGACACATGGGTTGACGCGTCGGTACAAGGGTGACGTGGAGGCTGACTCGACTGAACACGGTGGCTCCTCGGTGAGATTTGTCGGCCGGTGCGACAACGGTGATTCCGGCCACGGCGACGACAACGGAGGGTAGCGCTGGACTCCTCGCAACCTCGCGAATCTGGTGACACGGTTGGATGCTCCCAGCGGTGACCAAAACTGCGGCGGCGCTCAAGGTTGGCGGCGGAGTGGCGTGGTCAAAACGACAACGGGGCTACGGGGGTTGACCGACGAAACAGAGGCGCGCACCGTGAAGCCCAGGCGGCGGCGATGCTAGAACACCGGTCGAAGGCGACGGAGCCTCACCACCGGCGGCACAATCGACGTTGAACCGAGGCGGCAGTGCTAGGGTTCCGACTCCGATTCCGATGGCTAGGTTTGAGTCTAGGGTTCCTGGCTTTGGGGAAAAGGCGGTGGAGTGCGAGGCGAACCTCGTGACGCGGTCGCGGCATTAAATAGGGCCCGGAAGCGAGGAATCTGCGAGCCGCACGGCGGCGCAACCTGGCTCGGACACGGACTCTAGAGTCCAGGAGGAAGACGATGCTGTTGCGGCATGCGGGGCCCACAAATCAGCGGGGAGGGCTCGGGCGCGGATTCGTCACACGCGAGTGAGCTGACACCGACAGGTGGGACCGAGTGCTCGGGTGCAGAGAGGGAGAGGAGGTGCGGGCTGCGGGGTTTCTGGGCCAGCGGCGAACAGGACTGGTCCGGAGCAAGGAAATTCGGCCCAAAGGATTTTCTGAGATTTTATTTAGCTTTTCTATTTTTGTAAAATACCGGAAATTCAAATAAGCAATAGAAAATAGCAAATGAACTCAGAAAAATTCTAGAAAATATATCTGAGCACATAGAACCCAAATAAAATAGTTTTGGCTAATGTTCATATTGGGATTATTCACATTAAATATTTTTTATTGTAAAGTCCAATATTAAGCTTTTAAATTAAACTCAAATAAAACCAAATGGTGACTTTTTCTCTCTACTAACTATTCAAAAGATTTTTAAGCTCAAAAACCAATTGGGATGTTACAAACCTTCCCCCTTAAAGGAATCTCGACCCCGACATTCAGGCTAGCTAGAGAAAAGGCTAGGAAACTCGGCTTTCAGCTCTTCTTCCCGCTCCCACGTTGCTTCTCCTTCTGAGTGGTTGCTCCACTGAACCTTGCAAAAACGAACAGTCTTGCTTCTTGTGTGGCGCTCTGCGACATCCAAAATCTTGACTGGTTGCTACTTGTAGGTAAGATCCTCCTTCAAGTCAATTGATTCCAGCGGGGCTTGTTCCGTCCACAGGAGTGGAGCTCCACGAGAGTGGAGTTTAAAGTCCCATCAATTCTAGTATGGGCATGTGAGTCCCACCATTCCAATATGGGTAGTTTTGGACACCCGTGTGAAACGTTCTTCATACGGTAATTTGGATCCCCGTATTTTGTTAAATACAAGCTTAAGTGAACACCGACATGTGTCACTAGCTATACCGGTATAAGTAGGAGTGCAGTCCATTCAATTCAAAAGATCGATTCATTCCATTCGTGCATTAAACATTCAGTGCTATGTTCATTTTTTTAATGTTGTGGTCTTGTTCACATCTGCTTTATGTTTAATTATCTATTGTACTTGCTGAGTCTCGGACTCACTCTTGTTTTGTTTATTTATTTTAGGTGATCGTTGAGGATGACTCTATTTGGAGGGAGTAGACAGGTACTATTCACTTATTTACCATATTCCAGTTTCAATAATAAGACTTGATTCTAACTTTCATACGTTTTGTAATACCCCAAATTTAATTTGCTGAGAAGAAATAAATTAGAGAGAAGGACCAATTAGCAAAGCGATTTAATAGAGGATTAAAGGGGATTTACGCAAAGGTAGACAACACAGGTAGGGCTTTTGGCCCACTTGATTTTGGCCTAAGGTGGGAGAGGAGCAGCAACTACAAGTGGGAGAGGGCAAAACCTAATGCTGCTCTGCATACCTCCGCTTTGCTATAGTGCCGCCGTCATTGCTATAGTAGCCATAGTGCTACAGTAGCTGCCCCTTGGCCCTTGCTGCCATCTCCTCCGAGGCGCAGCCCTGCTGTTCTTGTGTGCACGGCCAAGCAAGAAGAGGGAGGAAGGTAGAGGAAGAAAGGGAGAAGAAGTGGGAGAAGGGAAGGAGAAAGATCTGGTGATGTTCATCGTGTTCTACAGCGGGTTCTCCAAAGGTAACCCCTGTTCATCGTTAGTTAAAGTCATAGATTTGTGTATCTTAGCAATGTCGGTTCTAGATTGCTTTCTGTCCAGAGATTTGGCGGGCAGTTTTCGTGTCCTTAGAGGCAGCATCTGGAGATCCCATCTACTATAGATATTTAGCTAATTCTCTTAGCTTTCAGTGGCCGCTAAGATCACCGGATTCCGACTTACGGATCAAAAGATATGAATTTTTTAGTGTCTCCGTCCTGTTGATCTGTTAGTTTTTGGACAGTCTGTAGGAAACGGGGTTAAACCATTAGTTAAAGACGAAATCAGAGGATCTCGATATAACGAAAAATGTAGGTAATTTCCATACCTTTTCATAGAGATAAATAACGCAAGATTTGGACTTTCTTAGCAAAAGTTATAGTGGTTTTAGTATACTGTCCAGAGAACTCGACGTGAATTCTGAGGTCTGATAGATTGGCTTGCTAGGGGTAGTAAATGGCAGAATCAAAAGGGCTCCCCAACTAAGTTTATTTAGGTAATTTAATTAACTTTTCATAAAGTATAAGATCATCTATTTTGGACTCCTGAGCATAAAGTTATGCATTTTAGAAGTTGACTGGCTGCAGTGGGCACCAAATCGATCGCTAGAAATTAGAAGATTAGAAAACGCTTAGGAGTTTATCGAGTTCAATTGTGATGTTACTTATGTTTTTAGTCCAGTATGTTGGCCTTAGATTAGGGTTATCTTTATGTTCAGGTGGGAGCGTGATCCTAGGGGCAGCACCCTCTTCGCGTCCACTGTTCTCGCACAGTTGAGGCAAGTATTCGGGTTATTGCATATTTATGATTGTATGCTGAAATTGTGTTGTGTCCTGCTCGTAATAGCTATGCATAGATGTTAATGTGATGAGCTTCCATCTATCTTGATGAATGCAAGTTATGTTTAAAGTATCCTTCGTATGATGTTAATGCTTACATGTTATTGTGTACACGTTGAATTCGTATGTATGAAAGATGATGTCATAGTGCATATGCATGTTTTGTGCATGTTTGGGTCTTGGTCACGTGGTGACTAAGTATACTTTGTTGAGGTCCCCGTCATGCAATGACGGGCTTGAAATCCCTACATTCGTGGAATGTGGGCAAGTGAGAAAAGAGGTCCCCATCATTGAGATGATGGGCAAAGGTCCCTATACATGTGGTGTATAGGCTCTTGGTCCCTGTGCCAGAGGGCATAGGCAAGGGTATACATCGACGGATGTATACCCCGCATTACCGGTAAAATACGAAAAGAGATAAAGTTCAAAAGGTGCATTGCATTTGGTCGCATTCCATAAGTATGAAAGCTTTGATTAATGTAATGATGTTGTGGAGTGTTGATGCTATAACTGTGATCTTTGCTTTAACCTTGTTGATACTTGCTGAGTCTTTGGGCTTACTCTTGCTTTTATATATTTTAGGTACATCTGGCAGGAACAACATGCATGGGAGGGATTAGACGTTGGATGCACTCAGTACCTCACAATCTTAAGGCGATTGCCATTAGTTTTATTCCAATAATAAATGAACTGCTTGAGAATCACTTAAGGATGGTCTTGAGTTTCAGATTAATTGTAATGATGATAATAGTACGATTTGTTTATGTTATTTAGATTATTTTGCATGCTTGAATGAACTTGAATATGTAATTTATTGTTAATTGCTATGGTTAATTGTCGAACCTCGGTATAGTTAACTATACAAGGAGGCTCTGTAGAAAATTTGTATTTGGTCTTAGTTCAAATTGGTTTAATGTAATTTTTAGTAGCATTCCGGGCTCTATGTGAGTTGGGGTGTTACGGTTGGTATCGAGCGTTTTGTAGGTCCGTGGTAATAGAATTGTTAAACTTGACACACTATGCACGATGGGTTGGGGTTTGGGTCAAGCATTGCATTTACGTTTCCGTTCTAACGCATTGATCATTCTGTTATGAATTGAATATGAATGCTTATGATTTGATTATTATGATGGTTATGTAACTATATTTGATGTTGAGAGGTTGAGGTCGTGGTAGTGGCTCTGGCTTTACAGGTTACACCACCGTTAGTGGTATGAAATTAGTGAAGTGATTACCCAGTACCATAGCTATAGATGCGTGGGTGAATTCTTTTAGAAAAGTTGTTCTCTTCTTGAGCTTGATTTAGGCCAGTGCAGGTATAAATGAGGATGGCGAATTTTCTTGGGGTCTTGGTTACAAGCGGTGGTTGGGATTTCACTTGGTCCCTATTTGTGTCACGGAGTTCGCCCTTCTTATTGGAAAATCGATTCATTTATTAGCTTGGTATTATGGATCTGAAAGTTTTACATTGCAAGTTCTTTATCATGTGAAGGTTTTGGCTTTGTGTATTTCTTTTGGATTATTTGAGTGTTGAAGTTAATGCCCTTTTACGAAAGGAGTTAAAATCTTTTGTGAGGTCTTGTTATGTTTAAGCGAGAGTGTTAAACATAAAAGTTCATTGATAAGGTTTGAGTTATCAAGTCAGATTTGTAGCGTGGTGCATAATTGGTCTTAACCCGGATCCTTGGAATTGAAGTTGATTAATTTGATGTTGACATAGAGTAATTACCTGATGGGTAGTGACTAAGAGTATGTCCTTACCTAATTGGAGTCAGAAGAGTTATTAAGAAGTATGGAACGTTGATGAAACTGGTTTGATCACTATGGATGATAAATTGGGTAAGCTTCTCGGTTAGATTGGATTTGCGGGTCTCAACGGATTAATCTAGCCCTTTGGGATGGATAAGTCGAGAAGGTGTTAGATTATTGTCATAGTGGATATTAATCTTGGAGTTATCTTTTATGGATAAGTACTGATCATATGTAATTGCTATGTGCAATTATAATGTATCGAAGTACGATGTTGAGCATCGCTAAGAGATGAACTGATGGGATCTAATTGGTGATCTTTGTTTACATGATGGAATAGTCACCAATTGTTTATGATAGCCTCTAGATTGGAATTAGTGCGCACTAAATTGGTATTGAGCTTTTGCTAACAGGTGAATGGTGGACAATAAAAGTAATATATGTATCTGTGTTTTGTGAGGATGACTTGGGGCCGCATGCCCTTATTAAAAGAGGTTTACTTCGATAAGGTAGTTTGTGCATGAGTTATTCTCTTGAACAAGTTGATTGTTGCAATCTTATTGAAAGAAAAATTGAAATAAGTCATTGTGTCCAGGTGTTAAAGGTCAAAACCAATCAACTGTGTACTGTTCTTCACATAGCCTGGTTCCCAAAATCTCACCCTTATCGTAAACTTGTCCACCACCAACCAGTCGCCAAATTACACGTTAGAAGACTCGGCAACTCAAATTATTTAATTCCTTTCTCAAGAAAAAAGAGACAAACTAAAACAAGTTTCAACACACAAGAAAACGTTGCCTCGGAGTGAGCACGAGACCAAGAGAAAGCGACCACAAGGAAATGATCTCTAAAAACAAAATTACAAGTCTGTGTGAAGGCACATGTCCCACAGGAGGAACTTTCAACCTCAAGAATCAAAGTAAAACAACTGCTATGGAAAACCCAAGAAACTCTTAAGTTGTAAGAACAAGAAGGTTGCAAATTACCATACTTAACTCCAACCTTCAATACTTATGATACACATTTTCCGTTAACAAAGAAAGCAATTTTCTTTTATTACAACATTACTTGCCAACACAAACCAAAAATGCCCTTTAAAACCAAATCACATTAACCACTTATGAACCAATCAGAACCTTTCCAAACGTCACATTGCTCAAATAATTCCATCTACTACCTAAATCATGAACTCCCAAAGTCCACGAATACAAACTCCAAACATTTCATTTGGTGATATTACGAAGGCAATTAACTTACTTTCTCTCTAGAAGAATCATCACCACTATGGCGAGTCGAAATCTCTTATGGACAAAACTTACTATCATCAAGAACGATCTACCCTTATCAAGACTTGTTATCGTCAACTCTTCCTTTTATTAAGCCCCCAAAGGCTTACCAAAATGTCCGAGACCCCAATATCATCTCATCCTCAATTGAATGTATACTAAAATCTTATATTCTCACTACAACAACCACTTTATTTTAGAGGAAAACTCTGCATGAATTAAAAAGGTTATTCCAACACCCTTACATCAAAGACATACTTTTTTTAGATTGTTCTACCATCATGTAAACATTGTTCATCCGTTAAATCCCATCAATTTATCTCTTGGTGATACTCATCACCAGACATTAATAGACATTATTTGCACCTAGCAATTACTTATAATCACTAAGTATCCACAAAAATGTTACTCCAAGATTAATATCCACTAAGATAATAATCTAACTCCTTTTGAACTTAACCATCCCAAATGGTTAGGTTAATCCATTGATACCCGTTAATCCAATTTACCGAAGAAGTTTACCAAATATATCAGTCTTAATGATCAACTCAATTCATCAATGTTCACACCTCTTATTAACTCTATTGATTACTATTAGGTATGGCCATACTCTTAATCACAGCTCATCAAGAACTACTACAAGCCACTTTTGAATTAATCAACTTTCCTTTCGAGGGTTTTTGTTAAGATTGATCATGCACACACTACAGATCTAATCTGATAACCCATTCATATCCATTAATTGCTTTGATTAAAACCTCTCACTTAACCAAGACAAAACATCACTAAAGGGTTTAACATCTTTTTTTCAAAAAAAATAGAACTATTAATCTTCAACACTCAAAATACCCAAGAGAGATATATTGAGTCAAAGCCTCCACGTACTAAAAGGACTTGCAAAACAAAACTTTCATTAAACCAAAAACATCAAGCGAATAAATGGATCAAGTTTTCCCATGAGGAAGACAAAACTCCAATATAAAGGTCAAACTTGACCATCAACCAAGTTCACCAGCCACAAGAATAACTCATCAGTCATAACTGGACAAGAGTTGACCAAATTCAAAGAAGAGAACAACTTTTCTAAGGGTACTCACTATCGCACCTGTACTAAGATATCCGAGGTAACCACTTCACTATTCTCTTACTATGAACGGTGGTGTAACCTGGTAAAGCCCAGAGCCACAACCACGACCTGAACCTCTTAACAGCAACTATCATAACATATAACTAATATAATCAATTATAAGTATATAAGATTATATCATACATTAAGCACAATGATCAACTAGCAACTCTAGCACAAAAGTAACTATTTACTCAACGAAAGCGTATATGCAATGCAAAAAACCAACCCATCTACTGTGCATAGTGTGTCAAAATTAATACTTTAAATTCCACAGACCTATAGCCCGCTCTGATACCAACTGTAACACCCCAGCCTAACACGAGCAGGACAGCGATACTGAAAAATTCATAACTCTCAGACCGTTAATGAGATTTGGGCGTTCTTGGCGGCCACTTAAAGCTATGAACATAACCCAACTATCTCTAAGAGATTGGATTCCTAGATTCTTCCTCTATCAACATGAAAATCAATTCCCAGATTCGTCCAATCTACTGGAGAGAACGCGACCTAACAGATGGCGAGACTCGATCTACCAAAACGAAATCAATTGCAACTAACAGACCTCAACCAGCAAAGAACACGCGATGTTACCCTTGTAGAATCGCAGAAGGTTGAAGATCTTGCCCCGCGAAGTTGAACTCCTCTCCTTTCTTCACTTGATCGGTAGCAGAGAGCACCGACGGCGAGGAGGGAAGACACCAATGGAGGGGGGCAGCACCAATGGAGGATGGGGCTACTTGGGGAGGGGAGGGGCGACACACTGTAGCACCGCGGCTACTGTAGCACGATGGCGGCTACTGTAGCACGGGTTGATACTGTAGCAGCTTTAGGGTTTTCCCCCCTTTTGGGCCTTGGTGTTTTGGGCCAAAAGCCCATAGCCCAGGTTTTAAAGAAATTTAAGAAAAATCTCTTTAACTATTTTTGTTTTCTCTCTAACACGTTTCGGAGTAATACACCCCCCTCTAAACTTCTGTTAAATCCATTTTCTAATTGGTTCTTCTCCCTAAATTATTTCTTCCCACTTAAATAAATTTGGGGTATTACAGGGCCCGAGTGCAATTAGTTGGTTGGGCTCAACAAAGACAAGGGTTTGGGCTCGAGTCCGACTCAAACCCAAACAGGACTTTGACTTAGAGTTTAAGATAAGCTAAAAACTTGAAAGAATTTTTAGAGGTAGCAAACTAACTCCAAAATTTCTGAAATTTTTACAGAGCTTCTGACTCTAGGATTGACCTTGTATAAAATTTCAGAGGTTTTTATGCACATAATTTTTCTGCAAAAATTTCTCAAGTTTTGAGTTAGGGTTTGACTAAGGGTCAACGAGTTTGGTGACCTCTTAAGATATTCAAACAATTTCTAAAAATTATGAAATTTTTAAGAGTCACACAACATTCCTAGAATCAAGGAAAATTATTTCCAGAGGATGATCATAAGATTTGACAAGGATTGAAAGAGAGTGTCATGACTCTAGTCAATTGGGAGATTGAAGTTTTGAATTCCACAATTCCTTCACAAAAATTACGAAAAGTTCAAAAACAACAAGATGCAAGAAAAGTTTTAATTCCTACACATTTTCTTACATTTGAAACACAAGCCAAAAATTGGGATGCTACATCACCATCACTATCTACCTCATGATCATCATCATTATCTACAAGGTTAGCTGTAAAAGCATATTCATCCTCAAAATCACTAGCACTTACATAACCGTCTTCTGTCACAATGTATGCTCGCTGACTTGGGCAATTTTTCATGACGTGGCCCATCCCTTTGCAACGGTGGCACACAATCCCTGTTGTACGACCCGTGGAAGCCACTGATGAAGAGCTCTGCACTGGTGCCTGCACACTAGTAGATTTTCTTATCTCGGGTGCGCGTGATGGTGGTGGCGGTGCTGCTGAATGCGCCCTACTCACGAAGGGGGTAGCAGACCGAGAAACAGGAGATGGGGCTATGTCGGCTTGCCCCAACGTCCATCTCGATGTAGACATACTTCCAAAGGTGCTCCTTGTCCTTTGTTGTCTACTCTACAATTCATGTTCTGCCAAACAAGCAAGATAGAACAACCTATTGATATCAGTATACTCTTTGCAATCAACTATGTCCTGAATTTCACGCCTTAAGCCACCATAATAATGAGCCATCTTATCCTTCTCATCCTCAACAATATCACAACGCAGCATGTCTATTTGTAGTTCTTGATAATATTCCTCAACAGAACGATTACATTGGTCTAAGCACTGCAATTTCTTACGCATATCACGTTTAAAAGCAGGAGGAACAAATCTAGCACGCATAGCTACCTTCAATCTATCCCATGTATCAGGTTTAAAGCCAGAATTAACTACTTGATCCCACCAAATGATAGCAAAATCTTTAAATGCACTAGTAGCTTGTCTGACTCTATGCACTTCAGGAACTCGATGGGCATTAAATTTTTGTTCAACTGTCATCTCCCAATCTAGATAAATTTCAGCATCATAAACACCCGCAAAAGATGGTATGGTAAATTTAACTTTAGCAAATGGGCCATCATTAACAAGAGCATTGTGGTGCCAAAAATTATTACCTCCCATACCGTGACGATTGTGATGTAGGCGGTGTCATTGACGTGCCTCGTGGTCAGCAAGGGTAGCCCTAGCCTCGCGGTTTTGCCTCTCTTTATCATCACCCACTCAAGATCTTGGGCTGCATCATGAGCATACTCGCGTCCATTGTGAGGTGGCCGATTCACCATTCTTTCAAGGCGTTTAGTGAGCGCTGCAATACTATCATTGATTGAGTGCTGAAATGTAGTCGTAGTAGCGTGAAGCTTCCTGTCGATGTCCTCATTAATGGTAGTGCGTTGTTCATCCAAGAGCATCATGAGCTCTCCCTTTAAAACACACTCTTTCTCATTAGACGAATCACTTGTCATGGTTAGTAGAAAACAAAAGACAACACAAAGGTATTATCCCTATCAACTACTAGGTGATGGAAGGTGGAATCACACACTCTCAAGCGTCTTATCACACTCTTACAAGTGTTCTTACCAAAGCATGTAGTAGGTGGTACAGCCGGTGGCTGGTTCGTGATAACGTGTCAAGCGTGGGTACGATTGCAAGAGGGGACCTGTTCTGATCAAGAGTAGGTGGAGCTCGGATAGCACAATATGTAGCAAGGATTAGCAATAATCAAATTAGTTAATGCAAGTTGAAAGATTGTTCAAAGTACTTGCCAAAGTTGTTGATCCTAGCCTAATTACAGCCAGCTAATCAAAGCCTTACTAAAAGGAGGGTATGTACGCACACGCAACGATCAATGTGACTTGATGTAAGCAAAGGAGAACCTCACAACAAGTGCTAGGAGAGACACTAGCCAACTACTCAAACTTCTTTCTAAGGGCACAAGATTATTTGCGCGATGTAGAGCACAAAACAGCAATATCGGTACAACGCAAACAACCCTCTAGATTGAGCAGAAACAACAGCTAGTCTCAAACGATGAAAAGGCAAAGTTTTATATGGCTTATATATGCTCATTTGAAAGGTTTCGATGAGATCTACAACTTTCTAAACTGGACAAACCCCAAATTCCAAAGAGAAGACCGAAAGAATCGCCAAAATGGAAAATCAAAAACTTGCGGCAATTTAGGGCTAAAGATGGCGATTCGGGTCTTGGAATACAACGAGCAAAAGCATGCCATTTTTTCAGATGTGCGTCATCGTTAGCTTTCAAACGAGTCTGAGAATGTCGAATTTCGACTCCATATGCGAAAGTTATGCCTGTTTCAATGAAGGTGTGTCGGAAACGGACTCAAATTCGTTTCGACCTCAAATTGAAACTGCTATAACTTTTAATTCCTTGGGCCAAACGTGCTCAATTTTTTTATGGAAGCTTTTGGATATATCAAGAAGTGCCCCACCAATTTTCAATGGATTTGGTGAAGTTTTGTTGGGCTTTTAAAATTTTGGAAACATAGACTCTTTTCTATTTTCTCTTTTTCTTTCTTCTTTCTTTCTTTCTTTTTCTTTCTCCTTTTTTTCTCTCTATCAATCACGAAATCAATCTCCTTTTCCTTCTCTGGCAAACCGAAACCCACTCAAATTTAGGGTTTCCCTTTTTTACTTCCTCCTCTCTGAAACCAAAGAGTGGCGACAACAGGAACCACAGTAGCAGCGGCAGAGGATTGGGCTACGGCGGCCACGATGGTAGGAGGCAAATGGTGGCTGTGGAGGCAACAGCAGCGGTAGCTTGGTCGGTTGCTGCGGCAGCACTCGGCAGGATGTGTTTGGTGGTCGCGGTAGCAAGTTGAAGGGGCGCGCGACAACGGGTTGCCGCGGTAGCCTTGTGTTGGCGGTGCGGATGACGGTGGTAGCTGCGGCAACAAAGCGATGCCGACCAGTCTTTAGTGGTTGCGCGGCGAGAGGTTGTAGCGGCGGTAGGGAGATCTGTCAGCCGTGGCAGAGATTGGTGTGGATGGGGTCGTCGCGGTAGAAAATGACACAAAGATGAAGCTACGCAAAGAAAACACGATGCAAACTATACAATGATCAACTAGACTCTAACTAAACTAGATATCAGCAACTCATACAACAATGCAACAAAAATTTCAACAAGCAAAATACCGAAATAAAAATTGCAATGGCTCAAGGGGTGATGTGACAGCGGAAGAACATGATGTGAAACTATTTTTGTGGGGCTAATTTTCTATGGTTTTTAGGACAATGAAAATCAACTAATCTAAAAGAGGAAAGGATTGTGATTACCTAACGGGCAACCTTTGCTCTGATACCACCTAATGTGAGTGTGGTCCGATCTTCCGAAAGGTAGAGATAAGTCAATTGTGGAGAACACGACGTTGATGATCCAAAGGCTCCGACCCAAACAAATCGAACCCCTCACAATCACTACACCACTGCTCCGATGGTTATCAACCATCTCGAACACGGTTGACCTCACCAAGAAGGCTATCTCCTACAAGCGAATCGAGAACACAAGCAAGAGAGTAGAAGATGCAATCTGAAATTGTATTACGAATAAATATTTAAGCTCACAAAGTTAGGGTTCCTCAACGGGACATGCGGCGAAACTACTATGCAGAATAATCTAAAAAAAGAAACCCGAGGAACTAAAGGGGGTGGCGACCACTATGTATAGGAGAAGGAAGGCGGCCACGGTACTGTTCATGCATGAATAGTACCACATGAACAGTACTGAAACCCTAGCCATATGGGCCAAATCGCCAAACTAGCCCATTTATTACAAAGCCCATGGGCCAACAATTGGTGACGTAGCACCATGGCATGTAGACGCCGCACCATGGCATGTAGATGTAGCACCATGGCATGTAGACGAAGCTCGGCTCGTATGAGTAGACGTAGCTCAGTCCAACTAGTGAATATGGTAGTGCAGTAGACGAAAGTCCTATTGGAGAGGATGTGGTTGAAGTAGAGGATGTTGTGCAGTGGGTCAAAGCAGTGGTTGCATCCTTAGGGTTGATGTCCTCATCAACACAGAACTTGCAAGCAGTAGCAGCAACTCAAGCTCACGCTACACCTCCCCCAAGGGCCAACATATCTAAGTTCATGAGGATGCGTCCTCCGAATTTTTCCAACAGCACCGAACCAATGGATGCTGATGATTGGCTTAGGGCGATCGGCAAGAAGCTAGATATCACACAATGCACTGATCGCGAGAGGGTTTTGTTCGCCTCTCACCAACTGATTGGACCAGCATTGGAGTGGTGGGACAATTTCACTCAGTCTCACGCTGATGCTCAGACTATCACTTGGGACAAGTTCGTGAAGGCTTTCCTCCATGCTCATATCCCATTAGGCTTGGTGACCCTGAAGAAGAAAGAGTTTCACACCTTGCACCAAGGCAATAGCTCAGTCAACGTGTACTTACACAAGTTTAATTAGATGGCTCGCTATGCACCTGAAGATGTGGCCACTGATGAAGCCAAGTAAGAATGTTTCTTGGAAGGGATCAACGATGATCTCTCCGTCCGCCTCATTGCTCAAGACTACACCGACTTCCAACAGTTGGTGAACAAAGCTATCCGTCAGGAGGGCAAGCACCTAGAAATGGAGAATCGAAGAGAAGGATAGCATCGTAGAAGTTCAACTCTAGGAGTTTGCCCAAGCCACGCACCACTCAACCTCAGCCACCTCAGCAAGGGACATTCCCAACCTCTTCATCCAAAGAACCTATGCCAGCTCAATGCCCAAGCAACCCCGGCTTTCGCAACACTTCTCCTGGATACCACTTTCAGAAGAAGACACCTGCCTCAGCTGCAGGAATTACTTGCTTCCATTGCAATGAGTTGGGACTAATTTGTCGAATGAGGCTTAGCCATGCTAGTAGTTGTAGCCGAAAGCGGTTGATGGAGCTAGTCCATCGGTCGGTGGATTGAATTGAATCGTGATGAAATTTGAGGATTATATGGATTAAATTATATTGATATTGAGGATTGTATCCAGATCTTTGAATCTAGTTATTGTGACTTGTTGGGAAGTTTTTGTTGTCTGTGCTGGACTTGGACGGGTGATAGGGTGATGAAGGGGTGGTCCCGGATTCATGTAGCCCCGTCTGGGTGCTTAAGGACCGGTCTGTGGTGTGTTGAACCAAGTCTTATGTGCAACCACATGTCGGATTTATGGGCGATGGCTTGGCTGAATAATTTGCTGTGTGTTAGCTATCAGAACATAATCAGGTTGACAATTGTTATTGTTATTTTTAATTATTCTCTTGTCAATCTGGTTGGGGCATGTTAAGTTTCGCTTTACTTGTTCTTAAGGGTCTCTTGTTTGAAAGGGACTTACTTACACAACGGGGTTCACCTATGGTTAGGAGGCTTTTCAAACTCCTATGGGATTTCTGTTCCTCAGGTGGTTTGATAGTTAGGACAAGGTATTGTAAAGACCTCGTTATGATATCTTAGTCACACTCCTTCGGAAGAGTGCATGACAACAGTATAAGGTATTCATATCGTGTGGGTAAAGCTATACAACTCTGCAGAGAACTAAATCTATTCGAATAGTCGTGTCCCCGGTTATGGACATCACTTATGGGAAAGCATGCACAGTTAGCTTTTGGGAAATTAAGTTTGGGTTATGGTTGGAAATGTTATGTCATTATGTTAGTTTGTTTAGATCTGAAATGTTATCTTGAACGCGTAGTTCACGCGTTAATTTTGTTGAGGAATGAATTGTGTCATGAATGGGATGTTCAAGTGTTGATTATATTTGAAGATTATACCGTTGTTGATCACTACTTAATGTTATAAAATGTTTTCTAAATGTTTTACAAATGGAAAGTTTGAATCTATATTGTTTATCTATATGCAAAACTTGCTTTATGCTGAAAATTAACTAGTGTAGTAGCCTTCCTTTGATACTTACATGCAACCTTATTTTTCTTGAAAAGTCTTGCGAGTACAACTTTGTACTTAAAAAGTGTCTATTTGATTAGGTGAGAACGATGGGTGCAACGGCTTTAACTCCAGTTGGTTGCTTGTGGGTTGTGGGCATGCCAACTCGGTTATTCCCTTTTTATTTTAAGTTTGTCTTCCGTTGCAATTTATTCTTGATAATTATTTTTTGGCCGAATGGCCCTCTTATGCCATCTTGTACTTAAAATTTCTATTTAATGATGTTGTATTTACGATTCCTTTATTCTTGTATATTGTGTATGGATGTGAATGCAATGTTGTGTACTAGGATATGCGCATCTTAGCTACTGACCCTTGGGAGCTAACATGAGACGCATATCTGGGCACTCGGGATCGTTCTCGTCTCTCGTTAAGTGTTGTGCTTTCGTCATAACCATTAGCTTGAAACGGATCCAATCGCGGGGAGGCCCCAGAGAGGAAGTGTGCCAGTAAGCCTTAGAGCGAGGCAAGTCATACCCTTGATCATGTTGACACCTAGTATTTCAACCTAAGTACCTTCTGTTTCAAGCTAAGTACTACATGCATATTTTACTTAGTATTTCAACACTAGTGTTTACACTCATAGTTAGACCTAACTCCTTTGTATGCCCAATGTTGACATTACAACTGAACTTGTTGTCGCCTTCGTTAAAAACCTGGTTAATGATTTAGTATGACCAGGACCTTTTGAAAAAGAAATGCTTAGTTATGCTTAGACCAAAATCTTGATTTGGGAAGTTTTTGCCAAAGACCAATATTTTATCTCAAATGTTTTAACCATGGCATTGAGTTGTCATGGAAATCTATTATTGTTTTCAAAGGAAAATAAATGGAAAAGGATTTAGACTTGGGCGAATCTTGGTTGGTTGCTTGGTGGGTGCATGGGGAATGCACGAGGGTCGTGTCAGCCGACGCCCCAGGGTTGTGGTTGTCGCCCAAGTTAGTTAAGGACCGGTCTTCGAGCGTTACTTTGCTATGCCCCTACGTGCAACCACAAGTTCTGTATGGGCGGGACCTGGCTGATTAATTTGTAATGTCTCACCACGGTTGTTCCGTTTGGATGTGTGGGTGGTCCTTCATGACCTACTTTCTTTACATTCCCACCTGGCGCAAGAGGGAGCCTAAACCCTACGGGTGGGGAGCCCAATGGGGGTAAAACCTTAGCGAGGGGGGGCTGTGGTGAGAATGAGCATTGTAAAGGCCTTGTGATAATCTTTTAGTCGCACACCTTCGAAAGTGTGTGAGCGGACAGTATAATTTGGTTATCTCTTGTAGGTAAAGTTGTACACCTCTGCAGAGTGTAAATCTATTCGAATAGCCATATCCACGATCATGGACATGCTAGTAAAGCCTCTCCAAGTTAGACTTTGGTTTTGTGTTTTCAAATGCTTTTGAAAACTAGTTTTGGATCTCTATCCATTGGATTTTGGGCACGGAGCCTTGTGATAGGAGGGTATCCTTCACCACTTGTGACGAATGTTATCCAACTGAAAACTAAGATTTAGAAAAATGAATTGTTAACTATTGTAATTGCCTTGGAACTTATTACTTGTATTTGAAAGAAACTTGGCTTTATGCAAATTAACCATACTAGCTTTCCTTTGAGATATCCATACATGCATATCATTCTGTTATTCCACGGGTGTGACTTGCGAGCACGGTTGTTGTGATCACTCTTGCTTGATATTGTTATTGAGCAAGAAAAGGAAAGCTTTGAGGTGGCATGTGCAGTGAACCAAGAGGTCTTGAGCGACTAGGATCGCCCTCCACTAATTTCTGTGGTGTATCGGGTGGCTTGTTGTTTTATCTTCCGCTCTGTTTTGGTTTGTCGACATGTAAGCCTCCCTTGTAAACAACTTTCTTGTCATTAATAAAGCTTGCGTGGATGTATGTTACCACTTGTTGTTACTATGTGAGCTAGCCAATGATCCTTGGGACTAGCTCGGCATGCACAGAGGACCTTGGGGGTGATCCCAGTCCTCCACAACCACCCTCGAGTGCAGTCGCGGGAGGTCTTGGGGTAGTCTCGGCCCTCCACGACCACCCTCGGTGCAGTCGTGGGAGGTCTTGAGGTGACCCGACCCTCCACGACCACCTGAGTGCGGCCGTGGGAGGTCCTTAGGGTGACCCGGCTCCTTGACCTCCTCGGAGTGCGCTCCCGGGACCTCCGGTGGTCTCTGGACCAACTGGGTGGTCCTGGAAGTCTCCTCGAGCGGTTCTGCTGGACCTCTTGGGAGGTCCTGGTGGACTTTCTGGTTGGTCCTAGAGAACCTCTCAAGTGGCACTAGGTCGGATCGTTCTGATATCTACACATCTAGGGTGGAACGTCCTATGCACGTAACGCCCGCCGTCCTCGGGATTGGTCTCTTGACCTCTCCGAGATGGCCGTGACTTTGGTGATCCTCCTGTGCCTCTCGCTCGTCTTGGAGGTGCCCTCGAGTGGTGCTACCGGGCCCTTGAGCGGTACTACCGAATAGTGGTCCGACCAGGCCCTTGAGCGGTACTACCGGACCTCCTAGGAGGTCCTGATGGACTCTTTCCGGGGGATTTGGGAGGGCCTCTCGAGTGGCCCCGGGTCAGGGCGTTACAAAGTGGTATCAGAGCTTCTCGACTGAAGGTCGTAAACTAGTAGAATGGCCATTAGCAAAGATTTCAAAACCTACTTTACAAGAAGAGAAAATAACTTGTTCTCCTGTCATCTGGGTCATCTTTCTGTTCTTATCCCCTTCTCTGTATCTTTCCCTACCTTCTTTTCCCCCTTATCTTTTTGCTTGCTTCAACGTTTTATGAAGCTAAATGGATCCTCTTTCCTCTGGAAAATTCTTTAGAACCAAACCCTTTGTGTTCTAGCGCTGGAAGCCCTGTGAAGATGGTTCAGTCGATGCAGCTGCAGCACACCTGCCCCTGGAAGCTGCCCTTGTGAATTAACTAGTGCATATAGGTGCCAAGTTAGGTAGCTTTGAAGGATTACTACGAAAGCTGGTTGTGTGAATCAAAGATCTTTAGGATGATTACGAGGCGAAGATCTTGAGAAAATTTTGGGTATAATGGAGTATATTATTGGATATGCTATGATTGTGAATGGATTAAAGAGGATCAAAATGGTGGACTATACAGATTATGCTTGTAGAAGTGATATGTGAAGGAAAGTTTCTAGGGGTTATGAAGGAAATAGAAACTTGAGATATCTACTTGATTGTTGAGGTAAATTGAATATTCTGGAATCTGGAACAGATTGTGATGTTAATTGGGAACTTGTAGTAAATATGTGGGTTGTGTTGAACCCAATTGAGTTGATTAAATAGAAAATCTGGACTTGAAGGAAATCTTGGTCAGGTTTTAACAAATGTCTTGATCAGATCATGGATTTATGTGATCTAGGATATAGGATTGTGAAGTACTGATTCGATCATTACAAAGAATTGAATTGCCCATAAATCTGGAGTAGATTGATTTGTTATCTAGAAGCTGGCACCAGATTATGTGAGTTGCATCGGATTTATTTGGATACAATTGGATTAGGGAATTTGGATTTGGAGTAGCCTTAGTCAGATTATAGGGCCGTGTTCTATTCAGATTTCGGAATGGTGTTATGGGTGGATATTGGAATGTATGATTAAGGTATACCTTTCGGAGTTTGATGATGATCGATATAGTCGCTAGATAGTTGGTGATAAATACTGTAACAACCCGACCTAGATGTGTAGATACTATAATGACCCGACCTAGGGCCACCTGAGAGGTCCTCCAGGACCAACCAGAAAGTCCTCCAGGACCTCCCAAGAGGTCCAGCAGAACCGCTCGAGGAGACTTCCAAGACCGCCTAGGAGGTCTAGCAGGACCATCCGGAGGTCCTGGGAGTAGACCCGAGGAGGTCAAGGAGCCAGGGGTCATCCTAAGGACCTCCCACTACCAGACCCAAGGGAGGTCGTCGAGGGCTGGGAACACCCCAAGGACCTCCCACGACCAGACCCGAGGGTGGTCGTGGTGGTCAGAGATCACCCCCTGCTTCTCTATGTGAACCGAGCTAGTCCCAAGGATCAACAGCTAGCTCTTCACAGTATACAAGAGTGGTAGCATTCACTTCAATGAAAATTTTATTAATACCAACAAAGTTAATTACAAAGGGAGGCTTACAGGCCAACAAACCAAAATACAGCGGAAGATAAACAAGAAGGTCACCAGATACACCACATGCAATCGGCTGAAGGGCGTAATCCTAGTCATCCAGGACCACAAGGTCCATAGCAAAAACTCCTCAAAGCTTCTTTTCCTGCTCAAAAGATTATTTCAATCAAGAGTGAGCACAACTACTGTGCTCGCAAGTCACACCCGTGGGATAAGAGAATGACATGCATAAATGGATACATCAAAGGAAGGCTTGTATGGTTAGTTTGCATAAAGCCAAGTTTCTTTTAATTACAAGTAATAAGTTCCAAGGCAATTACAATAACTAAAATTCATTTTCTAAATCACAGTTTTCAGTTGGATTGCATTCATCACAAGTGGTGAAGGATACCCTCCTGTCACAAGGCTCCGCCGAAACCATTGGATAGAAATCCAAAATAGATTTATCAAGTCCTTTTGAAAACAAAACCAACATCTAACTGTGAGAGGCTTTGCCAGCACGTCCATAACCGTGGACACGGCTATTCGAATAGTTTTGCACTCTGTAGAGGTTGTACACTTTACCCACATGACACGATTTCTCTAGTTTGTTTGGCAACCGTCGATGCCACCAATCACTTTCGAAGGTGAGAGGTCTAGAGCACGTGACAAGGCCTTTACAATGCGTCATTCCACCATAGCCCCTCCTCACTAAGGTTTCACTTCCATTGGATAGGAACCCACCAGAAAAGCCCCCTCTTGTGCCAAGTGGGACAACATAGTCATGAAAAACAACCCACCGAAACAATCGAACAACCACGGTGGAACATTGCAAATTAATTAGTCGGTCCTACTCCCACACCGAGGACATGTGGTTGCAGGTGAGGCATAGCCCATTATAGGCATAGCAAAGTAATCGCTTTGCACGGTCCTTAATCGACTTGGGCGACAACCTCAACCATGGGGCATCGGATAACACGACCCGTGCATAGACATGCACCAACCAAGCAACCAAAGTTCGCCAAGTCCAAATTATTTTCCAATACTTTATTTTTCAACAACATTTTCAAACCTCCATGACAACCCAATGTCACGGCAAAACAATTTAAACAACGATTGGTCATTGAAAGTAAAACTTCCCAAAATCAAATACTTTTGGTCTAAGCATAACTAAGCATCCATTTTTGGATGATCTGGTTCACACTTATTGCATCAACGGGTTTTCAACTAGGCGACAACAAGGGCGGTTGTAATGTCAATAGTGGCCATACAAGGATTTAGGCATAGCTATGAACTTAAAGACATGTATTGAAATAAGTAACTAAAGTAAGCATGCATTAACACTTGAAATGGAACATAAATATATTGAAATAATGGGTGTAACATGGTCAAGGGTGTAACTTGCCTCTTGCTTCAAAGGCTTCATGGATCCACTTCCTCACGAGCTCGGGTTCACCAAGAACGTCAAGTCTACGATAAAAGCAACTCAAGATCAAACAAAGACCAACAAGAGATTCAAATAAACTCTAAATAAACATGAAACAAGAACCACAATAGGGCTAGGCGATTCGGAGGAGGTCCAAGGCACCCGCTTGAGGAGGTCCGAGGCTAAAGGGAGGAGGTCCAGAGAGTTGGTCGAAATGATCCAGAGAGTGGAAAATGAGGAAAAGGGTGAAAGAGGGAGGGCTGCTCAAGCTCATATAACCTGGGCCATCAAGATTTCCAAGGGTACACGAGGTCAAAAAGTAGGTGAAGAAAAAAAGGGGAGCTAGTACAAGAAGTGACAAAAGGTAGCACGGGTGCTGCAAAATGGATGGTAGCATTTAGTGCGACACAACCCGCATTAAATGCGTGAAGACTTCTATGGTAGCAAGGACACACGGAACAAGGAAAAAGTTGAGCAGAACCCGACTGATGGGACTAGTCAAGCACGGGTGGGAGGTATAGAGGTCAAGGGGGGTTTTGACCCATAAAGGTGGTCTTTGCAAAGAACCCGAGGTCCTACCCACACGAGGTCCTGAGGAGATCTGGCCACAAGGGTGATCTCTGCAAAAAGACCAATAAAAGGAGGTCTTTACCAGAAGACCAACAGAAGAGGTTGTGACCAACGGGAGGTCATGGCCCACATATGGTGGTCTTTGCAAAAAAAACCACGGAGGTGGTCTTTGCAAAAAGACCAAGAGGTGGTCTTCTCACAAAGACCGATGAGCGGGAGGTCTAAGGATAAGGAGGTCCAAAAGACAACGAAAACTCAAGGGGAGGTCTGGACGGTCAGGATCAAAGCAAGGGGAGGTCCTAACGGTCAAGATCTCACAAGGGGAGGTTCTGAGCTCGGGTTTTGAGAGTTCCAAGGAATGGTAATACCGCAAATGGGGAAGCGGTACTTCCGCACTCCGGTAGTACCGGCTGATACAAAGCGGTATGGAATTTCCAGAACACATATTTTGGAAACTTGAATTTTTCTCTAGAGCGGTATGACCGCGGGTTGAAACAGTGGTAGTATCGTATGGCGGTAATACTGAATGGGTGCGGTACGAGATTTCGAGAGAAAGGGCATTGCAAAGATAGAAATCAAGGAAAAGTCTAAATGGACAAAGAGAGGTTTCAACGGACAGAGAATGAGCTCAAAAGAGCTTGAGGAGGTTTAGACACAGGGAGGTCTAAGCTAGGAAGAACTAAAGAGGGTGGTGCGGACATAACAGTTTGTCCAAACAAGATTGGGGAAGAGAGATCTGACACAAGAGCCGAGCAAGGGAAGAGTAGATCTGCAAAGAAAAGGAGAGATAGCTCGAGAGAGCTTGAGTAACACCAAGAGAACTAAACTTTAGATTAGTTGAAGTATAGGTTAGTCATTTTAAAACATTTCAAATTCTGAAATATTCAAGTTAAGCTTTGAATTCTCATCAAAACCAAATGGTTCTTTTATTTTGCAAATTTCAAAAGGCTCAAAAACCGGGTGTTACAAACCAACCCCTTAAGGGAATCTTGACCTCAAGATTGAAGAGAGTAGAAAGAAAAGAGGTGGGTAGCAAAGGGCCTATGGCGGATCTACTACTTACTTGATGACTTCATTGCTTGTCGCTTCTTTGGACATTTATTGGCATAATGTCCTAACTCTTTGCAGTAGAAGCACGTGACACTTGAGGCATAGGGTGGCTTCTTTCGAGACCCGCCTTGAACAGGTAACTTGGAGGTGCAAGGGCCAATCGGGTGATTCACTGCCACTTCTTGGGGCATTGGCAAGCCTTGATTTTTGTACTCTTGCAATCGAGACATAATCCTTTGGTTGTTCTTTCTTCCTGCTGCTGGTGTTATTGTGGCAAAAAGAGTAACCTCAGGAAGGTTGTCCCTTGATATCTGGTTTTGAAGAGATGGTCCAACAATCACTCGAGCCTTGGAGGTCTTCACATTGTTTTGCTCCTGATTTTCCATCTTCCTCTTGTGACCACTATCTTGATGGTGGCAGGGAGCTTGAAGGTTGAGTGACTTGGGATTGGTTCTACCCTTCTTGATTGGATTAGGGGCATCTTGATTACTCACGCGCTGAGGCCGAGCTACAGAGGTCAAAGATGTCTTCGAGGTCTCCTGGTCTTCGCTGCTGGATCAATTTACAGCTACTTGAGATGGTGTCTCAAGTTCTTCTCATCGGTCTCCTAGGACCGAGGCTGCTTGTGGCGCCAAATTTGCCTGTAAGGGGCATTGCTTGAGAAAGTGGCTCTCCTTGCCACAGTTGTAGCAGACTTGATACTGGGTCTCTTTTCTTCTGGGACACCTGATAAAGTAGTGTCCAATGCCGTTGCAGCTAGCGCAGAGCATTTCTTGTTCTGGTTTCCCTTCCTGGGGACATCCATAAGCAAAATGTCGTTGCCCACCACATCTGTAGCAGTGCAGAGACTTCCATAAATGGCGGTCTTCAGGGAGAGAATAGCTTACAACTTCATTATGAGGGACTTCTGGTGGCTTGTCCTTGGATAGCTCTTCACAGGAATGCTCTTCAAGTGCTGTCGGGACAGGAGCTGAGGAGACATTATTGCCATTCATTCGCCGCATTAGCTGTTGCATCAGCTGAGTCTAGGTGACCAAGAATTGATTCAAATTCCAAAGTACTTCTGTTGACAATTGTTGGTGTCCTTCGGCGCTGACATTATGAGGAACATCTTGACTAGCAAAGCTTCCATCCTTAGAGCGACGAGGGTTCACCATCTGCTAGGTGCTCCAGAGGGTTAGTGTAAGGACCCCGGAATATTGGAATTTATGCCAAATTAAAAATTACTAGAAGCATTTCAATCCTTAATTAAAAATCATACTAGAAGCATAACTTTTAACAAGGTATAAATCCAATATTCAGGTTCCCGGATATATGTCTCGCAATGGTTCCCAGGATCAGTGACCATTGCACATATATCTTTAAACAACATTGCATCACACATACAAGGCATACATTTACATAATTAAACATAGGATGATTGTAACACCCTGGCTATTCGAAAGCCAAAATGCTACCTAAAGACCTAACATAATATCATATAGTGGAATAACTTCGACAATAATTCATCAACTAAGCTAAACAGATCAACATCAGTTGAAACATAACAGGAATGTAATAATGGATCCACTAAGATAAACCTATCAACGAATGATCAATGAACAACGAAGGATCAATGAACATAAACAATTATTTAAACAAACTCCTCGAAAGGAAGTTACCATCCATGTCTAAGTTTAGTTATTACAATCCAACAAATAACGAATGAAAGACAATAACAATTCTGTTATTGAATCAAGTGTAGAGTGAAATATATTTGAGTAGTGCGTGTCTACTCCTCCCAAGAGAAACTTCATCAATGGTCACCTAAAACAAATAAACAAAGCAAGAGTGAGTCCAAGACTCAAAGCAAGTACATTGAATATAAGAACGGACCTCCAATATGAACAAGATCACCTCTTCACGGTTTACGAACATACATCACATGAATATTTATGAATGCATGAGATGAATGGAAGTAATCGAAGGAAGGATTGCTGCGTGCTTATACCGGGTATAGCTAGTGACACACCCGTCGGTGTTCACTTAAGCCCGCACCTTAACAAAAGTGCGGGGATCAAGTCCGTATGAAAACGTTTCATACAGGTGTCCAAATCTGCCCATCTTGGAATTGATGGGTCTTATATGCCCATACCGGAATTGATGGGTCTTTCTATCCACTCCGTGGATGGGACATGACAATGTCCAAATCTGCCCACATTGGAATGTTGGGATTTACAATCCACTCCGTGGAGGAAACATGAGTTATGGATGCATGGAATGAAATTTGAACTGTAACATCCCTAACTTAGGGTTTGTATTTCAAATGTAAAATTTTGAGGAGAAATAAAAACTTTGTTGTCTCTTCAAATCATTTGAAAGTTTCTACAATTTTCCTAGCAATTTCAATTTTAGAATTTAATTCTTGTGATTGGAAATTGTTGTTATCAGATTCTTAGCTTTCCAACTTATGATCATCCTCTGAAATTATTTTTCCTATCATCTTGATCATCCTATCTACCTCCTGAATTATTTCACAATTTTAGATTTTATTTGCTATTTTAAATGGCCAAGTCAAACTAGTTGAAAATCTGGTCAAATCCTTGTACAGCAGCTTGTGAATTTTCTCTAGAACAATGCAGTGCATAAAAGTTCTGGAAAAATTATACAAGGTTGTCCTCTGTCTCTAGTAGCTACCATAAAAATTTCGAAATTTTTAGAGCTCAGGAGCTACCTCTAAAAATTTCCCAAAACCTTCTCTGTCTTTTAAATCAAATTCCAAAGTGCATTCCTCTCGGGCGAACCCAACTCGGGCTCGAGTCCGACTACGCACCACTTGGCTCGGTCGCGTCAACTAAGCGTATCGCCCGAGTGCAATCAATCGTGACCGTCCGATGAAGATCGAGCGATCCACGTCGCGTCGCAACCGACTGTCCGAATGCATACAACAATCTCGGCCGTCCATTTGGATCCAACGGTGGTGCGATCGCGATTGAGTCCAACCATCGGCTCGCACCGCGCCGTCGGCCGGCGAGTGGACCCTACATCGATATCACCTCGTCTTCTCCGCACCTCACCGGAGCTCGGTCGGCGATCGCATGCGCGCCACGTACCTCGCCGCTGCCACCTATTTGCCCGCGTGTCCTTCTCCGAAGTGTCGCCAGACCTTCATTACCTCACCGCGATCACTCACATCTCGTTTTCCCCGCTCTGTTGCTCCCTCCGCCCACTTCTCAGTTTCGGCCGGAGAAGAAGGAGAGGGCAGCGCCACCACCTCGTTGCCGCTTGCTTCAGCAACCTTCTCGCCGCCTTCCTTGTTCCTCGCCGCATCCATTTTACCCATCCCGAGCCTCGGCATCCATGTATCGCGGGAGCTAGTTCGTCGTCTCCGCCTCCGGTGATCTCGGCTCCGCGAGCTCATTTGCGCTCTGGTGAGTCCCTCGCCTCGGCGCTTGGTCCCTCGTAATCGCAATCCCTTTCTGAGTCTAACCGTGAGCTCCTTTCTGGCCTTGGTACATCATGGTGGGCGTGTGGGCGTTTCTTCCCCGCGCACGGTGATTCGCCGCCGCAGCAATTTCGGCCACCGCGGAGCTCCATCGTCGTCGTGGTCGTGGGCTTATCCTTCCTGGAGTCAAGGCGGAGCTGGTGCGCACCTTCTCGAAGCCTCCCGCGCTGTGGCGTCTTCTCCGCGAAGGCCGCACTTTCTTCTCCGCCTCCGTTCGTCGCCAGCTCATCGCCGGCATCTCCGTGGGTCAGCACCGCCGTCATCGGGTTCGCAAAGTCTCTGTGAACCCGAAGGTATCACTCGCTCGCTTTGAAACCCACTAGTTCGCGAGATCCACTGCGCGCGCGCGCGCGCCGTCCCGTCGTCTTGCGCGCGAAGCGCCGTGGCGTTCGATTAACACTAATATTTGTTTAGTTATGTCACTGATTTGTGGGCCCTCTCTGGTAATCGTGTTTAGTAAACTCTAATCCAACCGTTATATTTCCCTCTGAGTCACTGCCATGTGGGCCCATGATGTCAGTTAGTGGGTGTGTAACCCTTGGCGATATGTTTTCTCTGTTTGAAAGCGTATTTCTCTGTGAGTATGTGTTAGAAGTACACTTTGATATGTCAAAGCGTATTCTTAGAATACGCCGACGTCACTTTCGTGGCGGGCTGTCTGGTCACACTTTCGCGCGGCCCTTTGTCGATGTCGGGCTAGATAGCTGTGGGTAGAAAAAGTATTAAATGCTTTAGTAAATCTCTAATGCTTTTACATTGCCTCGTTAATTCAATTAAACTTGTAAAATGCATAACTAATTCAATTTTTATCCAAATTGTATGAAACCAGTCTGTTAATTTTCATTTTAAGTGTACTATTTGATAAAATTAACTTCACCCATGTCTCTGTAGCAAAAATCTGTTAGCTAATAAAATGATGTCTTATGTATCTTCTAAATTAGAAAATGCATATCTCTTCCAATAATTGTCCAAATTAAATGAACCCAATTCTGTAAAATTTCATTTTCAGTATACTAACTATTAGGATAGATTTTATACACTGGTTCTGTTCATGAAAATTTGTTAAGTAATTAACTAGTGACTTGTTGTGTTTTTAGCTTAGAAAATTCATAGAAAATTGCTAATAACTTAAAATGATTGGTTCTCTGTTTCTAAAATTCTGTTATTTCATACTTAGGCTGCTGTGTGAGTTTTGGCTTGTTTGATGTTGTTGAATGTTTGAGTTTTGTCGGTGTTATTCGTTCTTATTTGCTGTTATGTTCGATCGTTAGGCTTCGATATTTGCGGCAACCCTGAGGACGATCCTCCGCACCATATTGAGCAACAAAGAATGAACAAGCGATTTGATCATGATAATCCCAGTACTTTAAATTCTAATATTTTGTTTCAGCTGTATGTATGCATTGCTTAATTTGTGTTAAAATGGATTAGTTAAATCCGTAGCTGCATATCCTGTAGACAAATATTGATCTCTACTACCTGAGCCTAGGTTATTTGCTGTGATTAGAGATCGCTGGATGATTTCTTGTCACTTAGTAGATACGATTTCAGCTGCTTAGACATGCTTAGTATCGGTAGAACTGGGCGGTTATCGACTTTAGTCGGTAACCTTGATCACACAAAATTTACTACAACTTTATGTTTCAGCATTTCTGCTATGTTTAATTGCAAAACTAAAAATGAAAACAAAAATGATTTGGACGCGGGCACAATGGTAAGATTGGTGTGATCTTTTGGGTGTGACTGGAAAGGTGCCCGGGTCAATTAAGGACCGAACATCTTGTGAGTGAATTTTTATCCAGGCATTTCGGCGTGCTAACCACACTAGAGTATATGGGACCTCTCTTGACCTAGTACTTTGGCGTGTATTGGCTCCGGGTCGCAGGAGGTCGCGGGAGGGATGGAGGTGGGAGCATGGTAGTTGTCCAAAAGCTTTATCTGAGTGGGTAGTTGTCTTTCGGCTTTACCATGTAAGCGTATGGGTTTCTATCCATACGAGCGGCTCGTAGTTAATACATAATATTGGAAAAAGTCTCGTAGGACTTAGTGTGCAACATACCTTCTAAGTGTGCTTTGGCTTAAAGGCGATGCGAAGTGTGGGTGCATGGTACACCTGCGGGGTTAAAAACTATTCGAATAGCCTCGTCCTAGGTGATGGACACGCTTGGGTAAGCTTTTCAAGAGTTAGACTACAACATTTAAATTAAAACTTGATGGGTGGTGCAATGCGGGATTCGTGCTATTGTTGGGGTGACTATTGGGATAGTCACTTCTAGGTTGTTTATCTTTCGCTTTTGTTATTAATATCCGTACTGTATTTCAATCTTAAAAATGAATTGCAAACTTGCCTTTAAAACTGTATTACCTTATTGCAAACAAAAATTGGCTTTGTGCAAATAAAACATATGGCCTCCACTAAACAAGCCTGCATGTAGCATATGAACAGGTCTGCTAGTTCACACGTCAGTCTTGCGGGTACAAAGACAATCTTTGTACTCAGGTGCTTTGCTTAATGTTTTTGTTGCAGAGGAAGAAGGTGAGCCTCAGGGTCCTCACTTCTGTGAGCTGTGCTGTCGCTTCGTGGGTGACGACTAGTCTTGGCGGTCCGGTCAGATGCCTTGTGGGTGAAGGCACACTGATTGGCTTTGTTTATAGCCATCTTATGGCACTTTTGCTTCCGCTGTCTCTCTTTTGTTATTTGTGTATCTTGTGGCCAGTCGGCCATTGTCTGTAATAACTATACTATTTGTTTATCTTCCGTTTGTAGTGTAATGTTTGGACTCTATGTTTTGAATGGAGTTGATGTCTAATTTTGTGACGAGTGCGATATCGCTTTGCAGGAAGTATACATATCTCGAGATCGATTTATTTGATTTGTGATGCTAGGACCAGGTGGTTGGTTAAGCATTACAAGCCAAATAAACTGGGGTCCTCACATGAACAATGAAAGACATCATCTCGAAACATGGAATCCACACATATGAACGAACATAGACTTTTCACCTTCTCATGTATCATAAGATACCACAACATGAACATTTAAGCATTCATCAATCACAAGCATTAATATTAGCAAAGTACTTGCCTTCCGCGATGCGACGCGTTAGCAGGCAGCGATGATGCTCCCAAACCCGTAGCCTCGCTGCCTAAACAATTAAGTAATTTAAACAAGAACACATTGCACACAACACTTCTCGACACCGTTCTACAACGCTTCCCCGGTGACTCAAGATTCAACTAGAAACTCTAATCTGAAAATTGACTACTCAGGCACAAACCGAAACTGGACAACAGTACGGTAAAAATCATATCGATTGATCTGGAACTCGGAATGAGGTGAGACCAGTTTCTATGGATTCTTAACTGACATATCTACAATACTCTAGTTGACAAGGTAACCCAATTCGGCCAATTTAATTTGCTAATTGATAGATGAAAGTATAGAACAGAAACTGCCTAGATGAAAAAGACAGCAGCACTAAAAAGATCATAACTTTTATTCTACAAATCCAAATAGGGCGTTCTTTACCAATCCTGAAAGCTAATGAGATCACGTACAAAAGTCGTTATGGGCAAGACTTCTGAATCGTCTTCTATCTAAGTCATAATTTAACAATTACAGTGACTGCTAATTCTCGTCAGAATTCTGGACAGCAGAAACTAAAACAATCATAACTTTTGATCCGTATGTCGGAATCAGGTGTTCTTTGCCGCCACCGAAAGCTAAGAACAATATCTAAATAACTCTAGGTGATCAAATTTCCTAATTATGCCTTTAAGAACACGAAAGAGGTCGCGCAAGACACTGGACAGAACTGAATCTTCAGCAGACAGAACTTGATCCGATCAATCCTAATCAAGTTCACCTCTACGATTAATCCAACAACATAAACGACGATCGTTACCCTTGGAGACCACAAGAATGACGCTGGAACTCCTCACGAAGATCACCCCCACCTTTCTTCTTCTTCCCTTCCCTTCTCCTCTCTTCTTCCCGACGGCCAACAGTAGGGAGGATGGCGCCAAGGAGAGGAGGAGCAGCAGGAGGCGGAGCATGGTTGCGTGCCGCTACTGTAGCACAGCCACTGTAGCGCGGTGGCTACTGTAGCAAGGGTGGCTAGGGTTTGGTCCCCTCCCCTCCCTTGCCTTCTAATGGGCTGCGAGACCACTCATGGGCCTTGGGCCACTAAGGCCGCTCCTCTCCTCTCGAATATGGGTTGGCGGCCCATTCCTCTCCAAAAATTCTGAATTTTGAACTTAATTCCATCTCTAAACTTTGTTACAATCGATATTGAATAAATTTCCCTCTCCCGAATAATATTTTCTCCAATTGATATTTGGGGTATTACAATGATACAACTCGGTTTCATTATACAATATAAGTGACTTTGGTCACAACAAAGATTTAGCAATGGAAACAAAACTAAACAACAAAAACCACCAATGGTCCCATCACCCGTAGGCTATTGCGTGGAGATTAGAAACAGCTTCATTCGTTAGCGTCATGCGATCGGCGCTAACGGTACCTCATATAAATAACCATCCTCACCTTCAACAAGTGGTGAAAGCACTGAGTACAGAAGGTACTCGCAAGACTTACACAAACTACTAAAAAGAAAGTGTTTGAGAGAACCTATTCAAAGGATTAGAATTTGTACATGCTTAAGGTTGGCAACAGGAAAGTTATAATGGTATTAATTTTGCATAAAGCAATACATCTTAACCTACACATGCTAGATTTTAACAAAGCGATTTTATAAACTAATTTGAACTAAAAACAGTAAGTAATATAACATGTAATTATAAATCACAACAGTAACAAAGTGGCTATCCACCACAACAAAGATATTGCATGAATACCCTTCATGCCGAACCAAAACCCACAACCTAGGTTTAAATCAAAGTCTATACAGGTGACATCAACCCAAGTATCGTCCATGACTGTGGACACGGCTATTCGAATAGTTTTAACCCTGTAGGGGTGTACATCTTTACCCACACGACTTAGTCAGCCCGTTGCCTTCGAATGCCTCCGAATGATGACACACTTCCTTTGGTATGCCGACCGGGGAAACTAAGATTTGGTATTTTTCAACAAGTTGACACTATTGAGTTGGGCTACCTATGTGCGACTGATCCTGCTGGTGTAGGTTAGACCACCTACTAACCAACAGGGCACACATGTTACGCTGGAACATCCGATTGAATAAAAGAAATAAAAGTTGTGCTCCCCCGCACATATAGTATTGAAATCGGAGCCTTATGAACACGGATAAATCCAAAAGTCCTCGCCCTTAAGAATATATGATATAGATACGAGATCAAGCACATATATCCTTATCAACCTGCATCCCAACTCAATAACACCAACCCCTTACTTAACCAAACAGCGCCCATACACCACGTGTGGAAGTACGTTGGGGCTTGAATTGAATAGTCAGAGTTCAGTCCTTAGTTGATCCAGACAAGACCACCACATTTCCCAATCTCGTGCACGAAGGCACCATCACTAGCATCCTCTTGTCCAGATTTAACATAGGTTTGTCAAACAAAATTTAGATTCAATTCTGATTTAAATAGACTGAACAAAAATTAAAATAACTGAAATTCTTTTGTTGTTCCCATGTTTGACAAGATAAGCTTGCCAAACACTAACGTTCTATGGACTGCATGGCTAAGCAAAGTTTGAAACTAAGTATTTCAATATAAAACAATACCTTAGGTTTTGAGCGTATGATCTGATTTAAGGTAAGCCACAAGTGTCAGGTTATAACTATCTATGGACAGATCATCAATAAGTTTTAAGGAAATAGCATGCAACAGTATCACTGTGGTTTGTAAATCTACAGTTCAAAAATTGGGATCAACATGGTGCAAAGAGGATGCATGCCTTGGTAATAATACACCTCTTGTTCAGTTCTTGTTGCTCGAAATGGACTCAATTACTTCAGAAGAACCAGATTATAAAAGAAACAATAAAATCTAATGAACACAAGAACTGACAGCAAGCAAAATATTGGAAAGAATGCATGGTCAAGATCTTGATGCGTACTTAACAACATGCTTAAGGTATATCTAACCCAATAAAGGTAATAACCCATATTACTCTCTCGCCATTAATTTGCAAAAATTAGGTTCAGTTAAAGTTACTGATTTGGACTTTAGAAAAGCGAAATCGGAATGATTACAGAGTGGTTTGGTGATCTAAACATGTATCAAGTAAACTATTTTGCTTAGACTAATAGTATTCATAACTAGGGTAGTACCCTAACCCATCATTTACTCACTAATTGTCAAAATTAACATTTGAAGATCTTGCTGTCCACACAGTAGGTTCAGCCGACAGCAAAACAGCAAAAACAAGTGTTGGAGATTTTTGCTTAAATACTAATACACATGAACATAAGATTCTTGCTGGAGCTAAACCTAATTTTTAAGAAAGTTAATACCCTAGACCAACCCCTTGCTAACCCTAATCAGCAAGATTAACAGAAAAATGGCATGCTACAACTTTTGTCGGTTCATCCGACAAAACGGTAGAAAAAGGTTTTAGAGCCTTTTTCGATTTAGAAGCAAAATGATCAGAGATAACCTTTGTTTATGCTACTAGGGATAAGTTAAGACCTAGTTAAGCTGAAAAGATGACAATAGAAACCCTAGAGCTTGAAAACAACATGAAAGACCGAAAAGTTATAAAAAGCAACTTTTCAGTCAAAGCAAGATTTGAGCATCACATGCACAAGTGAGTGATTCAGAGAGGATGTTAAGGTCCCTAAGATGTTTAAGATGGGAAGAAATAAGGACATAGCTTACCAGAACAGGGAAAACGCCAAAGGGCACCTTAACCAGCTCTGGTCAACAGAGAATAAGCCCCCGGGTTCAACCTATAATGATGACCAAAATTCACATCACAAAGTGAATTAAGCTCTAAGATGGACAAACAAGAAGTGAGAGTAAGGAAGCTTCACTAGAAAAGAAGAAAAATGGTGAAGAAGCTCTTTGGTCAACAATGGTAGTGAGCCAAAAGGCTAGGGTTTATATAGAGTGTAATCCTCCAGAGCAGACGGGAAGCGTCTAGAGTTGATGCGGTGGCAACATGGTGCCAGGTGGCGAAGGATTACTTGCTAACTCAGGGCATAACACCACCTCTCGGGCAACAAAGTCAGCGGCGACGTACAGGCGTGAGGACGAAGAGAAGCGCCTCACTGACGTGCGGGCCCCGCTGTCAGCTGCAGCCGCACACGCCCCCACAATGCTCCATAGAATAACGACCGTCCGATTAGAAATGGGAGGCTGAGATTTTGATGCATATTAAGAGGTCTTAACCGGTACCTTTCAATGTGGGCCTTGCGATCTTAATCCTACGGACACACCAAGATCCAGCCTTAAGCGCATGCGGTCGAAGGGGTACCGTAGGATTGAAATCCGACGGTCACCAACATTTGCGCACCTTTAAGTTCAAAATGAAAGAGGCGCACGGTTGGATTTGAGATCGACGGTCAAGATTGAGTCGGGGCTCGGGTGGTCCGAACGTCACCGCCCCTCTTGATCGCCCGATTTAGATCCAAAGGCTTAGATTCAATGTGACGCTCGAGAGACCTGAACGTTCACGCTGATCTGAGCGATCCATTGAGGATCCAACGGCTAGCACTAATTTTGGCCTCTACCCTTTTAAAAATGGCATATCCCGAAAATGGCGTACCGCAAGATTTAGATCTAACGACCACGATTGCATGGTTCATCGGGATGGCCCGAACGACCCAATGAATCCGGCTCGTTCGTTTGGAAATCAACGGCCACGAGTTGGATGCATGCTAGGATTTTGAATTAAGGCTGGATGCGGTAGGATTGAGATCCGACGGTGGAGATCGCTTCGCGTGCGTGGATAGCCCACACAGCTTCGCGAATCTCGGCCGATCATCAAGGAATTGACAGCTCACGTCAGATGAAGTTTTGAGCACGGTCCGTGCGCGTGCTAGGTGCGCCAGTTTAGACCTAAACCCATCTGGCTCGGTCGCTACGGTCTAAACCGGCTAGGGTTTGGCCGACTGGATTGACTAACTCAATTCAAAACCTCAAAAGTTTGACCGGGACTTTAAAAATAACAAATAGATTTGTAAAAATATGAAATTTTGCAAAGATGCTACTGGGATCATATATGTCCCAAATAAAATTTAAAACCCACTGTTTCACAGTTTAAAATAGATAAATAATTCAATTAACCCGAATAGGTTTGTTTAAAGTCAAATATTTTTCTCAAGATCAATATAATTTCTAAAAATTCGACAAAAATTATTTTTGGCCAAGATAATTCATCTGGCTTTTAATAAAAAATACTTCTCGGTCTTAATACCAACATTGACTTGTATTTTCTTTTAAAGCTTCAATAAGTTTTTGGATTTGGCTAGAAAAGGGAGGTTTTAGATTGTAAAAAGACATCCAAATTTCAAAAATGAATAGTGATGTTATGAACAACATCTCATTACTGTTTATAAAGCATCTTATTACTGTTCATTAAAACTGGGGTTGTTACAGTTAGGGAGGGAGGTCAAGGGTAGGTAAGAGTCAAAAGACCAAGAGGGAATAGAGTAGAACTACACCCCAACAAAGAACCCATTAAGAGCTTACTCAAAAGAGCCCCACAACTTACAACGTTCTAACGATCAATGCCCTGAACTGGCAATGGACTCACTAAACTAGAGGAGTCTAGCAACTAAAGCTATAGGGTTAGGCTGATGAAATGATCCTCAATCCGAGGTCTTCCAAAAGATCTTGCATGTTGTCCTTGAAGAGCAGAGACAAGGAAGCTTTAATCATGTGCTGGATGCTAGCTAGGATCTAAGAATCAACTTCCCATTCATGCCAGGTTCACAACTGGTATTATTGTGATCCACCAATCCGCATATCTTGGAATCATCCCATTAAAAGAATCTAATCATTTAATTAAGATCAAAATCAGTTGGGGAGAGTACAATCCACAAACCTTCATTACAAAGTCTCCCAAAGACTTCTAACATTCCATCAGTTCACATTCCCTTAAAGTCATCCTATTATTCTCCCAAGATATTAGTAAATCAATCACACTTTACAATTCCTACTCAGGTAAAGGCTTAGAAAATTCAATCAAGTCCATCACTTTGATTGGCATACACCTTCTTTGCCCAGAATCCAGGAGGTTCTCATTCAATACGAAAGTCACCTCTTTCAATTCAAAAGCTCCAAGATCACTAGGTTCAATCTTGAACCAAAGGTTTTTTCCCAAGAGACTTTTCTGAAATCTCAAATTCAATTTGATCCATCAAATTATTTATCACCAACTATCTAGCGACTATATCGATCATCATCAAACTCCAAAAGGTACACCTTAATCATATATTCCAATATCCACCCATAACACCATTCCGAAATCTGAATACAACCTAGCCCTATAATCTGACTAAGGCTACTCCAAATCCAAATTCCCTAATCCAATTGTATCCAACTAAATCCGATGCAACTCACATAGCCTCGTGCCAGCATCTGGATAACAAATCAATCTACTCCAGATTTATGGGCAATTCATGTAACATCCCAATTCTCAACTTGTGTTTCAAATGTGAGAAAGTGTGTATAAATTAAAACTTTCCTTGCATCTTGAAGGTTTTGAACTTTCTGCAATTCTTGTAAAGGAATTGTGGAAAATCGAAAACCAAAATCTCCAATGAACTAAAATCAATCCCCTCTTTCCATCCTTGTGGAAAATATTGTGTTCAAACCCTAGAAATATTTTTTCCTTGGTTCTAGGCATGCTGTGTGACTCCTCTGAAAAATTTCATAATTTTTAGAAATTATTGGATAAGTTTTGGAGGCCAGTCAAACCAATTTGACTATTGGTCAAACCCTAGAATAAGCCTTGAGAAATTTCTGGAGAAAAATTCTGTGTAAAAACCTCTGGAAAATTTATGCAAGGTGTATCCTATAGTGAGGGACCTTTAGTCAAAATTTCATAATTTTTGGAGTTAGTTTGTTATCTCTAAAAATTCCTCAAGTTTTTAGCTTCAAATTATAGCCCTAAGTCAAAAATTGGTTGGGTCCGAGTCAGACTCGGGCTCCCCCCCTCTTGGTTGAACCCGACCCTTTCCCGCGCCTAGGTCAGCCCTGTTCAACGCGTGATCTATCCCCGCCGTTGGATCTTCATCGGGTTGCCCTCAGCGCGCGTGCCCTTCGGATCTCCGATCCCGCCACCGTTGGGAGCCGTTGGAGCTTAATCCAACGTGTGCGTTTGCGCTCGGTCGTTTTGAATCAAAACGACCCGAGCCAGTTTCAAATTGTTTTTGAGCCCAACCCACTAATTTTACTCGAGCTTGAGCCACTTGGTGGGTGAATTGGACCTTTGGATTTCAATCCAATGATCGAAATCGCCTGTGCTATTTGGGAGCCCTCCAAATGACCGATTCAATCGTGACCCTCCATTTTCTATCCTACCGTCAGGAGCTTGGGTCCGTGCCTTAGGGTTGGACTTGACCCACTTAACCCTCTTTGACTCGAGCTACCGTGTTTCACTTACATGTGGGCCACCTCCTCCTAGTCATCTCTTCGTCACGCCCGCGCGTGCGTGCGTGCCTGTACGCCATGGCGTGGGAGAGCAGGGCCCTGTCCATTCCTCTCGTCCTTCAACGGCTCTTAGCCTCATTTAATGCTTGCCAGTGCTTTGCCCCTTTAGTCGTGTTTTTCACCTGCTCCCAACATGCTCGGCTCGCCCATGGCAGGCTTGACCACTGTGGAGTGTTACCGCTGCTCTCCTTGCCTCCTTCAGCTATAAGTAGCCACTGAGCTTCCTTTGTAATCTTTTTAGCACCCTTGAGCTTTGCCAAGCACCCTCTCTGTGTATTTGAGCTCAATTCACAGAAACCCTAAATCCGCCATTGAAGGCCGCAAGCGAGCTCCTTGGTCTTCAGTGTTCCAGTGGCTCTCTTTCTAATCTTTTTGCTCCGTCTTGTTCCTCAGATCTCCTGGAGTAAAACGCCTAATCCAATTTTGTTTGGCATTCATAGGATGTGCCAAATTTTGGATTTGGTTGTTTGAGGCCGAAATCACCCCCCTTTCTTCCCCAGCTCTGGTAAGTGCTTCATGTCTCAATTCCTTGCTCGTGGAGCTTCTCTGAGCTATAATGAAGCTTTTGTGATGACGCGGTCTCACTCATTTTGCTCAGGCCGTCATCTCCACGTCTTCTTCTTCGGCACTGGCAAGGTTCAATGTCGCCGGAGCTGCTTCGTCCGCCTCAGTTCCTCTCCTGTGCTAAGGTGACCTTCTAGTAGCCCCTAGAAGCTCAAGCACACGCTTCTCAGAACAACGCAGAGCTCTTTTGCGTTTTTGTTTTAGTCGTGCTTGTTGTAGGGAAACGGGTAGGCTACACTAGCGCAAATTAAAAAATTCTACCCGTAAACCAAGATCACTTCAGTTATAGATCACGGTCTTACCACTAGATGCGCATGTGCGGAAGTTGATGCAGCACATCGGGGCAGAGTAGTCATACTACTTCCTCGTCCTCGTCGTGGCGTCTCACGTACAGCTCCTCTCTTGCGGTTCGTCCCAACGCTACAGATGCAACGCCTTCAAAGGTATCCACACGTACGGGAGGAAGCGACGCACGCCGAACTACTAGATCCGCACGAGCGACTAGGGCGTGAGAGGGGTGGCGGCTAGGGTTTGAGGATGTCACGAAAAACTCATCTCTCAATCCTGTGCTCCCCTGCCCTCCTTTTATAGACGTCCTTACAATGGGCTTCTACGAATAGAGGCACATTAGGACTCAATGCCCAGTCTAAAGTTTATCATCTTGTTTCTCTCTTATAACTTAACCCTCTCTTTCTATCATATTTGATAGATTTAGAGAAAATTAAAGAAGAGGTCGTGGCTAAGGAAGCCATAATAATAAAACTTAGGGAAGAAAATCAAAGTAAAGACCGGTCGATAGAGCATGCGATGACCAGGCAAAAGGAGGTTTTCGACTCTTGTGAGAAGAAAATCAAAGGTAACTAGTCGTAGACTTAACCAATATCCCATAACTCCAATTTTAAAGTGTGTGTTAATTTTATCCACTCGTGCAGGAAAAACTGAATCACTTGAACGAGCGGAAAAGAAGCATGCATACTTAGTTTTTGCAAACAAGATATTAGAATTTAAAAGTACTAAGAGCAATATGATCAAATGATGCTACATCTGCTTACCTTGCTGGGGATCACTTGCTTGCTGCAGAGGGTCACTCTCGCAATCAACACAATCGTCGGAACCTATCGAAAGAGCGAGAACATCCAACAAAAACGACGAACACCGCAAAAGGCTCAAAATCCAAAATGCTCCAAAATACATGAAACTTACACAGCAGGAAGACCATGATTTTAAATGAATTTAGCAACAAGAATCATTTGATTTGGACCAAATATGCAAAAGTTATAGCCTAAACAATTTCTGTCGACAGGAAAATCCAATTTTAATTGCTATCCGTTACTGTTCATCGCACAATTTTCCAGAAAGTTTTTGAACGTAAAATTTTTATGGTAGGCAGATAATGACATCCTAAGGTCAGCAAAATTGGGTCGACCTCATTTGTAGTTAAAATGAATTTATTAAGATTTTTCTAAGTTAGGAAACTAGGACATAGCATTTTTCATAATCAAAGATATAAGGAAAACCTATTTTACACTAAAGCATGCTAACAGAGGAACCTAACAAACTTTAGTTTATTAAATTTGAAGTTACAGAGAAAAACTTATGCATTTTTGAAGTTCAAAGCAATTAACAGCTTGCAAATAAAAGCTTTCGGGCTTTTCTTGACCACTAACTCAACCGGGGAGGTCTTGGTCCGTTGATCCGAAATCGCACGACTCAACCGGGGCGCATGGATAGGATATACATGAGGAGGTCCTAGACGGCTAGGATTTACAAGAAAGGATGTCTGAGGTTTTCTTTACAAAAAACCAAGGGGTGATCTTTTGCAAAAAGGACCCTAAGGGTAGTCCCAAAGGTGGTTTTTGCAAAAATGACTACGGGAGGTCTTTTGCGGAAACACAGAGGGTGATCCTAATGGTCCAGATTAAATCTAGAGAGATCTTTAACGGCTATGATCTAACCTAAGAGGTCCCGAAGGTTGTCAATGGGTGGCCTGGCTTTCGACAACGCAAAGTATGGCTCACAAGTAAGTGACACAAAAGCCATTTGGACAAACATTATTAATAAACCAATGATTAGCAATGATTTTCTCATAAATGTTGTCCTAACGACAGTACGAAGAGCTACGGCGTCCGACAAAAGCCCGAGGACGTCCTAACGATTTAAAGTGAGGTTCAGAGGTCCCGAACGTTCAAGGAGGTCCGAGACACAGATCAAGATATTGACGGCCCACGATCACCTAGGCGCTAACAAGGTGGTCACCAAAGGTGGTCTGGAGGGTTGTTTTTGCAAAAGATCGGCGTGGTGGTCTGTGCAAAAACACCGGAGGTGGTCTGAGAGGAGGTCTTTGCAACCGACCCAAGGTGGTCTTTGCAAAGATACAAAGGGTGGTCCAAGGGGAGGTTTGAGAGGGTGGTCTTTGCAAAAAGACCCGAGGTGGTCATGACCAAGGGTGGTCTGAATGAGTGGGAGGTCCTAGCGCTCCCGAAGATCCCAGCGGTAGACAGGAGATTCAACGGCTAACATTGATTGTGCCTAAAGGACTGAGCCCGAGGGCGCTAGAAGGTTGAGTTCGACCAAGAACTCGAGTCTGACTCGAGCCCAAACCAAGAGTTTGAGAGGAATTTTTGTATAGAGCAAACTAACTCCAAAAAATCCAAAAATTTTACAAGAGCTTGCTGACTTTAGGACTGACCTTGTGTAAAATTTCCAGAGATTTTCATGCAAAGCATTTTTCTCCAGAAATTCTGCAAGGTTTGTTTTAGGGTTTGACCAATAGTCAAAATGGTTTGACTGCCTCTTAAAATATTCAAACAATTTCTATAAATTGTCAAATTTCTCAGAGGGGTCACACAACCAAGGAAAAGTACTTTCAGGGAGTAGAACCCAAGATTTTCAACCAGGAGTTTATGACTTTAGAGAGATGGGAGGTTTAGGTTTTTGATTTCCCAAAATTTTCTTTACAAGAATTACAGGAAAGTTCAAAAACTTCAAGCTGCAAGAAAAGTTTTAATATCTACACATTTTCTTATATTTGAAACACAAGTCCAGAATTGGGATATTACACTAGACGAGGTCCTGAGGAGATCTGGCCACAAGGGTGGTCTCTGCAAAATGACCAATCAAAGGAGGTCATTACCAGAACACCAATAGAAGAGGTAGTGACCAACGGGAGGTCATGGCCCACATAGGGTGGTCTTTGCAAAAAAAAACCACGGAGGGTGGTCTTTATAAAAAGACCAAGAGGTGGTCTTCTCATAAAGACCAGTGAACAGGGAGGTCTAAGGATAAGGTGGTCCAAAAGACAACGAAAACTCAAGGGGAGGTCTGGACGGTTAGGATCAAAGCAAGGGGAGGTCCTGACGGTCAAGATCTCACAAGGGGAGGTTCTGAGCTCGGGTTTTGAGAGTTCCAAGGAACGGTAATACCGCAAAATGGGAAGTGGTACTTCCGCACTCCGGTAGTGCCGGCTGATACAAAGCGGTATGGAATTTCCAGAACACATATTTTGGAAAGTTGAATTTTTCTCTAGAGCGGTATGACCGCGGGTTGAACAGTGGTAGTACTGTATGGTGGTAATACCAAATGGGTGCGGTACGAGATTTTCAAAGAAAGGGCATTGCAAAGATAGAAATCAAGGAAAAGTCTAAATGGACAAAGAGAGGTTTCAACGGATCAGAGAATGAGTTCAGAAGAGCTTGAGGGAGGTTTAGACCTAGGGGGGTCTAAGCTAGGGAAGAACTAAAGAGGGTGCTCTGGACATAACAGCTTGTCCAAACAAGATTGGGGAAGAGAGATCTGGGCACAAGAGCCGGGCAAGGGAAGAGTAGATACTGCAAAGAAAAGGAGAGATAGCTCGAGAGAGCTTGAGTAACACCAAGAGAACCAAACTTTAGATTAGTTGAAGTATAGGTTAGTCATTTTAAAACATTTCAAATTCTGAAATCTTCAAGTTAAGCTTCGAATTCTCATCAAAACCAAATGGTTCTTTTTATTTTGCAAATTTCAAAAAGGCTCTGAAAACCAGGGTGTTACAGCCTGTGTGCTAGCACCAACGCACACGGTAGGGCCTTCGAAAAGATGGCGGCTAGGGTTTGGTGAGAGCAACTTTCTTATGTACCAATAGTCCCATGCATCCCGTTATAAAGAGCCTATAACAAACTCTATTCGAACTCATTTGTTCCAACCGTTAAGTGTGCGACCTTGTAGGTTCATGCATAATCGGTTGTGACTCAGAAACTCCTTTTTGACCACAAGTCATTAGAGGTTCCTAGCAGGATATAACGATTCTCGAACACATATAAATATTATTGTCGGACGAACCTTATGCAATATGATCTACGACCAGGTCCTTATCACTTACGACCAGCTCATATCTCTATACGACTAGCTTATATTTAGTCACGACCAGTTCATAACTCTTTACAACCAGTTTGCTGACCAATTAGTGATTATGTTCAACCAGTTTATGACCAGTCTGTATCTCCATACGACTAGTTCATATTTGGTTGGACTGAACGATCTGCTTGTGTATTCTCCCTTTGCCTCACGATATCTAGTTGAATTCTAGGTGAGATATGTTGTGATCCATAGACTGTTCAATACTTTCTCGATCAAGTGACGGATAATACCAAGTGCTCAACTGTCGGGACCCAAAAATGCATCTCAGGAACCCTTTGTGTATTCTAAACTAGTCCCAGATAAGTAGCTAGCTCACACAAGCAAACAGTGATGAAATACCATCCATTTATTCGATTTAACTAAAAAGATCTCAAAGTAACAAATAATAATAAGAACTGGACCTTATTGTCAACGTTTATTTAACTTGCCACGCAGGGCTAAAGAAACAAATAAACTATTGCAGCGGAAAGAAACTCTTCAATGGCCAATCAACATGCCCACAGGCAATCGAGTGGAGAACGCATCCTAATCCGCAAAACCTTCATGGTACTCTTCCTGGTAGAACTTGGAGTTCCCTGGTTCTTCTGTGGAGATTAAACAACACAGGGCGCAAAGCCATGAGTACTTTGAATGCACTTAGCAAGCTGTGGGGAAATGTATGCAAATAGTATTCATGCAGGGCTTGAACAAAGGTTAGCTGTATGGCTCTTTTGCATAAAGCAGCGTTTACGACAAATACAATAAGTAGATTGACATGCGTAATTGAAAACAATATTAAATAAATGAACAATTTCTTTGAAACAACCAGTGAACTTCCCCATTCACTTCCCAACCAAACCAACGATAAGTGAATCCCTATTCACCAATCGACACAAACCACCAAGTGAATGACCTATTCACCAAACGAACATTAAATTCGTCAAGTGAACTTCCCATCCACACTCGACTCATTTTTGAAGAAACTCTATGTCCCGTGTGAAATCTCCAGGCACGTCCATAACCGCGGACACGGCTATTCGAATAGTTTTACACTCTGCAGAGGTTGTACAGCTTGACCCACAAGAGATAGATCAACTTATAATGTCCGTTTAACACACTCCGGGTGTGCGACTAAGTGATCATCACAAGGCTTTACAAAGCTCCTTCTTAACCCGATTCGCCCGCTAAGGTTTCAACACTTGAATGTCTTTCCAGGCAGACAGGTCCCCTCTTGCGCCACCGTGAGAATACGTTTCCCATAACTCACACTTCACATGACAGAACCAAAATTAAGACATTGCTAATTAATCAGCCAGGTCCGTCCCATACCAGACCTGTGGTTTTACGGTTAAGGCCCAGTTCAATGGCGTACAAGATTAAGTCCTTGACAAATTACTCAGGCGAGACTACCACAAACCCACAGCATGTTCAATCCACATCCCCACTATCCACCAACCACTCGCCCAAGCGAAAACCATTTTATTTAACCAAAGCCCATGACAAACCCCATCATGGTACACAAACTTTAACAAGAGTGGCTCACCACCACAGTTCAATATTTCATTAAGTCAAGATTAATCATTATGACACATGCGATGACAAACCCATCGTAACTAAGCTGAACTAAGCATCAATACGATACCCATGTTGGCGATATGAATATGTCCAACTAAAATTACCCATTCTAAGGTGACAAAGGATTCATGACATTCAAATAGTCAATGGAGGCATAATGACAATAGGTAATAACTATACCCAAAATAATTTATATAAAGATAGCATGCAATTGTATAAAACAATATACTTTTGAAATCATAGGTTCAATATGATCAAAGGACCACGACTTGCATTGGAATAAATCCTGAGATTGATCTTGATCTTGGTATGCTACTCCTTGCTCAAAGCTTCCCGAAGTATCGACGTCTACTCGTAAACAAGAAAATAAACCAAATAAATAAATAACAAAGAGCAAATAGACTCCAAAAATTAAATAAAAATCTCAGATAAATATATCTAGAATTTAGATAAATTTAGGAATTTTAATGGGCTCAATCGGAGTTCGGATGCAAAAGATATGGGCTTTGGAATATTGAAATCACATGAAATCATGAAAATCATGCAAAAGATATGGGCTTTGGAATTTATGGATTTACTGGAATTACTTTTCTGAAGGAAAAGATAATTATGACGTAAGCTGACATCAGCAACGATTTTCAGCCAAATAAAGAAATAAAGGAAATTGAATTTGACAGGTGGGGTCCATTGTCATTGAATCGGTGTATGATGGACTAGATCCACGGACTTTTTGGATCGGGTGGAGTTTTGGTGTGCTACATGGCGGACAAAGGGGTGAGGTGGCGGCTTGTTTGGCTTGCTGACTCAGCACAACGAGAAACAAAAGGGCAGGAGGGTAGCCATGGCCGGCGGCTTGAAGCTTGGCGCCGAGGGCAATTGACGGTGAGAAAGGTTCGAGTGCAAGGAAAAACAAGTTCTTTGGAACACGGTGGTGCTCTAGGTAGCGATGGTTCGGCTCCGGCGGCGGCGATGCGGCGGCGGTGGCGACTTCAGCGGCGGGGAGCTTCTCGGGCGAAGGCGGCTTGAGCAACGGAGTGGCGCCGGATAAAAGCAAGAGGAGCACAGGTACGGTGGCATCACGAGGAACACAGGGGAAGGCTCGGAACAATGAAGTAGCTCACCGGAATATAGATTGGTTAGGGGCGGCGGCGGTTGGTTTGTCGGACAAAGACGACAACGGCGAAGGAGAGGTCCGTGATCGAAGTTGGTGGAAGCCCGGCGTAGCACACGCTATTGCGGACCCGGCGGAGGAAGAATCAAGGCTGGAGATTTTAGGGTTTTAGAAGAGGAGGCACGAGCGAACAATTTGACACGGCTGGCGGCCTTTATATAACACCTAATGAGAGAGATTGCAAGGGAGAGCCGGCGGCGCAGACGTCCTGCTCGGACACAGCTCAGAGAGTCCAGGACAGGCACAGGTTGAAGAAGGAGATGAGGTGGCTAAGGCGGGACCCACCGTGATGGAAGAAGGCGGCGGGCTTGGTCTCGCGAGCAAGCGAGCGAGAGCGGCCGGCTCGGTGGGCCTTCTTTGAGTGTGCAAGGAAAAGCCAAAATGGCTGGGCCGACAGAAGAAAGGAAGCGGGCCAAGGAAATAGAATTGAGCCCAAAGACAAATCTGAGACTTTTAATTGGTTTTTCTTTTTAGAAAATGGCAAAAATGGCAAATAACACTTAGAAAATAGCAAATGCACTCGAAAAAATTCTAGAAAATTCTAGAAAATATATCCAAGCACATAGAACCCAAATAAAATAATTTTGATAATAGTTGATGTAGACATTATTCATATTAAATTATTTTTGAACTCTAAAAATTTCAATTAAGCTTTAACTTCAACAGAAAAATCCAAATGGTTATTTTTCTTTTAAAACTTCAAAAACAGACCAAATTTTGGGATGTTACATCAACTTTTCGACCACTAGTGGCACGGCCATGAACTTTCTTTATCCGACCACATCGAGGGGCCTAGAGATATCTCTCCTGTTATGTTAGGAGGGGCAAATCTCATATCCGACCAGTCATATCTCTCTGCATATTTCATAGCATACCCGATAGCTACCTTTATAACTACCCAATTATGAAGTAATGCTTGGTAACCACTAAGTGTACTATTACACACATAGGAAACCATGCTGATCTCCGGTTTAAGGATTATACATCATCATTGCTTAATACCAATTGATGACACATAAAATCGTAATAATCTCAATAGTGTCTCAAGTTGGGTCAATCTGACACCATGTTCTCTAACAGGTGTTCACGTTGCTGATTCGATATCCCCATATCCATGACCGGTGAAACATGATCATCAATCAATACATGTGTTGATCGATAAGTCACTATTGTTCTGACCAATAACATCTGACCAGAGATACATTTAATGAGCTTCACCAACAAATCACATACTTGTTAATCTTTATAAATGATAATTCATCCAAGGAACATAATAAAATGTATTCTATAACTCATAAACATAGATAAGGTACAATTATATCTACAATTGCCTTTAGGACATATCACTAACATGTTTATCCTAAAATCTCCAAATGAGTAATAAGATATTTGTTTATAAGACTTTGCAATGTGATAATCTAGCTAATTTGATCATAATATCCTTGCCTATATTCATTTTCAAAAAATGCATGAAAGACATTAGAGCAACAAGACTTCAACGAAACTTGTCTTCAGGGGGAGCATATGCTAAACACTAATAATCATACTTGATATTTTCAAAATCTTTATCTTAGTCAAGCTTAGAAGATGTTGATATGATGATTACAACTTAAATTCACCTTGAAAGTTTTACCACTTAACGATTTAGATCTAGTTGGTCAATAATGCAAAGATCATGAAGAACATGCACAGGTCCTAATGAACATTACTAAATCCCGAATATATGCTGGCTATCTGTCAAATCTCTATGGTGCAAAATCTCAGACTGGATTTGTATTACTGTGGTAGTGCAACCATCTCTTGATGGTCACCTAAGCAAACCTTGGTGGCTATTTCTACCAACCATTTAGAGATTATAGCACTATATAAAGCCTCACTTGAATGTGTTTAGCTCAGATATGTGATTAACCACATCCAGAAGTCTTATGGCATTAATACCGTCAATACCCCCAATTATTTATGAAGATAATACTGCTTGTATTACACCAATACAAACGGGTTATGTCAAGAGCAACATCACGAAGCACATTGCTTATAAATTTTTCTATCCTTATGAACTCTAGAAGAATGGTGAGGTAAAGATCTTGCAAAAAAAAGTGTTGTGAAATTGTAGTTGATTTATTCACTAAGTCTCTACCTATATCTAGTTTCCAAAGATGCATTCATAGTATTGGAATGAGACAATTTAAAGAGTTACAGAGTTTAAGGAAAGTAAATACCTGGATCATAACCCTTGTCAAATCCTAGGGATTTATCTAAAATCTTGAAGATTGGATCCCAAATATTAAGCGTTGTATTATTTTCCTTGGTGAGTTTTTTTTAAAAAAAATTCTCACATGAAGTTTTAGTGAGACAGCAAGTGTAATGCAACTCACGAATGTAATGTACTTTTTTCTCCATTCCTTTTTTCCAAATGGGTTTTTGGAAAAAAAATTCAATGGGACATTCATATATCGTTGTCGATTGCCCAATGGGAGTGTTACAAAACCTACCGATAGACAAAAGACTAAACCACCTCTGATAAAGTTTCACCCCTTTAGGCTATAAATAGGAATAAGTCTATAATACACCCATGAACTTTGCAGAGAGTCCAAAATCCCCCCTAAACTCCAAAATCGTTTGGTTTGCACCCTCGAACTGCCAATACCATCTCACCCGACCCCGTTGGGGCAAAACCACATAGTTTCTCCCTAACGTGGCATCCACGCATGCCACACTGGCGCAGTTTTCCATTGGGCAAAATTATGAAACCACCCTCCCACGCTGGGTGTGACCGCACGGGCGCTCCACTCCCCTTTTCCATTCCATGGCATCCGCCCCCCTCCTCCTCTGCGCCGGGATCTCCTCCTCCGCGTCGGGATCTCCTCCTCCCGTGCGCTCCCATAGCAGCCCGAGCTCTCCCCGCCTCTGACCCCTCCCCTCTTTCGCCCCGCTCCCACCGAACCCTAGCTCCAGCAGCCCCTTCTATGGAGAAAACTGGCGCAACCCCGCTGTATCCAACCCGTCCTCCTCCCTGCCGTCGTCACTTCTAGCTCCTTCGCGGTGCACCACCGCATGGCTGCCTTCTCCACCACCCTCGGCGCCGTAGAGCTCAAGGAAACCTTCGTGGAGTGGATGGCGGAGCAGCGGTGCGAGGACATAAAGCAGCTCTTTGAGTGCTGGGTACGGTCGCTCGATGCCAGAATGGGCAAGCCCAACCGCCCCGATGCCGACCCCTTCAACCACCACCTCTGTGCCAACCTCATGGCAGGGGACCTGCTGCACGAGATGCTTGATCTCGCCGAACACGGCCTCGCACAACCTGGTCCTTAAGAGCATGGTCACTGCCTAGGAGTCAGAAGGTGCCGAGAAGCTCATCGAACGGTGAATTTTCTTGTTTTTTGGTATGAGAGTGTTGCTATTTCATTGGCTGATATATGTTGTCAACGAGGCCTCGACGCGCCTTAGCTCGGGCGCGTTCGACGTGTTGCTAGACGTCGTGAAGCGGTCGCGAAGTGGCCGCGCCAAGGCCATGGAGGTCGGCGCGGTGCACATCCTCAAGGAGCGCTACTCAAGCGCATGTGCAAGTGCCCCAAGGGGCGCCGTGGCTGTGGCGAGGACAATGTTGCGAGTGTCAGAGTTGGCCACACAGCTCGCCGCCAAGGTGTTGTGGATCGTGTCCGTGGTGGCGCCATCGGAGAAGGTCCTCGAGGACATGGTGCTGACCGGTGTCGTGGCGAAGCTGCTGGGGCTGCTGCACGTCGAGAATGCGCCGTCGACGAAGCAGAAGACGGTGAAGATGATGAGGATTCACAGGGGTGGGGGGCGTTCTGGAGGTAGTATCCGTGCTTCCCAACCGACCTCAGGGATTACTTGAGATTGCTCGATTGATTTGTTCATTGGTTGCTTGGATGGTTTTGAGTAATCTGTAAGAAACAAGTGATCGAAGAAAATTTAATTTATAGAGAGCATGAGGTAGACACCCCTTTGTTACTCTCTCTCTCTCTCGCTATCTCTCTTTATCTGTATTTGTGTCTGACCAGTGGGTCTGAGTTAATTAGTGATGTCACCGCAGCGATAAACCGGGTGGTTTTGGCTTGGGGGTTGAGTGACATGGTAATAAAAGTTTGATGGTGTAAATCAAATGATATTACAGTTCAGGAGATTTTTTTGACTCTCCCCAAAATTCAAAGATGTAATATAAACTTATTTCTTATAAATATAAGGATTCATATGTACAATTAAACTTAGATGAATAAAGACGTTAGATTCTCGTCTTCGTTAGTGTGGCCATCTCACCGGCTTTTACCTCAGCGTTCGTTGGATTGGTCCGCCTTCGTCGGGAGCATCAATGGCGTAGGAGGCGGAGGGGCCGTACGAGGCTACGAGAGCTACTGCGCATCGGTTTTGGTGGCGTCCGATTGGAGCGCGTAAACAATAGGTGGACGAGTATGCGGTAGGGCCCGACGTGGCACTGTGCGGGGGTGGACGTGGCGCGCCTCGGCGCGTGTGCCGGTGCAAGCCAGTTTTTCTAGGTCTGCACGCCGCTATCGATGGTAGCCAGGCGATCTCTCTTTAGATCTTTGGCCACAGGCCGGGGAGCCAGATGGATGATTTAGGAATGCTGCTTTACCGGAAGCGTCTGCAGTATGTCATCGCAACCCGTCTCCCGGGCAGACAGAGATGAAAAAAGATACGCAAGAAATGTGTAGGATAGGAGTATTCAACGGACAAGTACTAGTCGTTAACTGGGCATTGGTGAGTGGCTAAGGCTAATCACTCTGAACAGTTGGAAGAGGCATCCGTGTTACGATGATGTCTCACCCGAACTGTACTAGTAGCATTACTAACATATAAGGCTGAAAGCTTCGGAGCTCTCCCACGAGCGGTGAGTGGCTAAGGCTAATCACTCTGAACAGTTGGAAGAGGCATCCGTGTTACGATGATGTCTCACCCGAACTGTACTAGTAGCATTACTAACATATAAGGCTGAAAGCTTCGGAGCTCTCCCACGAGCACTACTTCAACAGGAATTCTTCCGTCGTTCGATCAAGCCACGAGATCTTGCCCGGTGCGCGTGCGTGGGAACGTGAGGCGCTCGCGAGTCCCACATTGCCTGCGTCGCGAACTCGCCCATCCCACGTCGCCCCAGAAAAGGAGCCTCACCCTCATCCCGTTCCTCGCTCTCCTCGCGCCTCCTCTCTCGCTCTGTCACGCGCCGCCGCTCCTCCCCTATTGTCAGATTTCTAGAAACACTGAGTTCATGTGTTGGTATCAAGAACATTTCAGTTATCCGACGGTGGAGATTTGGTCGATACCGGTTCGTCTAGTTAAATCATCTGGTGGAGATGGCTTGAAGTTCGGACTCACTTTCGGACTTACGTTCGGACCGACGACGATCGTGTGGACCAGATTGCAAGCTAACGTTTCAATTGGGATCTAACGGCTGGAGACCATGGAGTCATTTACTGTTCAGCGTAAAGAAGAATTACGTTTTCACTGCCATAACTTTGACTGTTGTCTTTATTAGCTATTGCTGATGTTAAGAGGTATAAATAGCCTCATTGTAATCGGGAGAACCACGCTTGAAAACCCTAGTTTTTCCTTTCGCATCTACTTTACTCTTTAGAACTCAGTTGTATTGTTTTGTTCCTTCCAATATATACAAACTGAGAAAATCCCCAAAATACTACTTGAATCGGTTCGTTTTCGAGCCAATACTGTCGGGTCCTGACATTTGTGGTATCAGAGCCCACCGATCTTCGACAGAATATAGATTTGGGGTTGTTCGTGAGTGGAGAGGGTTGGGAAATTTATTTTCCTAGTAAAATTCCTAATATAGCTTGCGGAAAACTCAGATCTGTACAAGAAGGTGTAAGGGTGGTGTAATATTCCAGAAGTGTGAGAAGTCAAGAAACGGATTAATTAAAATTAATCGGTAGAGAATAATTTAATCGGGGAAGGTTTTTTTTTTAGTTTTCGTCAAATCCAGCGTCGAGAGGGCTTTTCTGCGCTTTCGCTACCTTTGGGGCTGGGCCTTGGCCCATCTAGTGTGGCCGCCAAGGGAGGCCACCTCCCCAAACCCTAGCCGCCCCCTCCCCTCTCCCCTTTCCTCCTCCCACTTGGCAGCCGCCTACTCCCCTTCCTCCCTCTTTGGCGAATCCTCTTTCCCCTTGCACCTCCCTCTCCCAAGGTGCTGCCCCTGCACCTCCCCTCATCCAAGGTGCTGTCCATTGCGCAAGAAGGAAGAAGGAGAGGAAGAAAAGAAGGAGAAGAAGGAGAAGAAGGAGAAGAAGGAGAAGAAGATTTGCGTGGGGTTTGGTTCAGCGATTTCTAGTGGTTCTACAAGGGTAACGAGATGTTTTCCCGCTGTTTGATCCTTAATAGATGCGAATTTGATTAGAATTGTCGGTTAATTGTTGGGCTGCAGAAGATGCAGTTCTGTCCAGAACCTTGCGTGAGTATTTTCGTGTATTTAGAGTCTGAATTTTAAGTTTCCATCTCCTAGAGATATGTGGGTTATTTCGTTAGCTTTCAGTGGCGCGAAGATCACTCGATTCCGAGGTCTGAGTCAAAAGTTATGGTCGATTTAGTATCTGCTGCCAGAAATCTGACGAGAATAATCTGTCTGGTTATTTCCTAAAATATGAAAGGGATTTTGGTAGAATCTGAAAGTTCACCCTTCTATGTTATTGTAGGTAATTCGATAACCTTTTCAGATTGATAAAGAACGATCAATTCGGAGTTACCTGTTAAAAGTTATGGCCATTTTAGTTTTGCTGTTCGTTTGTGTAGACAGTTTCTGTACTGAATGTTCAGACAATGGGTAGCCTATTATTTTGGCCGAATTGGTTTATTGTGTCAACTAGAGTATTGTAGATTATTCAGTTAAGAATATACAGAAATTGGATTTACCCCTTTTTGACTTCCAGATCTTGAGTTATGTCTTTTACCGTGCTGCTGTCCAGAATCAGTTTACGGCAGGAAATGTTGTCTTTCGGTTTCATCTTTGTAAACTCGTTTTGAGTCGTCAAGTAAGCATTGTAGAATGCCGATTAGTAGCGCTGGGTGTATTATGACCTTATTGAATTTATTTTTACTTGTTTAGGAGGTGAAGCCTCGGGTTTAGGAGTATCGCCTTGGCCGGCTAACGCGTCACATCGTGGAAGGCAAGTAATTGTAGCAGTGTTACTACTGAGTAATTGGTTGTTCTTACTACTTGCAATCCATATGATTTTCGTATTTTGAAGTGTTATGCCATGGTTGGTTGACTTACATTTGAGATGATGACAGTATTTATTATTTTAATGATTTACATTGGTTATCGTGTGTGTAGGCATGAAAGGGTTGTTTTATGTGCGAATGTGGATCATGGATGTATTTCTTCCATAATGATTATGTAGTAGTTGTACAAGTTAATCTTGTTGGTGCCCTTATGAGATGTCACACATGTGGTGTATGATTATCATATCATTCATAACATACCATTACATTGCATTGTGGATGTCGCGCTTATGGCGCGGCCGAATCTGCAAGTCTGACATCGTACATTGCCGTAGTCGATGCACACTCTTACCTTGATGGGTAAGAGTGCGATGGAGCATGGCATGCATTTGCATTAAGCATTGTGGATGGAGAACCTGCATTCTTTTGTCAATGGTTGAATTCTTATGAGGCAGGACTCATGCTAGTCCATGTGGTTTATTGAATGAGATAGTGGATCGTGGTTGTGGTCATGCAATATTATAACCGGTGTTGTAGCTTGCTTGTCAATTGATTAACTGTTATGCAACTTACTTGCTGAGATTTTATCTCATTCTTGTTGTTTCTTTCCCCCTTTCAGGTGATTCTTAAGCATTCCTGGGATGGGTAGAGCGGCACTACAATAATGCACTCAATTCATAGTTTCATGCTGTAATAAAGTTGAGAGGAATTTAGCCTATTGACTAGCTATTCACGAGTGATCTGTTGAATTATTTATTGATGCATTTGTGGACTACACTTGGACCGAACTGCTAGAGGTTGTTTAATTATTGAACTTATTCTCATTATCTTTATTCCCTTAGTGGTTTATGCTTCGCTTATTGTTTCTTGCCTAGAGTTCTTGCGAAATTTTATATTCTTATGAAATTATTGGCTAGCTGTAGAAAGTGGTTAAGTAATATCCCGGGTAATGTTGGTCTGGGTGTTACGATTAGTATCGAGCCTAGGCTTTAGGTTCTAGGAGAAGTAAGAAATTGACACACTTGCACATGTAGGATGGGAAGGGTTTGCATATCTTGCATATACCTTGTTGAATTCTTTAATTTATTGCTTGTGCTTCACTTATGCGAGATTATTGTTTGTTTGTTTGTGGGTTGCGGTGGCTGCAGGAATGCCACCTAAGGGTAGTGGCCGTGTTCGTCTGCTCTGTGGCAGCGTGCCTGCGGCGATTGAGGGCGAGATGCTCGGCCGGTGGGTGTACAAGAGGAGGCGTTGGCGTGGTCGGGGCCATGCGGCAAGAGTTGAGGGCTTTGAAGCGGGGCGGTGGCCTGGTGCGATCCGCTCCGGTTACTGAGTTGCGGCGGTGGGGCGGTCGCGGCATCTCACTTCGCGAGTGGGTAGGGTTGAGTGGGCGGCCGGCGGCGGCCACTCTGTCGGTGGCCGACCGGCTGTCCCACGTGGAGGACAAGATGGAGGCTTTTGAGGTAGTGGTTTCCGATCGCGTGCGCTATGTGGCGCAACTCGCGAAGGAGAGGCCCGGATCGGTGGAAAGGAGTGCGATGCTGCGCGCGGTGCCCATGGACTCCATCGTGGGCGGAGTTTGTCCGCGATTTGAGAGCGGTTCTATCGAGACCTTCTGGACAAGATGAAAATTGACTTGGGCAAATACACTCAAGATAAGCAGTCTGTGGCAGAGTATGAGGTGGGCTTCAATCAGATAGTCCGCTTCGTCCCACATGTGGCTCGGGATGATGCGGAGAAGGCCAGGCAGTTTCGTCAGGGGCTTAGGCCTTCGATCCGCCACCTGCTGGGTGCCTTTCCGATCACAGATTTTCGTACCCTGGTGGAGCAGGCCTTGGGGATCGAGATGCAGCATGCGTACACGGAGGACACTCGCAAGGCCTCTGGAGGAGATCAGCCTCGAGGTCATAGCGAGAGGAGGGGCCATTCTGGGGGCCCTATGTTTAAGAAGGCAAAGGGTCGTCGTCATCAGCCCTACCGTGGTAGCGCGGCGAACCGGCTCTCACGGAGGAGCTCTGCGATGCGTGCCACCTCGAAGCCGGAATGGGCTTAGTGTGTTCGTTGTGAGGATCCGCACAGCGGAGTGATTGCTCTTGGAGGGCGCAGTGCTATCGTGGTCAAAACCACAAGGATGTGGTGTCGGCGAGAATCCCAGAAACTACGGTGGGAGTTGGCACCTACACCTTCGGCGGGATTCTCTCGTCACGATGGCACCGTTCGGATGATGGTCGTGGCTCCTACCTCGCAGATCCCTACCGCGTCCACGCACCGTTACTGCCGGCGCCTCCAACACCTTCATCGGCGTCTTGGCGCCCCACGGAGGATCTGGGTTGGCCGCCTACTCCATCGACCCGGTACCTCGGTGGACACTGCGCCGACCTACGAGTGTGGAGATCCTTCTTCTTGGTGTCCCTGCGGCATTCTCCATGCCGACATCGGATGGCGAGGATCGTGGAGATGTTGTGGCAGTACCTTATCGATTGACTCTTTTGATGCTGCGTACTTTTTGATTCTCGCGGTTTCTCTTTTGTCTCGGAGAATTTTGTTGGCGGGCGGGCTTTGGTGCGATTAATTGGGAGGCGGTGGTCGTTAGTTCTCCTAGTGGGCTTATATCCAGTTCCGTGTTTGCCTGGTTGTGTGGTGGTTCTAGCGGATGAGGAGTTCGTGGCGAATTTGGTGGTTATATCCTGGAGCCCTTCGATGTGATCCTTGGCATGGATTGGCTCACGCGGTATCAAGCTGTCATCTCTTGTTTACGGAAGGCGGTCACCTTGCGTTCTCAATGCAGGCGTGAAGTTGTTTTCAAGGAGTGCTCATGATACTCTCTCGTTGTTGTGCGATTGTTTCCTAATCGGCGGATCACGAAGTCGAGTGTTGTGGGCTTTGGTGGAGGTCACGAGGCGCCTTGAGGTTAGAGAACATCCGGTGATGCGCAAGTATCCGGATGTTTTCCGATGAGCTCCCGGCTTGCCACGGAGCGGAGTCGATCTTGATGTTGAGCTCGTTAAGATGCGGCCTATTTATAAGTCCCGTCTGGGATGGCACGATTGAGCGAGTGGAGCTAAAGCGATTGGATGAACTCTTAGCTAAGGGTTCATTAGACCGAGCACGTCACCACAGGCTGCTCGGTTTTGTTTGTGGGAAAGAAGGATGGCACCAAGAGGCTTTGTGTGGATTATCGAGCGCTCAATCAGGTGACAATTAAGAATAAGTATCCCCTGCCTCGCATTGAGGATCTCTTCGATCAGTTGAGGGGTGCCAAATTATTTTCCAAGATTGATTTGCAGTCTGGTTACCATCAACTGCGGATCAGGGAGGAAGATATAGAGAAGACAGCATTTAGCACAAGGTATGGGCATTATGAGTATGTTGTTATGTCTTTTGGGCTGACTAATGCTCTCTTTGTCTTTATGGAAGCTATGAGCAGGATGCTCCATGAGTACCTAGATTCTTTTGTGGTGGTCTTCATTGACGACATCCTGGTTTATTCCAAAACGGAGGAGGACCACGAGTTGCACCTTAACCTGGTCCTAGATACTCTTCGGAAGAATAAATACTATGCGAAGCTAAAGAAGTGTGCTTTCTGGTTATCCGAAGTAGGATTTTTGGGTCATACCATCGATCGGCCACGGTATTACGGTGGATCAGAAGAATGTGGCGGCAGTGGTTCAGTGGCGGAGGCCAACCAACGTGTCAGAGATCCGGAGTTTCCTTGGTCTTGCCGGGTATTACCGGCGCTTTGTGCAGGATTTTTCTAGCATTGCTAAACCAATGACCCGACTCACGCAAAGGGGTTCCTTTTGTGTGGGCGGACGCTGTGGTGGGTTTGGACTTTGAAGAACAAGCTGGTAAATGCACCTATTCTATCCTTGCCCGGAGTGGCAAGCGCTTCCGATGTACGGATGCTTCTCGGATTGGACTCGGTTGTGTCTTGATGCAAGAGGGCGAGTAATCGCTATGCTTCTAGGCGATTGAAGACTCATGAGCGAATTATCCCACTCATGATCTTGAGTTGGCGGCGATTGTGTTTGCTCACGAAGTCTTGGAGGCATTACTTGTATGGGGAAGCAGTGCGATATCTTCACCGATCACAAGAGCCTTAAGTATATATTCACCTGAGAGCTAAATTTGAGGCGGCGGAGGTGGTTGGAGTTAATCAAGGATTATGACACGACTATCGGTATCACCACAGTAAGGCTAATGTGGTGGTGATGCCCTAAGTAGGGCGAGGTACCTCGGTGGCGTTATCCTTGGCCTCGGAGTTTGAGAAGATGGGTATTTCTTTACGTCTTCATCGGTTCTGCGTGGCGAGCAGACACAAATGATCATCGATCGCCATCCCCGGCGCGTTCTTGAAGCTCAACGGCTCGATCGGCTCCTTTGGAGGTGCGGAAAAGGATCTCGGAGGCGTTCGAGATTTTAGTGTGGATGAACACGGTGCGGTTCGATTCAAAGGCGGTGTGTGTACCCGAAATCACCGGTGAAGGATGATATTCTTCGTGAGGCTCACCGTACCCCATATGCGGTACATCCGGAGAGACCAAGATGTATCGTGATCTTAAACAAATCTTTTGGTGGAAGCGGATGAGGTGGATATTGCTAAATATGTCATTTTTGTGGCGTTTGTCAGCAGTAAAGGTGAGCACAAACGTCCCTTTGGTTTATTGCAGCCCTTGGAGGTACACGAGTGGAAGTGGGAGCATATCACTATGGACTTTGTGGTTGGGTTGCGCGCTGCCAGAGGCGAGATGCAATATGGGTCGTGGTGGACAGGCTTACCAAGTCCGCACACTTCATACCGATAAAAGCGACCAACACAGCGCGGGACCTAGCCCGTTGTACATCAGAGAGGTGGTGAGGCGCACGGTGTACCCAAGTCCATTGTTTCGACCGAGATGCCAAGTTCGTCTCTAAGTTACGGCGAGTCTTGAGTGCGTTGGGCACGACAGTTTCCTCGATCTGACTTTTCACCCTCGGGCGGATGGTGATCGAGAGGACCATTCAAACTACGGAGGACATGCTTCGTGCTTGCGTGCTATCTTGGAAGGGTAGTTGGGAGGATTATCGGCTTTGGCGAGTTAAGCTTATAACAATAGTTATCGAGGCAAGTATCAAGATGCCTCCTTTCGAGGCTTTGTATGGTCGGAGGTGTGTTCCCCTCTTTCTTTGGGATGCGATGGGCGAGAGTCGTTGCTTGGTCCGGATCTTGTTCGTGAGACCGTGGAGAAAGTGCGAGAGGTTCGTCGAACACATTGGCTGCTGAGCCGACAAAGAGTTATGCGGATGTTCGCGCCGAGAGTTGGAGTTTGCGGTGGGTAGCCTTGTGCTCCTTGGTGTCTCCAACCAAGGGTGTTGTTCGTTTTGGTACCACCGAAGCTTAGCCCGCGGTACATCGGTCCTTTTCGGTGGTTGCTCGGGTGGGTAGTGTGGCTTATCGTTTGGGCGCGGACTCTTTGAGTGGTGTGCACAATGTTTTTCATGTGTCTATCTTGAGAAATACTGCGGGATCGAGAACATAAAATTGACACAGAGCAGTCACGGTGGAGCGAGATCTCACTGTGGAGAGTCGGCCGATTCGTATCTTGGATACATCGGAGCGGGTCTTGAGAATAAGACCATCAAGTATGTGAAGGTCCTTTGGGCGAATCGATCGAGAGAGAGGCTACGTGGGAATTGGAGGATCTTTTGCGAAAGAAGTACCCGAGTTCTTGAGTGGTGAGTACACCTAGTTTGGGTTCTTTATTCGCTTGTGGTCTGTTCTTTGTGGTGCAGAGAATTGGATTCGAGGCGAATCCTTTTAAGGTGGGAAGAATGTAATATTCAGTGTGTGAGAAGTCAAGAAACGGATTAATTAAAATTAATCGGTGAGAATAATTTAATCGGGAAGGTTTTTTTAGTTTTCGTCAAATCCAGCGTCGAGAGGGGCTTTTCTGCGCTTTCGCTACCTTTGGGGCTGGGCCTTGGCCCATCTAGTGTGGCCGGCCAGGGGAGGCCACCTCCCCAAACCCTAGCCGCCCCCTCCCCTCCCCCTTTCCTCCTCCCACTTGGCAGCCGCCTCTCCCCTTCCTCCCTCTTTGGCGAATCCTCTTTCCCCTTGCACCTCCCCTCTCCCAAGGTGCTGCCCCTGCACCTCCCTCATCCAGGTGCTGTCCATTGCGCAAGAAGGAAGAAGGAGAGGAAGAAAAGAAGGAGAAGAAGGAGAAGAAGGAGAAGAAGATTTGCGTGGGGTTTGGTTCAGCGATTTCTAGTGGTTCTACAAGGAGTAACGAGATGTTTTCCCGCTGTTTGATCCTTAGTAGATCTGAATTTGATTAGAATTGTCGGTTAATTGTTGGGCTGCAGAAGATGCAGTTCTGTCAGAACCTTGCGTGAGTATTTTCGTGTATTTAGAGTCTGAATTTTAAGTTTCCATCTCCTAGAGATATGTGGGTTATTTCGTTAGCTTTCAGTGGCCGCGAAGATCACTCGATTCCGAGGTCTGAGTCAAAAGTTATGGTCGATTTAGTATCTGCTGCCAGAAATCTGACGAGAATAATCTGTCTGGTTATTTCCTAAAATATGAAAGGGATTTTGGTAGAATCTGAAAGTTCACCCTTCTAGGTTATTGTAGGTAATTCGATAACCTTTTCAGATTGATAAAGAACGATCAATTCGGAGTTACCTGTTAAAAGTTATGGCCATTTTAGTTTTGCTGTTCGTTTGTGTAGACAGTTTCTGTACTGAATGTTCAGACAATGGGTAGCCTATTATTTTGGCCGAATTGGTTTATTGTGTCAACTAGAGTATTGTAGATTATTCAGTTAAGAATATACAGAAATTGGATTTACCCCTTTTTGACTTCCAGATCTTGAGTTATGTCTTTTACCGTGCTGCTGTCCAGAATCAGTTTACGGCAGGAAATGTTGTCTTTCGGTTTCATCTTTGTAAACTCGTTTTGAGTCGTCAAGTAAGCATTGTAGAATGCCGATTAGTAGCGCTGGGTGTATTATGACCTTATTGAATTTATTTTTACTTGTTTAGGAGGTGAAGCCTCGGGTTTAGGAGTATCGCCTTGGCCGGCTAACGCGTCACATCGTGGAAGGCAAGTAATTGTAGATGTTACTCTGAGTAATTGGTTGTTCTTACTACTTGCAATCCATATGATTTTCGTATTTTGAAGTGTTATGCCATGGTTGGTTGACTTACATTTGAGATGATGACAGTATTTATTATTTTAATGATTTACATTGGTTATCGTGTGTGTAGGCATGAAAGGGTTGTTTTATGTGCCGAATGTGGATCATGGATGTATTTCTTCCATAATGATTATGTAGTAGTTGTACAAGTTAATCTTGTTGGTGCCCTTATGAGATGTCACACATGTGGTGTATGATTATCATATCATTCATAACATACCATTACATTGCATTGTGGATGTCGCAGCTTATGGCGCGGCCGTGCCGTCTGACATCGTACATTGCAGTAGTGTCGATGCACACTCTTACCTTGATGGGTAAGAGTGCGATGGAGCATGGCATGCATTTGCATTAAGCATTGTGGATGGAGAACCGCATTCTTTTGTCAATGGTTGAATTCTTATGAGCAGGACTCATGCTAGTCCATGTGGTTTATTGAATGAGATAGTGGATCGTGGTTGTGGTCATGCAATATTATAACCGGTGTTGTAGCTTGCTTGTCAATTGATTAACTGTTATGCAACTTACTTGCTGAGATTTTATCTCATTCTTGTTGTTTCTTTCCCCCTTCAGGTGATTCTTAAGCATTCTGGGATGGGTAGAGTGGCACTACAATAATGCACTCAATTCATAGTTTCATCTTTGTAATAAAGTTGAGAGGAATTTAGCCTATTGACTAGCTATTCACGAGTGATCTGTTGAATTATTTATTGATGCATTTGTGGACTACACTTGGGTGAACGCTAGAGGTTGTTTAATTATTGAACTTGTTCTTGTTATCTTTATTCCTTAGTGGTTTATGCTTCCGCTTATTGTTTCTTGCCTAGAGTTCTTGCTGAAATTTTATATTCTTATGAAATTATTGGCTAGCTGTAGAGTGGTTAAGTAATATCCCAGGGTAATGTTGGTCCTGGGGTGTTACAGGTGGAATCAGCAGTGAGGGTTTGCAAGGATTTTAGATCTCTTCTTGTAAAATTCCTAAGCTGTAAGGAGGAAGGCAAGAAGGTTCAAGATGCCCAAGGGAGTTAGATCTAACGATGAAGAAATGAGTGAAGTGGAAGAAATCAAGAAGGAGATGACGCGTATGCAACAGCAAATGGAGTCTGATTCGACGCATGTTCAAGTATAATTGGCCCAATTCCAGGAGCAGGTTCAATCTAATTCCTCTAAGCTTGATTTGGTGATGGACATGTTAAGAACTATGATGGACAAGAATGAGGCAGGAGAAGTGGCTAGCAATTTGGCGGTGATAGGGGGAGATGGAAGCCCGAGATTTGAGAAACAACAAACCAGAACTCCAACACTGATGCGACATCAAAGAGCGACACCAGGCAGTGGGCATTCTTTTGCTCCAAACAGTGACACAGGTAATACCAATCGAAACTACCCATTTCCCTTTTACCTTTCCTTCAGGAAATTTTAGTGGAGGTACTCCGACTGTGAACATACTTGAGTTTAACCATGGGGAGGAGATAGGAATTAATGATGGTCGTGGGGATTTGCCCACTGAAACTTTTGGAGTGAGTGTATATCCTATGGCAAGTGGGACCTTTGCGCCTCAGTATACATATTCCAATCCTCGATTTGTACCACCGTATATGCCTTTGCAATACAATCCTCAGCTTCCCCAAGGATTGATTCCACCTCCCAGGGGAGATCAGATGTGGAGTTATCCATGGCCGCGCGCTCCTGATGTTCAGCATAATGACCATAGTCAGTGGCCAGCAAGGAACTTAAATCCATATCAACAACAATTCCCTAGTGGAAGAATTATATTAAAAGAGAGGTATTTTCTGGATTTCTTTATATCAGGATTGAAGAATTATATTAAAACCCCTCTGAAGTCTTTGGAACTAGATTCCCTAGTGGAAGCTTATACTCATGCAAGGAATTATGAGAATAGTCAGTACCATAAGTAGGTGCAGTCCTGGAATCAAGGAATAAGCTCAAAAGGAAGCTATCAAGGGAGTACACGGTCTAAATGGAAGGGAGGAAATGTCAGTAAAGAAAATAGTGAGAAAACTACTGCTAGTACTGGAAGCAAATGGAATGGAGGAAAGTGTTTCAAGTGCAATGAACCCTGGGTCCCTGGCCATGGTAAGGTATGTAAATTCCAGAAACAAATTCATTTAATTATTGTGGAAGATGAGGAAGAGAGTAATGAAGGAAACCCTGAGGGAGTACCAAAATGAAGGTAGCGCGGAAGTTCAAGTCTCAATACATGCCATTTCTGGAACTAGCTCTAGAGCTAGCACTTTTACTCTAAAGGTTAAGCTGGGTAAGATTAATGTGGTGGCTTTGGTAGATAGTGGGAGTACTACCACATTCATAACACCCTCCATTGCACTTAGGGCTAAGTGTGAAATCAAGAACCATGTGCCTATTAAAGTAGCAGTGGCTAATGGAAGCACATTGTCTAGTGAGTCTCAATGTTTGGATTGTCGGTATGAAATACAAGGAGAGGAGTTTATCAATGATTTCAGGATACTGGAACTCAAGGGGTATGATATTATATTAGGAAGTGACTGGATATATAGACATAGTCCAATGGGTCCCAATCTGAAAACTAGAGGGTTTAGCATTTGTAAAGATGGGATGAGAAACATTAAATTTGTGGATGAGACTTACCCAAAAGAGAACTGTGTCATCAATGCCTTGTAGTTGAATAAGCTAATGGATAAAGGAGTTATTGGAGTGGTTATATATTCCAAGACTATTTTGACTACTGAAGGAGGACAAAGAGGAATACCCACTGAAATCCAACAAGTCTTAAATGAGTGCTTTGATATATTCAAGGAACCAATAGATTTACCTCCTGTGAGAGAGCAATATCACACTATACCTTTAAAACAGGGTGCTAAGCCAGTAAATATGAGGCCTTATAGACTACCCCATTACAAGAAGGATGCTATGGAAGAGCTGGTGGAACAACTATTGAAAAATCAAACTATTAGAGCTAGTGTCAGCCCATATTCATCTCCAGCCATATTGGTGAAGAACAAGGATGGGTCATGGAGGCTATGTATTGACTACAGACAATTGAACCTTAATACTATCAAGAACAAGTATCCTATTCCTATTATTGAAGATTTGTTGGATGAGTTGAATGGAGCAAGGTATTTCTCAAAGGTGGATCTTAGGTCAGGCTATCATCAGATAAGAATGCAACCGGCAGATATACGACCATCTTTATAACTCTTTCCTTTGAAGTCTCTTTGAAAACTTACCAAAGAAAGGGATTTTATTTTTGTAGCATATGGTCGAGAATTATGCTGTGGTCGGAGGACTGACCCAGCGAATAAAAACTCTAGAGCAAAAGCACTCCGATCTAAGAAGTAAGAACATTTCTCTTTTAGCTTGACCTCCTAAAGTTTATCATCTTGTTTCTCTCTTATAACTTAACCATCTCTTTCTATCATATTTGATATATTTAGAGAAAATTAAAGAAGAGGTTGTGGCTAAGGAAGCCATAATAATAAAACTTAGGGAATAAAATCAAAGTAAAGACCGGTCGATCGAGCATGCGATGACCAGGCAAAAGGAGGTTTTCGACTCTTGTGAGAAGAAAATCAAAGGTAACTGGTCGTAGACTTAACCAATATCCCATGACTCCAATTTTAAAGTGTGTGCAGAAAAAAACTAAAGCACTTGAACGAGCGGAAAAAACCCTCGAGTTTGAGTGTGGCCAAGGGGCTGAACTCGATCGGAATCTTGAAGACAAAGTCAAGGCTCTGAACAAGATGCTCTTCGACCTGGGGTCGGGAACGCAACTGCCCATTCTAAGAGACCCTGCAGAGAGAATCAATTTTCTCGGCCATCAACTCAAAGATCTCAAAGAAGTGATAACACTCTTTCGAGAGAACCATGCTAAGACGATGAAAGAAGCTATTGCGAATGGAGTTAGTGTTGCCTTAGCAAAACTGAAGGCTTCCGACCCCTCTGTTAGTCTTAGAGCTGTTCAAGAGGATTTTAACTGCTCCGAAGATGAAGTAACAAAACTTCTCGAGGAAGTAAGACCACTCGGAGAGAAAGTTGCTGAGGAAATGGAAGTCGGATCTCCATCACGCAGCGACCAGTCTGGCGGTTCTAACAAGTAGATGAATGTAAAATTCAACACTTTATAAATGAAACTTACCTTTTATCATCAATGAAGTTTTTGCTTTGTCTTATCAATGTTATTAAGTACTCATATATCTCCTAGCCCCCCGACTACTTATATTAGTAGATGAACTTTACTAAAAAAGCAGTAGACCAAGAAACTGAGTAAGAATAATGACCATGGTAGAAGTGCTGATAATTTTTGTGACAGTGATCTAGTGAACACTAGGAAATCATGTGGTCGGAACCAGCTTATGAATTCGACTAGTGTAGATCTTGTCCATTATCGAATCACTGTGAGAAACCACATATAGTCTGAAGATATAACAAAGACTGGTTTTGATGATAAGATGATATGCATTAAGAATGTATGCAAAAAATAACGAAAATATAAGTACCTTTGTTTATAAATTATTCGAATCTGGTCATAACGAATCCCAAGAATTTGAAGATTTATAAAATATTTTGCGAAACGTGCCCATGCTCAAGTCCGACTAGCAGCGAGGATCGTAGGAAAAAGGACCGTCACTAGGAAGCTCCTTCCAGTGGGTAGGACCACGTGCAGAGAGGAGAGACTTCAACCAGGAGGCTTTCAGTGTCAGACCGATGCCAAACTCAAGTAGAACAGAATGTTGAAATAAAATAGTAATCTTCGAATTCGAGAAATAACGAAACCATATAAATTGTCTGACTTTGTACTCCTTATACTCGTGTGTTTCTTTAAGAAAAGAGTATTTGGTCATGCGTGTGTATCATTGAAGCAATGATCACAACTAAGACCGGTGTGGTATTTGATATTTAAGTCAACACCCATGAGTAATGGAGATCTCTTCGAAAGGAATATCGTAGAGAATGAGTGTCTTCTCCGACCAATCACCAACAGTAAAGGTATATGACCAGGTGCGACGAATAATAAGTATAAACAACCATACTTATCGTTGAAAAAGGAAATGCATCTTTATGAAATATGAAATGAAATAAATACAGGAAATTAAACAAAGAACTTACGCAATTGATCAATATTCCAAGAATTAGACAAAACTTGTCCATCCGACATAGCTAATCGTACCGATCCTGGTCGGGTGACTTCGACCACAGTGTATGGACCTTCCCATTTGGGTGAAAGTTTGTTGCGACCGCTTGGTTACGAATTTTCTAAGAACGGATCACCTCTGACTAGGCTACGAGGTTGCACCTTACGACTGTGGTACCAACGCATGGCTTGTTGGTAGATTGCTGATCGTAGCAAAGCTTGATTTCGTCATTCTTAAAGGAAATTGATATCATCAAGTCGTCGTTCACACTGATCACTTTCGGAAAAGCAATCATTTCGAGCAGAACCAATTTTGAGTTCTGGAGGAAGCATGGCTTCAGCCCCGTAAACCAAAAAGAATGGTGTTTCACAGGTCGCATGACTAGTTGTGGTACGAACAGCCCATAATACAGAAGGAAGTTCTCGAACCCAAGCACCTGACCGCGTAATTAATTGGTCAAAAACTCGTCGTTTGTTGCCTTGCATTATGATACCATTGGCTCGCTCAACTGCTCCATTGCTCTATGGATGAGCAACATAAGTGAAATATATGTTGATACCTAGGTCCTCACGGAATTCCTGAAAATTACTGCTCGAGAACTGGGTACCGTTATTAGTGATTATACGACTGGGTAAACCAAATCATGTGATCACGTTTTTTGTGAGAAACTTCTTAGCAGCCTCAGTTGTAATTTTTACAGCCGGCTCGGCTTCGATCCATTTAGTGAATGTGTTAATCATGACGAAAAGGAACTCAAAGCCCCCGGGTGCTCTTGGGAAAGGTCCTAGAATGTCTAGTCCCCAGGTTGCAAAAGGCCAAGAAAGAGGAATTGTTTGCAAAGCTTGGGACAGTGATGTACTTGTCGGCTATGAAACGACATTATGCGCGCCGTCACGAGCTCTTTTGCATCATGAAGGGCAGTTGGCCAGTAGTATCCATGCCTAAAGGCTTTACCGACCAGCGTTCTGTAGGAATGATGTGCTCCACAGACTCCTCCATGAATTTCGGTTAGCAATTTATTGCCATCCGAATGAGATATGCATCTCATCAACACTCCGTGCGATCCTCGTTTGTACAAGGTACATTCAATTAGAGTGTATGATTTGGCTTTTCGTGCTATACGATCGGCCTCTACATCATCTTCTGGAATTAGGACAAGCTGAAGATAATTGTAGATCGATGTCATCCAATCTCTACCGTGATCGTGATGGCGCCAACCATCATCGACCTGTGGAGCATCCATGTTTGCAGAATCAAGCTGCGCAACCTCCTTGCGAACATCTGTATCCTCGGAAGGCTCGACTACCGAGGGTGAATCAGTTTCTCGAGAAAAACTACGAGCGGACGGATGTCCATGTGGAAACCATCCGGGCCAAGCCAGTGCGCGAAAAATTTTCCTTTGTAGGAATGTGTCGGATCTGAAAACCGAAGAAATGCTTTTGAAGTTTCCGTACTTCCGCCAGATATGATGACATCTTGGTACTAGAGCACTAATACTCTTTCCCTACTTGATTCGATACTAGTTGAGAATCGCCTTTCTAAGCAATCTGAATCCGGCGAGCAGTGCTCGAAGTCTGCCGACAAACCTTATTGATACGCCACATTGTTAGTAGCGAAAGTTTAACTGAATGGCGTAATTTATTTGTTCACCAGTAGGGGAAATCAAGACGACCCCAGCCCCCGAGCCATGTAGCATCAAGGAACTGTCAAAGTACATTGTCCACTCATCGTGGTGTTCGCACTCGGGCCCTTGGGTGGGTTCAGGGTTTGTCCATTTAGCAATGAATTTTGCTATTTCCTGGGACTTGGTTGCTGTTCGTGGGATGAAATGGAGGTCGAACGCCCCAAGCTCAACCGTCCATTTTGCTATTCGTCCTGACGACTCCCTATTTCCTAGGACTTGACCAAGAGGATATCCAGTTAGTATGACCACTTTGTGTGCCTGAAAATAATGCCTTAGTTTCCTTGAAGCCATAAGGAGACCATAGAGCAGCTTTTGTACCTACGGATATCTTTCTTTTGGTCCATGTAAGACTTCGCTTACGTAATATATCGGTCGTTGGAGATGGTCTCGTTCCACGACCAGTACACCACTAACCGTTTGTGGCGTTGCAGCCACGTAAATCAGCAATGTCTCTCCCAACCTTGGAGAAACTAAGATTGGGGATTAAGTGAAAATACCGTTTGATTCTTGAAGCGTTGCTTGACTCTTTAGTCCATTCAAAACTTCCATGTTTAGGAGCTTAAAGAAAGGTAGTCCTTTTAGCTAACGGCGCTATGAAACGACTTAGTCTTTGCCATCTGACCGATTAGTTTGTGAACTTCCTTCTTTGTGGTCGAAGCGTGCATCTGATCGATAGCGGCGATTTTCGCTGGGTTTGCTTTGATGCCCTAGCCGAAACTAGGAATCTGAGAAGCTTTCCCGACGAAACTTCGAACACGCATTTCTCTGAATTTAACTTAAGGTAATGACATCTTAAGTTATTGGAAGTCTCCTATAAATCTAGAATGTGATCGCCGACGTTGATGCTCTTTACGACCAGATCATCGACGTAGGCTTCAAGATTCCGACCTATCTGTGGACTAAAGGTTTTTGCATCAACCTTTGGAACGTTGCACCAGCATTTTTGAGATCAAATGGCATCTTTACACAACAGTAAGTACCATATGGTGTGATGAAGGAAGTTTTCTCTTCATCTTCTTTACTCATATTAATCTGGTGGTACCCTGAGTAAGCATCTAAAAAACTTGACAACTCACACCCAGAAATAGAGTCTACAAGTTGATCAATGCGAGGAAGGGGAAAGTCATCCTTCGGACAAGCTTTATTAAGATCTGTAAAGTCGATACACATTTGTCATTTCCCATTGGCTTTTCCAACCATTACAGGATTGGCGAGCCACTCTGGGTGGTCGACCTTACGAATGAACCCAGCTTTGAGAAGTTTGTCAATCTCCGACTGGATTGCTTCTTTCCAATCAGATGCGAAATGTCGTAGCTTCTGCTTGACTGGTTTTTTGTTAGGCTGCACAGCTAGCCTATGCTCGATCACCTCTCTGGGGACTCCGGGCATATCGAACGTCTGCCAGGCGAATACATCCTGGTTTGCTCGGAGGAAGGAGACGAGCGACTCTTCCTATTTAGGGTCGAGTCCTGCTCCGACCAGTATCTTGGCACCCTCTCGAGAAGCGCTTTCGTCGAGTTGTACCTCTTTTATCTGGTCGTAAGGTTTTGGTGTCATCTTTGGTCTCGAATGTTTGACCTGCATGTTAATTGTGTTAGTTCCCCTGGTCGGAAGTTTATTGACCAGTTCTAAGCATTTCCGATCGCATGCGTAGGCTATTTTCTAATTGCCTCGAACTGTGATGACACCCTTTGGTCCCGGTATTTTCAAACTCTGATAACCGTAATGCGTGGCTATCAGGAATTTTGCTAAAGGTGGACGACCAAGGATTGCATTGTATGTAGTGTCAAAATTTACCACATCAAATGAAATTTATTTCTGTTCGGAAGTTGTCGGGCTTTCCGAACGTAACCGGTAGGGACAAGTGCCCTATTGCCTTGGCGGTAGACCCAGGAACTATTCCATGGAAGGCATATTTCACAAGTTTTACCTTGGATTTGGGAATCTACATGTCTTCCAAAGCGCTTGCAAATAAAATATTTAAAGAACTACCCCCATCTATCAAGACCCGATTAACCTTGTAGTTATTAATAGTAGGCTCAACGACAATTGGGAACCTACCTGGTCGAGTCGAAGGAATATGGCAATCTTCTTTGCTGAAGGAGATTATTGTCTCCGACCACCTTGAAGGTTTGACGATGATCGAAGGTTCGGTAAGGTTGACTTCTCGCTCCATGGCCTTCAGGTGACGTCTGGACTCGTATGAAGAAGATCCACCGAAGATTACATCGACAGTGTGCTGAGGTTCTTGGTACTCCATTTCTTCGTCACCATCTTTGTCCTTCTTGGAGCTTGCTTCCCCGAGTTCTTGTAGCGACGGGAGTGGACCTTTACCTGCATAATAATCTTTCAGTTTCTTTTGCTAAGCACGACAATTGCGCAAGTCGTGTCCTGCTTGCTGGTGGAGAGGACACCACTTCTTACTTTTCTTGTATTCATTGGTCGGGGCCTTAGCCTTGCCATGACCAGAATAATCCTTTCTTCCTTTGGTAAATTTTTCAGGAATAGCAAGAACCTCCTTATCGTTGGTTCTACTATGCTTCTTTTTCTTGAGAGTCTTCTTTTGTTTCTTTTCTGTCCTATCTAAGCCAGGTTGGGGAATTTTATCTTTTCGATCAATGGCCTCGTTCCACTCAACCGTTTCGCTGGCCGTCGCGTACTTGTCAGCTATGTCGAAGAGCTCGATGGTTATTCGTGGGGATGTATAACTAAATCCTCTGTAAACCTTCGATTTCTTAACCCCGCTATGAAGGCTTGGATAACAGAAGATTCTGCAACCTTTGGTATTGAGTTACGAACCTAGCTAAATCTTTTGATGTACTGTCGGAGAGTCTCGTTAGATTTTTCCCGTATTCTATGGAGATCGTCCTCCTTTCCAAGGCGATCATACGTACCCTGGAAATTTGCAATCAAAAGGTCGCAAAGTTGCTCCCAAGTATACACGGACGGACACATAGGTTAGCGGCCATGATCGGTGATCCTTCTAATACCGTAGGAAGATAGTTAGCCATTACATTTTCATCACCACCAGCGGCTCTAATAGCGGTGGTATATATCTGGAGAAATCCCAAAGGATTTTGGGTCCCATTCAATTTATCCAAATTGGCTGGTCGGAACCTATTTGGCCAACGCATGACTGGAGCCTGCGAGAAGGCTCGACGACTGTGATAGTTTCGTGGCGCCTTCTTTGAAAAGGTGCCGGATTATAATCGGTTGGAGACCGATTTCTAGGACCAGATTGTCGGTGCTCTAGTGTCCTCATTCAGTTGTGGATGTTACTAGAATGCCTCCGACCGCTTGCCTGGTTTAGGTGATGTCGAAGATCACCAGGTCCAAGCGATTGCTCCTCTCGACGAAGTGAGGGTGAGGATTCCTGGAACAGTCTTCTCCCCTCATGACTTGTTGGTCGGAATCGTCGAGGTGGTCGTGGTATCAGCTGATCCTCAACACGACCATGCTGGCCCCTGCTTCGGGAAGAATGCTGAGACGAAGTCATGGTCTGACTTTGCGGGTGCCTTCGTTCCCGATATGCTTCTGTGCGCTGCATTGTCTGTTTGATAATCTCTGATACTTGACCTACAAGTTGGGCAAAACATGTAGTCTCTGCCAAAGCAGGGTCAGAAGTATTTAACATATCTCTAACTCGCTGCAGGTTTTGTATTGTTACCGAAGGTCTCAAAGGATTTCTGTCAGAAGAAGGTGTCTGATGGCTTGAATCCCCCGATCTCCTGGTCGGTGTTGGCTGGTCCCTTACATTGGTTGAGGCGGGATCGAACGAATGGCGATGGGCGTCCACGGTTCGTTACCTCCGGCATTTGGTGCTTGACCGCGTACCATCTCCATTATTATGTGGTGGCGAGGCAGCGTATGGAGGACCGTACCGGCATTTTGATCGTATCTCGATCGCATTGACCTCATACTTCGGTAGTGATCCTCCGATGAGCTTCGTCGTAATCGATGGAGAGCCTTCGAGCTTAGCGAAGCTTCCACGATGGAGAGCAGTCGGTGATCAGCACTTCCTGAGGTTTTCGGAAGGGTCTCAATCTGATCCGACGAATTACCGATCGAATGCTGAGCCTTATCATCCTCACTTGGTTTATGACCAATGGAGGTTTCATTGACACCGTCACCAGGTGTCGGTTGTCTAGCTCCTGAAATTGCTAGAAGCCGTCGGTGAGTACGTATCAACCATGATCGCATCAAAGGTATATTGAACCTCTAGTTGCAGTGTTGAATTTTCGTCACCTTTTTTGTCGGTCAAAAAGTCCGAGCTTGCTGAGGCTTTTGGGTGTTCCGAATTGGTCGGAAGCACTTCCTCTAAAACCACCACTGATCGTAGCGGTGTATCCTCATCCATCCAGTTGAGCTCGCTGATCTCTGCGATGGGCGAACCGGCGGAGGATGATGATGAAGTGACTCCATTTTCCTCCATGGCGCACATGCATGCGTCCATATCGAGGTTGGAGTAGTCCGCCAGGTCGAACCAGTTTTCTTCATCCCAACTTCCCGCCATAACCGCATTAGCGATCACAAACGGGGATTGGACAAAGATTTGATGAGCAGAGTAATTCTTCCAAGATTCCATGCCGTGCTCTCCACGGACGGCGCCAGCTGTCGACGATCAAGACGTCGATCTTACAAAAAGAAAAGGAGAGGGTGACGTGGGAAATCTAGAGTAATAATGGGACTGCTCCTTTATTAGTATGAACTGGGGTTTCTGAGGATGCCTCATTTCGATGATGAACTACTCCTGTTTACACTGAGAACACTACTTGTTATCTTACAATGCCAGACTTAAAATACGAATCTAAGGTCTATGCTTTAGTCTGATGGCTATCTCTCTCTGCTCCGTCGATGCTCCATCTGTAAATAGCCCTTGAAGAGGTGGTAGTTACTTCTGGAGAAGACATCTCATGTGAAGCGTCGCGACTGGTCGGAGTCGGATGACGGTTGATAGAGAGTCAACCGTTCGGCGGTTGTATGTCTAAGAGGTACAACCGTATGGTAGTTGTTTAATCAGTGCTTCTAGATAAGAAACGCCGTATGGTATGGAATATGCACGTGTTCCATTCATCACACGGTATAGAATATACCTGGAATTAGTTTCAAGTATCAGTTCATACCTTTTACGAGCAGTTCTCCTGGTCGGGAACTTGGCATAGGCCTTCGTTCGACAAGGGTACCCATTATGTAACATCTGGAATCTCTACGACCAGTGAGGTCGTGCACCTAAGGGGTTACGACTATGAAGACGTATGGTCTGTTCTGTATTAAAAATAATACATAGAGGTTTAAATCCTCGTCAGGTCCCATATCCCCCTACTGTGGTTATGTAACAGCCCTAACTTAGGGTTTGTATTTCAAATGTAAAATTTTGAGGAGAAATAAAAACTTTTGTTGTCTCTTCAAATCATTTGAAAGTTTCTACAATTTTCCTAGCAATTTCAATTTGTAGAATTTAATTCTTGTGATTGGAAATTGTTGATTATCAATTCTAGCCTTCAAACTTGTGATCATCCTCTGCAATTATTTTTCCTATCATCTTGATCATCCTATCTACCTCCCTGAATTATTTCACAATTTTTAGATTTTGTTTGCTATTTCAATTGGCCAAGTCAACTCTGTTGGAGATCTGGTCAAACCCTGGGTCAGCAGCTTGTGAATTTTCTCTGGAACAATGCAGTGCATAAAAAGTTCTGGAAAAATTATGCGAGGTTGTCCTCTGTCTCTAGTAGCTACCATAAAAATTTCGGAATTTTTGGAGCTCAGGAGCTACCTCTAAAAATTCCCCAAACCTTCTCTGTCTTTTAAATCAAATTCTAAAAATCTCGTTCCTCGGGCCAACCAACCTCGGGCTCGAGTCCGACTTCGCACCACTTGGCTCGGTCGCGTCAACTAAATGCACGCTCGAGTCAATCGATCGTGACCGTCCGATGAAGATCGAGCGATCCACGTCGCGCGCGCTTAACCGACTGTCGAATGCATACACCAATCTCGGTGTCCGTTTTAGATCCAGCGGTCGGCACGATGTTGTCGAGTCTAACTTCGGGCTCGCGCCGCCGTCGCCGTCGACATGTGGGCCATTCTGTCGAGTTCTTCCTCGCCGACTCGCGCCTCTGGAGATCGTGGCGCGCTCGCGCATGCGTGCCACGCACTCGCCGCCGCCACGCGAGGGGCGGCGTATGCGCCTCGGAGGATCGCCGAGTCCATCTACCTCCTTGGGTCATCCATTCTTCCTCGCGTTCATTCTTGCGTTTTCTCCGCCCATTTCTTAGCCGGCGGAGAAGAACCCGAGCACGCGCCACCACCTGCGTTGCGCTCGTGCTTCTTCAACCCCGTCTTCATCTTCCTTGTTCCTCGCGCATCCATTTTGCCCATCCAGAGCCCCCGGTGTCCAGTGTATCGCGGGGCGTGTTCATCGTCTCCAACTCGGCGCTCTCGGCTCCGTGAGCTCATTTGCGCTCTGGTGAGTTTCGGCCGTTACTTGGTTCCTTAGGATCGCGCCGATGCACCGAGTCTAATGGCGGCTTCATTTTCATCTTTGGTGCATCGTTGAGGTTGTGCGGCCCCTTCTTCTCCAAGCTCGGTTTCGCGTGCCGTGGAAATTCCGCCACCTCGAGCTTTCTTCGTCGGCATGATCATGTGCTTCTTGCTCACAGTGTTGGGGCGAAGCTTGTGCGCCTTCCCGAGTCTTCTAGAAGCCTGTAGTGACCTCGCCGTGGGGCCGTGTTCTTCTTCTCGCCTCGGCCGTCGTGAGCTCGACTCGGCGACCATTGAACCGCATCACCGTCATCGAGTTCGCGAGGGCCTTGCGAACCGTGAGTACCACTCTCTCGCCCGAAACCCAGGTTAGCAAGATCACTGCTTGCATGCCGCACCGCCGTGCGTCTGCTCGCCGGTGAACCGCGGTGAAGATTAGTTTAACTCTAATCATGTCTTCTTTGAGTCAACGACTTGTGGGCCTTTTGTTGTTAATCATGTTTGAAAACATTTAATCTCACCGTTATATTTCACCTTGAGTCTCGATCGGTGGGTCCATGTTGTCGATTAGGTTTGTGTAGTTATGGTTGTGCGTTTTCTCGATGGGAAGCGTATTTCTACGTGAGTGTTTGAGTTTGCACCTTAGTAAGCGAAGACGTGTTCGTTGAATACGCCCGGCGTCACCTTATGACGATCGTCTCGATCAGCGTTTTCGCGGGCCCGCTGTCGATGGTGGCTAGCTAGCCGTGCGTCGTTGGCGAAGTATTTAGTGCTTTAGTATTTACGAAATGCTTTTACATTGCCTTTGTTAAATCAATTAAACTTGTAAAAATGCATAACTAATTCAATTTTTCTCCAAATCACTTGAAACCAGTTCTGTTAATTTTAATTTTAAATGTAGTATTTACCAAAATTAGATTCAACCATGTTTCTGTTAGCTAGAATCTGGTTATTGAATAATTGGTGTATTATGCATTTTCCAAAATTAGAAAATTCATATCTTTCTCAATAATTGTCCAAATTAAATGAACCCGATTTTGTAAAATTTCATTTTCAGTATACTAACTATTAGGATAGATTTTATACTCTGGTTCTGCTCATGAAAAGTTGTTAAGTAATTAACTAGTGACTTATTGTGTTTTTAGCTTAGAAAATTCATAGAAAATTGCTAATAACTTAAAATGATTTGTTCTCTGTTTCTAAAATTCTGTTATTTCATGCTTAGGCTGCTGTGTGAGTTTTGGCTTGTTTTGATGTTGTTGTATGTTTGAGTTTTGTCGGTGTTATTCGTTCTTATTTCTTTGTTATGTTCGATCGTTGAAGCCCGATATTTGCGGCAACCCGAGGACGATCCTCACTTTCATATTGAGCAACAAGACGGGCAAGCAGTTTGATCATGATTAATCCCAGTATTTTAAAGTTTAATATTTTGTTTAATTTGTATGTATGCATTGCTTAATTTGTGTTAAATTGATTAGTTAAATCGTGTTTGCATATCACGTAGACAAAATATTGATCTCTACTACTGAGCCTAGGTTATTTCTTTGTGATTAGAGTCATTTGGATGATCTCTTGTCACTTAGTAGATCAGGTCAATTTGCTTAGACATGCTTAGCTATCGGTAGAATCTAGCGGTTATCGACTTTAGTCGGTAACCTTGATCACACAAAATTTACTACAATGTATGTTTTAGCATATACGCTATGTTTAATTGCAAAACTAAAAATGAAAACAAAAATGATTTGGGCCTTGGGCACAATGGTAAGATTGGTGTGATCTTTTGGGTGTGATGGAAAGGTGCCGGGTCAATTAAGGACCGAACATCTTGTGAGTGAATTTTTATCCGGGCATTTCGTGCATAACCACACTAGAGTATATGGGACCTCTCTTGACCTAGTACTTTGGCGTGTATTGGCTCGGGTCGCAGGAGGTCGCGGGAGGATGGAGGTGGGAGCATGGTAGTTGTCCAAAAGCTTTATCTGAGTGGGTAGTTGTCTTTTCGGCTTTACCATGTAGCGTATGGTGTTTCTACCCATCTGGCGGCTCGGGGTTGATATACAATATTGGAAACAGTCTCGTAGGACTTAGTTGTGCGGCATACCTTGGAAGTGTGCTTTGGCTTAAAGGCGATGCGAGGTGTGGGTGCGATGGTACACCCCTGCGAGTTAAAAACTATTGAATAGCCTCGTCCTAGGTGATGGACACGCTTGGGTAAGCTTTTCAAGAGTTAGACTACAACATTTAAATTAAAACTTGCTTTGGGTGAGTGCAGTGCAGGATTAGTGCTATATTGTGGTGACTATTGGGATAGTCACTTCTAGGTGGTTTCTTGTATCTATCTTTATTTCGCAGATTATTTCAACATAAAAATGAGCGCAAACTTGCCTTTAAAGCTGTATTACATTATTGCAAAGAAAGTTGGCTTTATGCAAATGAAACATATGACCTCCACCAAATAAGCTTGCATGTAGCATATGAGCAGTGCTGCTAGTTCACACGTCGGTCTTGCGGGTACAAAGACAATCTTTGTACTCGGTGCTTTGCTTAATGTTTTTGTTGCGAGGAAGAAGGTGAGCCTCGGGGCCTCACTTCGTGGTATCTTTGTCGCCGCGTGGGTGGCGACTAGTCTTGGCGGTCGGTCGGATGCCTTGTGGGTTGAAGCACAGCGATTGGCTTTGTTTATAGCCATCTTATGGCACTTTTGCTTCATTGTCTTCTTTTGTTATTTGTGTATCTTGTGGCGATCGGCCATTGTATGTAATATCTTTACTATTTGTTTATCTTCCGTTTGTAGTGTAATGTTTGGACTCTATGTTTTGAATGGAGTTGATGTCTAATTTTGTAACGAGGTGTGTATCTTGCTTTACAGGAAGTATACGTATCTAGAGATCGGTTATTCGATTTGTGATGCTAGGACCAGGCGGTTGGTTAAGCATTACAAGCCAAATAAACTGGGTCCTCTAAAGTTGGTATCAGAGCCATTACGACCGTAATAACAAGCATAGTCGTCCTAGGATATTTTGAGAATCTTATTTTCAAATTATAAAAGGTTCATGAAAACTTAGTGATTCTCAGTTTTATTCCTTACCTATCTTAGCTTTCTACTCTCATCTTACTCTAATTTAAGTTTTGAAACTTGGTTTCTCTCTTCACCTTTCAAAAGATAGTTACTACGGTGGAATTAGTTTGGGGAGAACCATGAAGTTTAATCCAACTAAAACTTGTGGGGATAATAGGGTAAGATGTAAAGTGAGTAGTTATGTGTCGATTTTTGTTGGTGAACTTTATCACCTTGTGTTTGTTTTTGGACTGTTTCATGAATTTTGGGTTTGCTTGCTCTAAATTTGTTGCTAACTTGTCTTAGTGAAGCAGGATGGCGGGAGAAACGCGTGGTAGTCGCGGGTGGTCATGATGAGAGCTTCCCCTCCTCCGACCATGGTCGAGGTTCTCGCTCAGTTGAGCGAAACCGCATGGACGAGAGCGCATCTTGGAGTTTATTGCTAGGAATACCTCCACTCCTGCCGTGGTGGCGGCCACGGACTCGCGGGGACTTGCGAGTTTCTCCGTGCGCACCACGACTTTCTCCCGCTCGAGGACCCTCTCGTCACGGACGATTGGCTGCGCATGGTTGGCGAAAGCTCAACATAGCTCGATGCGAGCGCGAGACAAAGCGCTCTTCGCGTCCCACCGAGGAGCGCGGCACTCTCATGGTGGGAGAACTATCTCGCCATGCGGCGCGATGCCATGTGGTCGCGTGGGAGGAGTTCGATCGGCTTTGTCGGGCCCACATCCCGGATGGCTTTGATGAAGGCTGAAGAAAAAGAGTTCCTCGGCGCTCAAGCAAGAAGCGCAAATGGACGTGAGTACCTTTACGAGTTCAATCATCGGCTCGTTATGCTCGGGTGAGTGGCCTCAGATGAGGCTAAGCGGAGAAGTTTATGGATGGCTTGTCAGAGAGCTGCGAGGACAAGCTATCTATTGTGAACTTCTCGGACTTTGAACCTTAGTAGATAAGGCCATTGTTGCGAGCATAAGGCAAAGCATTTGGCGAGTCCCAGCGCAAATGGGGCGCGTCAGTCTACTCACACCCTGCGTTAGTCCTGCGGTGGGCGGCACCGGTGGCCCGTTCTTTTGCTCCACCGCGCGAGACCATCTGCACGAGCTCCTCGCCCACCGCGGCGTGTTCCAGCCACGTGCGTGGCGATCGGCAAAGCGAGCGGTCTCGCAATCCAGCGGCGAGGTGACTTGTTTTATTTGCCACAACAAGGGCCATTATGCGAATACGCCTCCTCAGTGTTGCGGCAGACCCCTCGTCCTAATGGAGGGCGGGCGAGAGTGGTCACCCGCGACGAGAAGGTGTCGAAGACCGAGTGCGGCGTGGTCGGGTGAACCACCTTCGGTGAGAGGCTCGGAGGCGCGGATGTCGTGATGGGTACACTTCTTGTTAATTCTCGTCTGCTGCGGTATTATTTGATTACGGAGCATCGCATTCTTTATTTCAAGATCATTTGCTGCTGTTAGTGGTCTTCCTTTGTTTCCTTTGGAAGTTCCTTTGCTCATCAGCTCTCGGGATCGGAAATGAGGCGATTCTGATGTCGGGATGTTCCTATCATAGTTGAAGGAGTGGGATTTTTAGCAAATCTTATCTGCTCGGTTGTGAGTGCGGATGTGATTCTTGGCATGGATTGGTTGTCCCAACACTTGGGGCATATCGATTGTGCGGGAAGATTGTCTATCTTACCGGCCCTTGAGCGGCGGTGGATTTTCGCGCGGCCGTGGAGCCACATCTATGTGCATTAGAAGCGGCTGACCACAAATTCAAGATGTTGCCATGAGTGTCGACTTTGTGGATGTCTTTCACGAAGATTTGCACAGGATGCCTCGGTTCGAGACACAGGTTTGTCATCGAGTTCTGCGCCGATGCGCCCGATTTGAAGCGCGTGTCGGATGCCTCCCAATGAGCTAGAAGAATTGAAGAAGCGGCTTGGTGAGCTCCAAGCAAAGGGTTTCATCCGTCCCGTTCATCTCCTTGGGGTTGTCGGTGATCTTTGTGAAGAAGAAGGACAAGACTTTGCGCATAATGTGTTGATTACCGTCCTCTCAATGAAGTGGCGGTGAAAAACAAATATCCTCTGCCCGCATTGATGATCTTTTGACCGATTATGCGGGCTCGGTGTTCTCAAGATTGATCACGAGATCGGGCTATCATCAAGTCGGATCGGGTGAGGATATTCGAAGCGGCTTTCACTACTCGTTATGGCACATGAGTACACCGTCATGTCTTTCGGTTTGACCAATGCTCCAGCGTTGTTCATGAACCTTATGAATTCTGTATTCATGGAGTTTTGGATAAATTTGTGGTGGTTTTATTGATGATATTCTTATCTATTCCAAGTGAAGCGAGCATCTTGAGCATCCAAGATTGTTTTGGGCAAATTGCGGAGCATCGGCTATATGCAAAGTTAAACAAATGTGAGTTCGGTTGAAGGAAGTGGCATTTTGGGCCATGTTCTTTCAGTGGAGGCATAGCCGTGGATCCCGGCAAGGTCGGCGATGTTCTATCTTGGGACAGCCAAGTCGATCACCGATGTGCGGAGTTTTCTTGGTTTAGCGGGCTATTATCGCCGCTTTATCGAGAACTTCTCCAAGATCGCCAAGCCGATGTTGAATTGCTTAAGAAGGACAAGAAGTTTGTATGGTCCTCTGCTTGTGATGAGAGCTTTCGGGAGCTCAAGCGGCGGTTGACTTGACTCCAGTCCTTACTCTTCTGATATCCACAAGAGCTTGATATTTATTGCGATGCCTCTCGCGGGGGACTCGGATGTGTTCTTATGCGGAAGGCAAGGCGGTTGCCTATGCATCTAGGCATTGAGGCCTCATGAGCTCAATTATCCACCCATGATTTAGAGCTTGCTGCGGAGTTCATGCACTCAAGATTTGGCGGCATTACTTGATCGAAACCATTGGCTGAGGTGTATTCCGACCACAAGAGTTTGAAATACTTGTTCACTCGGCAGATCTGAACCTCGAGCGAGAGGAGATGGCTAGAATTGATCAAAGATTATGACATGGGTATTCGATCACCGCAAGGCCAATGTGGTTTCTTGATGCACTTAGTCGAAAGGTGTATTGCAATACTTTGATGGTCCAAGCAGACAACCTGCACTTCTTGCAGAATTTCAGCGTCTCAACTTGGGTTTGGTTGAGCATGGTTCCCTTCTTTGCCTTGGTTGTGCAACCAACCTTGGTGGATCAGATCAAGCAGCACAACAATCGGATGATGGTGTGGGAAAAATCAAGCAAAACATCGAGAATGGATCGGCCAAGTGTTTCACGGAGGATGGGCGCGGTGTTGTATGGTTTTGGGCGGCGTCGTGGTCCCAAAGGTCCCAGTTGCGGGATTTGATTCTTGAGAGGCCCATGATTAAGCCTTTGTCCATCCATCCGGGGCCACTAAAATGTACCAAGATCTGCGTCGGAGATTACGGTGGACTCGCATGAGCGCGAGATTGCGGGTTAGTGGCGGATGTGACATATGTTGTGCGTGTCAAGGCGAGCATCGGCGTCGGTAGGTCTCCTCCATCCCTTGCCTATACGAGTGGAAGTGGGATTACGCAGGCATGGATTTTATCACCTGTGCGCCGTGCTTCTTGAGGAAGGATGCTATACAGGTTGTTATCGATCGATTGTGAAGTAGCGCACTTCACGCGATACCACCACTCTCGATGTCGATCGATTGGCGGATCTCTATATCTCCGCATTGTGAGCTTGCATGGTGTGCCACGAGCGGTTGTGTCGAATCGTGGCTCTCTTTTCACTTCTGGCTATGCACGGTTTCACGAGGAGCCATAGGGACCCGTCTTTCTTTCAGCTCGGCCTATCATCCTCGGGTATTGATGAGGACGGGCAGGTCAACCAAGTTCTTGAAGATATGCTCTCGTGCTTGTGTTCTTTCCTATGGGAAGAATTGGGAGAAGTGTCTAGCTTGCCGAGTTCTCCTACAACAGCTTCGAGCTAGTCTCGGTATGGCACCGTTTGAGGCTTTGTATGGGGCGCTGCGAAGCCCGTTGGCTGCCAGTGAGCGGTGAAAGCGGTTCTTTGGCCGAATTCCATCAATGAGGCGGAAAGTCAAGTGCGATTGATTCGTGAGCACTTGCGCGTAGCTCGATCGAGCGAGAAGAGCTATGCGGTCGGCGTCGCGTGGTGATTTCGACCAGCGACTTTGTGTATCTCAAAGTCTCACCTCACGAAAGGTCATCGTCGTTTACAGCGTCAGGGCAAATTGGCTCCTCGGTATGCCGGACCCTACCGCATCATCGATAGAGTAGAGGAGCTGTTGCATACAAGTTAAATTGCGGCTACACTTGAAGGGTGCATGATGTTTTCCATGTGCGCCAATTGAAGAAGTGCCTCCGTGTTCCGGTTGAGAAACACCTTGGAGAATATTGATGTGCGAGGAAGATCTCTGTCTTATCGTGGCGCCCGTTCGTATCTCGAAGAAAGCCCAGCGCGAACAAGGCCGGGTGATCAAGTTCCTTAAAGTTCGATGGTCGAACCACTCGAGGATGAAGCCACTTGGGAGGGAAGATGCCTCGGCGCATGCCGTCCTTCTTCTCGATGATCGAATCTGGGTCGAGATTCCTGTGAGAGGAGATTTATGCTGACCCTAACTTAGGGTTTGTATTTCAAATGTAAAATTTTGAGGAGAAATAAAACTTTTGTT